>OY720419.1:44524813-45039330 GCA_963082815.1 Melanotus villosus
AATAGTATATTATTATATGAGCGATTATGATAGCCAATATTCACGAAGATTAGGTTCGAGCCCACGAGCCGTCAGGCGAGTGGCGCAAATCATCTGAGCGAATAATGGCCATAATCGCGAATGTAATACGATGCTTTTTCTACATCTATTAAACAAATAGATTAGACTCAAATTAATTAAGTGCATACGTTGAAAAACATAAACAAACAATATGACAACACACTTGGGCGTCACGCGAGTCGATTGTCAGCTGCAGAAAGAGTTGATCGCGGACTACTTAAAATATCATTGGATCAGTGAAATATTGATTTTTGGATTTGTATTTGTGATTGGTCCGCAAACAGTGAATTATGAATCCATAATTCACTGCAGTGAATTATAGGTACTATTTTTCACGAAGAAAATGCTAATAATTGCAATATAATTAAATAGGTGTAGAAAAATATTTTAAATAAAAAGTCACACATGCACCTTATGACATCTTGCTTAAAGCCTGCTGCGCATTATTTATTCGTACCAAATTCTGAAATTTCCATAGTGATGCTGCAGCTCATCAGAACAAGTTAGTCTAGTTGATCAAATTTTTGAAGAATTAATATCAGACTAATAATCAGGAAAAAATACCATTCCTCCTTCATTTCAGATAAATTTCGTACTATAATCGACTGAAAAAAAGTACTTTTCGATGAATAGCTACAACGCAAGCAATAGTTAGCCAAGAAGATAATATTCACATATGTTCAATTTACCATGTATTTCACCTATGTCTCACATGTCAGGTCACACCCGGTACCTATGAGATTCTGATTTAAACAATTTTAAGAATGTAAGAGATCACAATATTTTTGAATATATGTTTAATTTATATTCAAAATTATATTGCATTATAATTAAAGGAATTAAATTAAATTAAATTAAATTAAAATTTTGAATTGAAGATAATTTAAAAAGTTCAATTGAAATTTCTAATTAAAATTTTGATTTATATTCGCAATTAAATTTTGCATTAACTTGTTTGCAATAAAAAATAATTTAAAAAACTAACTTAAACCAACATAAATTTGGACTTGAAAGAAGAAGAAATCTGAAAAATCTACCTCTAGTTAATAGATTTTAGATTTTGAAATTATAACTAGACCTTGTTTTAAAAACCAGGAAATGCAGGCTTTTGTGTCTGAAATGTAGGAAGGAATAGATATTTCAAATTGAACCTTTTAAACTCATTTAAGTCGGATTTATTAAACTTTCTCTAAGCCTCAGTAGGCACCTGAAATTATATCCAAAATGTATAAAATTACTGTATTAGGGTTCAGAAATTAAAAACACAGAATTTTGACTTAAACAGGCACTTATCTTCTGCTCAAGATTTAAAATTCATGTTTTCAAAATTTACATTCTAAAATATGCTTTATTTTACCATTAAACGACATTCAATGCCAAATATTTAGTTAAAAATATAAAATTCTGATTCTACAAGTTTTTAAAACATTAACTTCGAGTAAAAATTTAAATTCTAATTTTTTGAATTGTGGATTTATATTTAAAATTAGATTTTGTTTTAACAACCAAGAACCACGGGTATCTGAGAATCCAAAGTAGGAAAAATCTAATTTCAGTTTAAAATTTAAAATTTAGATTATTTTGAATTCATAAAAGTTGAATCTGCATTCAAAATCTGGCATCCTTTTAAGAATTACAAGACCTTAACTTCCAATAAAAATAAAAGAAAAATTAAGGATTTAACTTCAGTTAAAGGTTTCAAGTTCATAATTACTGCAGTTTGTTTCATGAACTCAGAACACGGAAAATCTAAAAATCGGAAGTTTAAACTTGAATTTGGAGAGAGTCTAAAAATTTAGCTTTAAATAAGGATTTTAAGTTCAACTTCTGTTTTAAGAACTAAATACGTGGGTCGTTTGAAAAGTAAGGTAAATGACGCAGAGATGGCAGCACCATCATCAAAATCAATGCACGGCCGATAAGTTTGATCCTTCAAACGAGCCTTTATTAAATTTAGCTCAGTGCATTGTGAGGTTGTTGGGTTACGCGAAGTAGATGAACGTGTAAGCATTTTCAAAAATGATGGACAGAAAGGAGACTCGTGCCGTGATAAAATTTAATTTTTGAAAGGGAAAACGGCGACCCAAATGAAAAGTAACCAAGATCGTGTCCTTGGCGACTCATCCTTTCATTTGAGAAAGTACATTTGTGGATGGACGAGCACCGAAGCTGAGCTGCGAAGCGGACGCCCAAGTGATGTGACAACTTTGGATATAGTGATTGAGATTCACAAAACGACTTTGAGTGATGTCACGTGGTTTTACAATTCCGTGTTATTTGGGATGTTTAGAGTCATTTTGAATTTTTGATAAAATTCTTTAGTACGGCCCTGTCTTTTAATTTTGATCCCGTGTTAAGTATGTTATTTTTGCTTTAGTTTAAGTTCATTTCAGCCTGTAGGGCATGCAAGGTTAAATCTTGTCAGCACGTTTTGTTTGCAGTTCTACGAAAGGCAGGGAACTACTGGCTGCAATAAAAACCTTTAATCTACAATGCCTTGCAACGGGCGAACCTACTTATTGGCCAACAGACCCTAGGAAGATACCCGATGCCATCGATTTTGCACTAACAAAAGGAATTAACATTAAACAATGCAAGATACAATCATCATTAGACCTCTCATCAGACCATTCAGCTGTACTAATAACTATATACTCAAAAATCCAACAGAAACAAAGACAAGCGACACTGTACTCGAGGCATACTGATTGGGAAACGTTTAAAGCGAGTCTGGATGACTTAGTCAACCTGAACATACGGCTCAAATCTCAAGAAGATATAGATACAGCAGTCCATGAAATAACAAATGCCATCCAAGAAGCAGCCTGGAACGCAACTCCCGACGCACATGAAGTGCAAATTCAAGAAGTCTGTCCAATCATAGTGAAGGAAAAAATCGCAGAAAAACGAAAATTACGTAAACGTTGGCAATTAACACGATCGGCGGAAGATAAAAGAAAGCTTAATATGGCTACGCAAAAACTCAAACACCTACTTTTGGATATTAAAAATCAAAATATTCAGGAATATCTCCGCAACCTCACAGCAACAGAAGCCACAGACTATTCACTGTGGAAAGCCACCAGAAAAATGAAAAGAATACAGCAGGCATCACCACCTGTGAAAGATGAAAATGGAAGATGGACGCGAACTGACAAAGAAAAAGCTACTGCTTTCGCCAAACATCTAGAAACAGTATTTACACCTTTTCCTTCACAGCTCAGTCCAGATGAGGAACGCGAAATCCACAGTTCACTAGACGAACCTTTCCAAATGGAATTGCCTGTTAAATCATTCACAATGTTGGAAGTAGAAAGAACTATACTAAGAGAAATAAATCCGAAAAAGGCACCAGGCTGGGACCTAATTACAGGAAAAATACTGCAAAAAATATCACCAAAATGCCTAAAAGCATTGACATTTTTATTCAATGCCATCCTCCGACTGAAATACTTTCCCAGACAGTGGAAGGTAGCCGAAATAGTATTAATCCCAAAACCAGGAAAAGTTTTAACTAGCGTTGAATCGTATCGACCTATAAGTTTATTGCCAGTGATGTCGAAAGTTTTTGAAAAGTTGCTATTGAAAAGACTCAACCCGGTATTGGAGGAAAGAGGAATCATACCCACCCACCAATTTGGGTTTAGACGCCACCACGGCACAACGGAACAAGTACATCGAATCGTTCATACAATCAACAACGCCTTTGAATCTAAAGAATATTGCTCCGCTGTGTTCCTAGATATCAAGCAAGCCTTCGATAAGGTGTGGCATCAAGGCTTAAACTATAAATTGAAGATCACACTGCCACATCACTACTACGAAATCCTCAACTCCTATCTGGGAGGCAGATGGTTCATGATCAAACTAAACGATGAGCTAACGGAACTCTACCCCGTTGCTTCTGGAGTGCCTCAGGGCAGTGTACTTGGCCCAGTTCTATACACAATATACACAGCTGATCTACCAACAACAAACACAACAACCATAGCCACCTATGCTGATGACACAGCAATATTAACTTCAGATAGTAACCCGAATGTCGCAACTGAAAACCTCCAAAACACCCTAGGACTAATAGAGAATTGGATGAGAAAGTGGAAAATTCAAGTTAATACTACAAAATCAACGCATATCACGTTTACAACGAGAAGAGGTACATGTCCACCGGTAACGCTTAACAATACCCTGATTCCACAGACTGAAGAAGTTAAATACCTGGGCATGCATTTAGACCGAAGGCTTACATGGCGAAAACACATATTTACGAAGCGAAAACAACTCGGCATCAAATTCAGTCAGATGTACTGGCTACTAGGCAGACAATCTCAACTGAAACTAGAAAATAAATTGTTACTGTATAAATCTATTCTCCGACCAATCTGGACGTACGGTGTACAGTTATGGGGTACTGCCAGTACCTCTAACATTGAAATACTGCAACGATTTCAAAACAAAGTGCTCAGGTGTATCGTTGTCGCTCCCTGGTATGTGCCAAATCATATAATACAAAAAGATCTCAACATTGAGCCAGTGTGCGAGGCAATTAAAAATTACAGTGTTAAATACAAAACTAGACTTACAGTTCATCCTAATGAGCTAGCCACCCAGCTAACACACAACAATGAAACTCGACGGTTGAAGCGGTTCAAACCCTCGGACCTGCCCACCAGGTTTGTTTAAATATACAGTGACTGCAGTTACATAGGACTGAAGTGCTGAATTACAAATTTACACAATTAGTTAGATAATTATACGATAAGAACAATCACTGGATTGTTCTGAGCAAGTCTATATGTAGTTAGTTAATTAGGTTAAGCAAATATCACAACATTTACTTATTGTTCATAAGCAACAGATTGTAAATATGCTAAGTAATTAATAAAAAAAAAAAAAAAAATTTTCAGTGTGTTTGATCTTTATAAACTCCCACGGTACTAATATGGTTAGGTACATTTAAAACGATTGTGTTTTGTGCCAAAAACCATTTTGGTGAACTTTATTTGCTCATAAATCACATAATTTAGTATTTTCAATGGGATTTCGATTTTTCTAGTATTACACGGCTCAATTAGAATAAATCGGAACAGTCATGGCACACTTATATAGAAAACTAAAAATTAAATTAAAATAAATATTGAAGACTGAAATGTCACTTATGTGGTACAGAAAATTACGCAGAATTCAAAAATGCATTAATATATAGGGTATTCCATTTAAAAATCAAAAGTTAGTGTTACTTCCGGTGAAACCGGAAGTGGAAAAATATCATTTAATATGTCAAAAAGTGGCGTTTATTAAGTATGTAGGATGTTCCAAATTTCAACCATTTATCTTGAAAATTAAAGGAAAAAAGGGGGGTGTACCATGATCTTGTTACACCCGGTATACAAAACTCTTTAATGAAAAATTATTTTAAAGTCTAGAAATTTCTAACTCACATTTTTAATGATTAACACATCTACTGAATCACATTTTATTTCTTAATTTGCACATACTTCTAGTAGATTTGGAAACATGTATGTTGGATTGCTTGAGAAGATTTTAAGGGGGGCATCTTATGTGAACCACTCAGAATTTTCGTTTTCATGCTCACTTTCTCTTTTTTATGAAGGTCTTGTTTTATCGGGTAACAGAGCTTGATGTTCTTATGTATTCTTTCGTTTAAGTCTCTTGGCTTCGTTGATCTGACAACAGACGATCAAGGAACGAAGACAAGTTCTAACTTCATAGACAGCAACGCCTTGTAAGGGTATGCCACTCTAACTAACTTTTGTACTTCCTTTATTTCATTCCTGCGTATCTATATACGAGGTTTGGCAGACAAATAATGAGATTGATTTTCTTTTAACCATGAATTTTATTCTTTTTACAAATCATGATTTTCTCCGTCAAAGTAGTTCCCTTGGGCAGCTACAGACCGACGGAGGCGTTTTTTCCATTGTTCGTAGCAGCCCTGAAAGGCTTCTGCTGGAATACCTTTCAACTCGCCGGTTATGCTCCTCTAGGTATTATCCAAAGTACCAAAATGGTGTTCTTTCAAATGGTTTTTCAGTCGGGGGAATAGAAGAGGTCACAGGAACTGAGATTCGGCGAATAGGGGGGCTGGGGAACCACAGGAATGCTTTTTTCCTCCAAAAATTTGTTCATGGCGACTGTCGTATGCCATAGGGCGTTGTAGTGGTGCAGTATCCAAGTACGTGCAATGCCTAGTCGCACCCGTGCCACCCTCTTTCTGAGCCTTTCAAGGACTTTCCGATAAAAAGCTTCATCGACAGTTTGTCCTGACGGCACAAATTCCTTGTGGACGATCCCCTGACTGCCAAAAGAGTAAATGAGCATCAATTTGATTTTCGATTTGTCCATTCTTGCTTTCTCGAGGAGAGTTCGTAGTGTGCCATTATCGACTTTGGCGTTTCGTTTTGGAGTCGTATTCAAAAATCCATGATTCAGCACCTGTGATTATGTGATTAAAGAATTATAGCTCCTTCTCATGGCGGTACAAAAGATCAGGACATCCTTCCGATTAGTCTTCTGTTCAGCCGTGAGGTTCTTTGGAACCATCTTGGCGCACATTTGTTATACTCAAATCCGTTGTTAAAATTTGATGAACGGTAAACAGGTTCAAATTATCTCACTACTGATTATACTCAACGTCAATCGATGGTCTGACCTCATATTGTGGTACGTTGTCGGCCACAAACTTCACTTCAGACGTTCTCAATAATTGCGTAGCAACTAGAACAAGTTCAAACTTATTCTAACTGCCGTGTGAAGGGGGTTGCAGCAACATTGTAGTTTTGCGCACAGTGTTGCCAGTCTCATTATTTTCTGCCAAACCTCGTATTTATGCGCTATGCAATTTCGACTGACCTATATTTTAGTTTTATCTATGTTCACTGTCATCCCATTTTCTGTTAGTATTTTATCCCATATTGTTAAATTTGTGTGCAAGTAATTTTTATTTCTTGTCATAATTATAACATTGACCCCGAACGCTCAGTAAGATACAGTTACTGGCTCTAAATCATACCTTATATGTAGTTCTTGGTCGGCATGCTCTTATAGTATTATCAACAAACACTATAAACAAGACTGGGATTATTAATTATTACTTAATTAAAATAAAGTTTTTTAAGTGCTGAGTCCATTGTTTAATTGTAAGTGGCCATGGCTTTGATTCAGTCAAACAATGAGGACTAAGCGCTCCTTACTGTTACTAGGAGTATCACCGATGGATGATTTCTCTTATCAAGTCTAACTCATATCCCCCAATTTAATTAATTCTTATTATTTTACTGAGTAGATTGTAAATGTGTAGTTAAATAAACAAAAAATATTCCTAGTATAAATCTAAAGCCTATTTATATGAATTTCAATTTTCAACTAAATAAGTTTTGTGTTGTGTTATTGTAATGACTTAATGAGGAATAAAAGATATTTTAACAATTTTCAGTTTCTATATTGGGGATGCAAATTACAGCACAATTATGTATACTTTATTTTGTGTTTTAGTAAACGATTTTCACGTTACGTACCCGATTTCAATCGAAACTGGTTTGACTACAACAAAAGGAATTTCAGTACGGTCGATGGTTTCAATATATTCTCTCGATAACATATATTTTTGCGCGAGGGAATGTTGTCAAGTAATATCTGTAGCTGTGTTTTCTATTTCCAATAACATCAATCCACGTTTGTAGTAACGGAAACATATCTAGGTCGAAATAAACCGTGAGTTTCAAAAATTTGCCTGGTAATTCCTAACGTCAAGCTCGGGCTAATTTATTTAATGCAGTAAAAACGGTGGCTGATAATCTTCATTATAATGTATGGGGTATCAGTTCGCATATTCAGCATTCCCTGATAGGTTATCGTGGCGGGTAACTAAAGCAGTGATGATAAATGACAGTCGAGAACGGAAGCTAAATATATCCGTGAATGATTTCCTTCCGTGCACACTTTGTGCCTGTGAAATGGAGCAAAATAATACACAAACCATTACCGCAAAATGCTCTATTAAACTGCGAATGTAGATATGTGTTTTAGATTCGCACCAAATGACGTCAATATTATTGGAAATGACAAATTCCCAAGGGCAATTTATTGCCGTTGGAAAACATTAAATGGCATGTGGAACCGGAAACTTTTTTAGTATTGCATCGATAATGTATTCAAGTTATAAGTTAATAACAAAGCCACAATTTGCTTAACATAAAATCTACCTTTTAAATTTGCACTGCGACGACACGTCTTATTTTCCTAATAAATCTGTTCAATTTTAATAATTAAAACCCGACACGATATTTACTCTGCTTAAAAATTTACGTTCGACTTTATTAACTGTATTTTTTATGCAAAGCAGGATTAGCGGCGGAAAAGGAGGCCACATTATGAAGCATATAACAAATATAAGCTTTGGAGTGATGGATGGAAACACGAGCACAGGTCGTGATGATGATGAATATTACTGTAAGCTCCAATATAGGCAACGCTTCGGCTGAAAGCTCCTGTATTGTCTTGACATTATTTTTGACAACCTGCAGCTGAGACTTTTTTCTTTTCTTAGTGACAACCGTTTGTTCGGTGTGATTAGTTTGTGTCTCACTTCACGATTCCCTTAGATAAATCGATTTAAAGATTAATATGCACCATATTATCCTTATTTATTTTTTGTTTGGCAGACGTTTCAACGCATAATATAACGAGATTGTAAGTCTAGGGATTTTATATTTTGGGATTTTGTTCATTACAGGAGGTTATGTTGTTGAGTTTTTTTCCTATTTGCTTAAGGTAATTAAGGCTGGAAAGAATTGTAATCTTGCGAAAGCCGCTTATCAAAAAATTCTGAAAAGTTTTCAAAATTATTTTTACTCGTAGTTAGTTTATTTTTTAAATTCGAGAGGTACTTGCACTCTTATTTCTGTTGCGAAGCGTTGCGATTAACTGGCTGTTTAAAAAACTCGAAAAGAGATGAATTTATATATATGTAGTTATATACAGTGTGTCCACATGGTAATGTATAAAATCGATAAAATTGTTAAAAATGAGTTTATTAAAAATCCGTCGGACATGTCGAGCGATTTGTATTAAATTCTATATTTTGACAGGTTTTCCTGATTTTTCCCGCCATTTTTATAATGGCTATGACGTCATCGATATTTTTTTTAAATGGCAACCCCTATTTTTTATTACGTCATTCGAAAGAGCGCATTTTTTTACAAATGGTAAGTTAAAATTTATAGTAGGTTGCATTATAAAATTCTTCAGCAAAAATTATTTTATAGTAAAAAACAATTATTTCTTAGAAAGTAACACGTGTAACATTAAAATAAAATTAAACTAAATCAGGTGCTCAAATTGTGCTCCGTTTACAGCTTGACAGTGTGCAAGGTGTGTGATCAGGTGTTCAAATTTCTGTTCAATACACTATCGCTGTTGTAATCCATACACATTACTTAAATTAAAAAATAAAAGATTATCCGAGAGGGAACGAATCGAAATACTCACCATGATTGGTTTTGGTGACAGAGTTCGGACACAACCGTAGGTAGCCCGTTTATTTAATGAAATTCATCCTGATCGTACCCCTATTTCTCAAACGATGGTAAGCAGAATTGAAGCCAAATTTAATGAACATGGACATGTTAGGGCTCTACCCAAACCTGGTCGGTCAACAAGTGAAGATCTACAGCTCCAGAGAATCCACATTCGACACTTAGAGGGTTTGAAGTGGGGAAATCTACAATCCACAAAATATTTCGTAGACACAAATATCATGCTTATAAAGTTCATCTGATACATGAGATGGTTGAAGACGATTTTGATCGTCGAATTCAATTTTGTGAACAGTTAATGGAAATTTGTAATACCAACCCAGATTTCGTAAAGAAAATTATTTTTTCTGATGAATCAACTTTTTGTCTGAATGGTGCAGTTAATAGACAAAACTGTCGGTACTGGGCCCAAGAAAATCCGCATTGGATGATGGAGGTGCATACCCAATATCATCAGAAAATTAACGTGTGGTGTGGGATAGTTGGCGATAGAATTTTGGGTCCTTACTTCTTTGAACAAACGCCGAATGGGGAGAGATATCTGGAATTTCTCCAGAATGAACTGTCTTCCAACAGGACGGGGCACCACCCCATTACGGCGCGCATGTACGAGAATATTTGGATCAAATTTTCCCTGACAGGTGAATTGGAAGGAGAGGTGCTATAGAGTGGCCTGCTAGATCACCGGATTTAACTCCTCTCGACTATTTTCTGTGGGGTTACTTGAAAAGTAAGGTTTACAAAACTCAGCCCGTAAACTTAGAGGACTTGAAAGAACGAATTCGACAAGAAATCCGTCTTATAACCCCGGACGGCATTGCCAACGTGCAGCAAGAATTTATCACACGTCTTGCACACTGTCAAGCTGTAAACGGAGCACAATTTGAGCACCTGATTTAGTTTAATTTTATTTTAATGTTACACGTGTTACTTTCTAAGAAATAATTGTTTTTTACTATAAAATAATTTTTGCTGAAGAATTTTATAATGCAACCTACTATAAATTTTAACTTACCATTTGTAAAAAAATGCGCTCTTTCGAATGACGTAATAAAAAATAGGGGTTGCCATTTAAAAAAAATATCGATGACGTCATAGCTATTAGAAAAATGGCGGTAAAAATCAGGAAATCCTGTCAAAATATAGAATTTAATACAAATCGCTCGACATGTCCGACGGATTTTTCGGAAACTCATTTTTAACAATTTTATCGATTTTATACATTACCACGCGGACACACTGTATAACCAATAAGCATACGTCGAGGGTTATTCTTATCATCGGGATTGTTAATGGATTGGTGACCTAATTTGGCTTAAGCAGTGAGGAAAACTGTTGTAGAAATGATGAGTTTTCGATTAGCCCAAGAAAAATTACACTGCCAAAAGGAGGCCCTAGATAGTATAGCGCCCTTGGTTTGCTAGCTGTTCAAAGAACTAGCTATCTTGAGCTTAGTGAACTTAAGAGAAATATAATGGACTTCTTGGACTTCTTACCTGGAGCAGGACTATCTAATTATGTAATATAGGCCCGACACTCCGACTCGGTGTATAGGCCGCTCTTTACATGAGCTCTTTTGATTCGTTGTTTGTCGCGGAGGATCGGTCCGCTTGTTCCTTGTTTTAGTTTCCTTTATTAATTAATTCAGGTTGTTGTGTGTTTTTGCTTCATTTGTTAATGTGTTCCATGTTTTCCTGTCCACGACTTTTCTTCTCCAGTTTTTGATTACTATGGTTCCGATGTCTTCAGTTACCTCGTCTTGCCATCTGGTCTTTGGTCGGGTTCCCATGGGTTTCCAGTTTGCTATTTTCCTTATGAAAGCATCGGGGGCTCTTCTCTGAATATGTCCGAACCACTTTAACCTTTGGGCTTCTACATACTTGACAATATCTTCTCCGTCCATTAGATTTCTGATTTCGTGATTCATAAGTGGTGCAGATTCTTCTTGGACTTGTTCTGGAACAAATATTTTTCTTAGGATTTTTCTTTCTAGCACCCTTAGCTTTTCCATATCTTTTTCTGTAATACACATAGTCTCCGTATATTATAACTGGTCTAATTGCCGCTTTATAAATTTTTATTTTAGTTTCTTTGCTAAGGTGTTTGTCTCTTAATAACTTTTGGTATTTCCAGTATGCTCAATTTCCTGCTTTCGTTTATTCGTTTATCTCTGAGCTTCTACCGTTTTTGTTTTATTATATGCTTTTCTGGTACATATGAGGTTTTTAATGTTTTTTCTTCATTGATCTTTAGACCTCTCTCTTCAGCTTTTTTAGTTAGTTTTAAGAAGTTGTTTTCAGGGTTCGCTCGTTTCTTGCTACTAACGCTATTCGTCAGCGTATCCTATCGCTTGTACCGAGTTTTGTATGATTAACTTATCCAGATCTGCTTTCTTTATCGCTCCATCTAGGGTAATATTGAAGAGGGTTGTAGATAAACTGTCTCCCTGTCTTACGCCTGCGTTTATGTTAATGTTTTCTGTGTCTCCATCTTTTGTTGTTACTTTAGCTACTAATTTTTCCATCGTTATTTTGGTAAGTCTTATTACTTTCGCTGGTATGTTCATGTTCTTCATTTCTTTTATAAGTTGACATCTATTCACTGTATAGAAGGCCTGCTAGAAGTGAATAAATACGATGTGTAATTCAATGTTGTGCTTGTATCCTTTTTCGGTAATTTGTGTAAGTGTATGTATCGCGTCTATCGTTGATTTGCCCTTCCTGAACCCCTGCTGGTACCGTCCTAAATTCTCTTCCGTATATTTGGTTAATCTATTTCTTATCATTGTTGTTAGTGTCTTGTATGTCGTGTTTAATAACATGATCGGTCTGTAATTGCTACATTTTGTTTGGTTTCCTTTTTTGAAAATTGTTATTATTAATCCTTTCCTCCAGCCTGATGGCATCTTTTCATCTTTCCATATATTTGTTATTAAGTTATATATCATTTTCAATAAATTCTCTCCTCCATTCTTTATTAGTTCGTAGGTAATTTCGTCTGGTCCCGCAGGTTTTTTTGATTTTAGTTGTTTGACTGCTTCTGAGAACTCTTCCTAGGTGGGTGCTACTTGATCGTCGTCTCTGTCATCTCTTATCTCTTCGTGTTCTTCTATTTCGGTAGTACTGTTGTAAAAGTTTTTGAAATGTGCCTCCCAATCTTTTTTCCCAATTTTTGATGATATTCTCTTGTTACCAAACTGCTGTTTAATATATTCAAAGAGTTTACTGTTATCTTTGTTATTTTCTTCCAACGTCTGCATCTGTTCAGTGATCCAATTCGACTTTTTCTTTGCAAAGAGTTCCGTAGTTTCTCGTTTTATTTTCTTATACTCGGTTTTATCTTCTTCTACTCGTGTTTGTAACCGTTTCTGCCTTGCGCGCCGTTTTTCTTCACTTCTACTTTGGCATTCTTTGTCAAACTACTCTTTTGGCTTCCTGTTTTTCTTAGGTCTTATTATTCTTTCTGCTGTTTCGGTTATTATTGTTTCTAAGTTGTTCCATTCTGTCTCTATGTCAGCCTCTCATAGTTCTTCCAGTTTATTTCCCAATGCTGTTCTGAATTCCCCTTTTATTTCTGATGTGTTCAATTTTTGAACATTCCAGCCTCTTCTTGGTTTATTTAGAGCTGTCACATCCTTTGCTTGATTTGGTCTATCTAATTGGTAAGGCAAATTATACTGAGCGAGCATAATAGGTCACACAGATCGTAATGCAGGAACTAAGTCATAATAATAATGATAATATAAGACTTAAAATGTAATATTTATTTAAGCATTAAAGGAGGAAAATAGCTGTTATTAGCTGATAATAAATTTGGAGGCCGAACGTAGCAAATGTTGTCAAAAGAATTGGAGATAGTTATCTCCAGATTTTGTACCTGCTGATATAAATTTTCATAAAAGATTTGTCATTAGTTATCAGTTATCACTAAATTAATTGCTTTGTTTACTCTTCTAGGGAGGTAGATTGACTCTTAAAAGTTTTCCACTGCTAGGACAACCAAACACAAACGGTAAAATCAACTCATATGGCATGGTAAGCCTAAACTTTTAAAATTACCAGAAAAAGTTAAAAATCGTCTTTGCTTTTAAAAAATTTGAAAATAAGCTAACCACGAACGAGAAATTAAAAAAATTACAGGCTTTAGTTATATCCCATTTCCTTCGAAAAAATATAAAAATGCTCAATGTAACCTTATCTACTTTTTTACAATAAGCAAGATACCAACGGGTGGCTTTGAATTTAGGGCGTCTCCTGCAGTATAAATTTTAAGAATGAAGGACGTCTGTTAAAATTATTTCTTAAATAAAAACTATAGATATATTCACGTTTACTAAGATTTTTTAATAATGGTTTGAAGATTTGCTCAAAAAACTAACATAAAAGGATCACAATTCTGTTGTTATTCTAAAGTTAAAACCTTTACGGAAATTAAGTAAAATTATACTCATAAGTCTTTCAATAACATTTTCCTTAACATTTCACGCTAATTAATTTCCTACTGTTGTATTAGTCGGTATTATTATTACCTATCGTAATGTTAGTTCACGCAGGTAATTATACCTTAATTATGCTATGGATTCTATGGTAACGCATTTAGCTAATCCGTAACATGATGTGTGAATGGGAGAACAACAATGAGTTATTAATTAATGAGCATAATTAAGTTATATGATGGGTATTTTGTAACACAACTAATTTGGATTAAATTTTAATGTGGAGAAGAAAATTGCAGCTATGACTTGGAGAAAATTTTACAAAAGCGTTTTTATAGAAAAAGTTAGGCATCTTTTTGATTAAAATATTGTCAAGTAAAACTCTAGAAATGTATTTAAAACTAAAAAGATAACCCTTAATGCATTTATACAGTTGCTTTAGAACAATGAGGGAGGATTCACAATTACTAAGATTTTTCTCTAATTTTATTTATCAAAAATAAAAGCGAATCCTGTTTGGTATGTCAGGTTCTTACTTGTTATTTTATAAAGCTTTGTAGTTAAATATTCGATACGGTCACAAGAGTTTAAGAGCTTGTAAATCGAAATACGAGTTTGCACAAGTGTGTTTGTTCTTGTATGCAATCAATAATGTGTGTTTACATATTTGTATGCATAAATAACAAGGGGGCTATCGTATATTTTGGGTTATAATTGGTGGTAACAGGACACGTTGTTTATCTATGACGTTAAAATCTCATTCATCAATAATTTTAATGCAGGTTTATTGACTTCCAAATTTTCAAATTTTAAATTTAACCATGTAGTTTCATTAACGTTAAAAATTATGTAGCAGTAATGAATAAATGAAATTAGCGAAATTGTTTGAAAATTTAACTAAATGAGTCATACACTGGTTTATTAAATTGTGGTATATGGATATCAATTTAATTAATTTCTAACATGAAACGTTATTAACAGGATAATAATAGAATAATTAATTAAGTAACTGATTGCAACGGTCTTGATTTCATAATAATCCAACAATTGATTAATACAAAAAGCTTTTAAAACTTTGAACTAATGCTGTGTCACTAACGAGGTAAATATGTTCAGTTTTTTTAATCGTTGGAAAAAATACGATAAATGAAATTGTAAAAGTTCATGAAAGTTCATTAAAATATACTTGGATTATTTAGTACTCTGATACAAAAATGCCTTCAATAACATTTTCAGCACAAAGATTTTAAATGCAACAAAAACTGAAATTACAAGGTTCAGTGAAGTATTGATGCCTAAACCTTTCTTTAAAACTTTTTAGTTGATTTTTAATTGATTGCCAAATAACCTAAAAAAGGTTACAAAGCAATTCATAAACAAAAAACCATAAAGTTAAATTTTAGATTTTAGGCACTGATGTTCTAAAGAAAACACCTCTAGAAAATTTCAAGAGTTTCTTCATACAATCTATTATTAGGCTGATTTTAACGTTTTAATGATTTAAGGGCGTCAAGGATAAAATAGCCTAATTTAAACTTATAATTTACACGTTTTTAAAATTAATTGCATATTAAATTTAAAAATGTTTTCTGAAACAAAAATAAAATTTTCATATTAAATAAGTTTTGTAAAATTAGCTCTGCAATTTGTGGTTTTGAGCATAATGAAATCTTGTTGTTTATACTGCTATGATATATTTAGAGAATTTCTTGATACAGCAAGTTATAATTTAATTGGGATAATGTAAATAAATGAACACCTTTTAAAATAATGTAAATAATGTAAAAATGTTAGTTGTTAATTTTAAAATAATGTTAAATTAGTGTTAAAATGTTAATAGTTGTTAATTATAGATAGTGTTGTATATAAATAGAATAGGTTAGCTTGATAATTCATTTTATATAATAATTCTGTATAGTGTGTTAGTTAGATTAAAATAATATACAGGGAAATTTTCTTTTTAGTATACATTATACCCTATGTATACTTTTATAATAAACGCAAATAGGCAACCCACTATACACTATAAACGTTAAAAAATTAGCATGCTGTGGCAAAAATCATCAAATTAAGTTAATGTCAAAAAATTAGTCTTTAACTGTTGCTGTTTTTATTTTCCTTTCTGTTTTGTATTGTTGATATCTTATGTTTTAGAATAATCGTTGAATTAAAATTATGTTGATATTCCACTAATTTTGATTTATTTTTTATTTACAAACATGAAACATAATCTTATCGCACCACGTGACGTGACGTTTATAGTGTATAGTGGGTTGCCTATTTGCGTTTATTATAAAAGTATACATAGGGGATATGTATACTAAAAAGAAAAAATCCCTGTATAACCGGGGAGATATGAAAATAAACAGAACATTAGAAGGTTTTCATAATAACCGATTTGGGTTTTATGAAATTGAAAACTAAAATTGTTTTAATTTCATATTAACCTAATATAAATGTAAAATAAAGTATAATTTAATGAAAAGTTATTCAAGATTAATAATAATCTGTATAAAAATAATAATTTAGAATTTATAAAATGTGAATACTAATGAAATAAAATCTTATTTTTGAAACGAAATTATAGATTTGGATTTTAAAGAAGAATTTAAATAAGGTGTTGATAAAGGTGGAATTGGATTGTTGTGGGGTAAACCAATGTATTGAGACCATCCATTACCGGATACTTATAGTGGGTTGAATAATGAGTAATGTTGAGTAAAACAAAATGTCTTTCCCACTTGATATATTAAATATTACAGTTGTATAACCAGGTTTCGCCTCACAGAGGAATTATCAAATGCTAAAATAATCTACAGTTACTAAAACTTAATCAGAGCTAAAGCTAAAGACTGGATTTCATGAATGGTATCCACCCCAACATTAAATTTACTGTAGAGTATGAAACAAATCATTCTTTAGATTTTCTTGATCTGTTGATCTCTAGATATAATAATAGTTTAGAAGTGAATATCTACAGGAAACCTACCACCACGGATCAGGTCATTCCTTATTTTTCTTTTCACCCTCTATCACACAAACTCGCTGCCTTTAGATTCAACCGGCTTTTTTCATACCCTCTCAACAAATCTAATTTCAATAAGGAATTGAATATTATTCACCACATTGCTCGTGTTAATGACTACCCCCATGATTTAATTGTGACCTTGTTCAACAAAATAAAGTTTAAATTTCAGTGTTCTCAACATATACAGGATAATCATAAAGGTCTACTATCGTTGCCATCCCCTACTCAACAGTTTAACTATGTTGCTTTACCGTTTATTGGATCTTGTTCCTATAAGTTTAATAACCTCTTTAAATCTATTAATATTCGAGTATTTGTTCATAATAAAGATAAAATTGACATTTTCGACAGATCTCCGGTTTATCTCCTTAGCTGTGGCAGTTGCTCTAAATTTTATGTGGGTCAGACTGGGAGGAATTTCCGTTCGCGTGTTAACGAACACCTTTCTTTACTCAATCCAGATTTATTAGAGGTTCCTAATTCTAAGTTACTAAGATCCCCTTTTTCTTTACACCTAATCTCCTATTTACACGATTTTAATCCTTTCTTACATACAAGAATTTTACATTTTGAGAATAAAGGTCTTAAACTTAATATATTGGAAATCTTGGAAATTCGGAAGTATTCTAAGAATAGTTATGACAATTTATTGCTTGAATGAGTTGAATTATGACACAAGTAATTTCAATGTATTGGATATCATATTACATTAGTTTTTTTTCTTTTTGCTTATTAAAAAATTTGGCGCCTTTTGATAACTTTTAGTTTTAACATTTCACTACTCCATTTTGTTGACACTTTGTAGTCGCCATTCACTTAATGTCAGCGTGTATCACCTGTTGCTTCAAGATTTAATTATCTATTATGTAGTGTATATTCACTCAATCACCTTTTTTTCTTTATTAATTTAATGTGTTTTTACTTTTTCTTTCTTAGTAAGTATTATTTTAAGTCCAACTTTGTTGGTTTTTTAATTTTTACTTTACTAGTTTGACCTCACTTTTTTGCTTTCAGCTTGGAATATGATATCTTTTTAAAATTTTTCCATTGAGATTTTTGCTCGTTTGAAGGTTCCAGATGTTAGGACCATTTATCTCGTAGCGGGATCAGGCATTTTTAATCTTGGTTTCCTAGTTTTTTATAGGAAGCCAAGACCCACTAGGTTACGTTTCATCTTTTAATTATTGTTTGGGTAAGATTGCGACAGTCTTTAGCTCTGATTAAGTTTTAGTAACTGTAGATTATTTTAGCTTTGATAATGCCTCTGTGAGGCGAAACCTGGTTAAGCAACTGTAATATTTAATATATCAAGTGGGAAAGACATTTTGTTTTACTCAACATTACTTATTGTGGGGTGTTGTTGGATTGAAAAGTGAGTTAGAAACTAGTGAATTTTTGGAAAGAAACAGAAGGTGCGTTGGACAAGTCGATTGTGAAATGTCGACTATAAATTTATTAATTTTAAAATAAAGTGTTTAGTTAGTTATTAGAATTTGTTGTTAATTATATTTTAGGGTTTATAGAATTTTGAAGGTGTTTATTTAATTTTATTTTATGAATTTTAAATTCATAAAAGCGATCCCTTTAACGACCTGAGTTAAGAGTTTTCTAAAGTTTAATTTTAATTATAAACACAGTTTGAGCTAGTCGGAAAATTTTAAAATTGTATGCAATATTCAAAATTGGTAGAGCATAACAATACATAAGTCTATCAAGGATAATAGAGATTAATTTAAAAACTTACAAAAAACATGGTGCTAAATCTGAACTGTATGCCGGATGATCTATAATCTCCCATCTGAAACGCTGAAGCAATTCTTGAGTCTTCACAGCAATATGCGGACGAGCATTGTCATGCAAAAGCACACTACCTTTGGTCAGCAATCCTCTTAAGCACTTCTTGGTTGGAAAGCGGTATGAAAATAGTGTTCAGTTAAAATTCGCTGTGAATAAGTGGTTGCGCAAACAGGCGGGAGAGTTTTACGACATTGGAATAAAGAAGCTCGTCTCACGCTACGAAAAATGTTTAGCCTTGGGTGGTGACTATGTAGAAAAATAAATTAATGTTCATAATGTATAAAAATAATATATATTGTTCGTTGGTTAAATAATGTTTGTTTAAAAGCAAAACGGGCATTAGATTCTGGATGACCCTCGTATAAGCATACCTTATAACACCGACGTAATAAACTGAGTATATTATATTTTCCATAGTATGACCTAATAAGCACTTAGACATCCGTTATTTCCCAATAAAGTTTATGTTATAAATTGGAGCTTCAAGTAGTAGGTTAATTTAACTTCTGATTCATATAAAATAGTTTTTTTTAGCTTAAAATATGGTTCAATCTTTAAAGATAAATTTCTTAACCACACCTATGTAGTCGTAAAGTCCAAACGCACAGAGATGCGAATTTGAGAATTTTGAAGTAAAATACTTTTACGATGTCACCAAAAAGTTTTCCAAACGAACTCATATAAATCAGCAAAATGTTTTTAAAGGTTTAACAACTTTTGACGATGTAATTATTTAATTGTGCTATTTTTAATTTACCCACCAATTAGCTGGTCGAGCGCCCTTGAACTTTAATGTTTGACGGACGTTCTTAAAAGTCTCCGAAAAGGCGAAAAATTTGAATAAAACTAGGTTTCAACGAGAATTGTTTATGAAATGAAAAGCAAAGAAGATGTCCATAAGTAAGTGTTGAAAAAAATACCTCAAAGGCAAAACATCGTTGCTGTAGAATATAAAACAGCAATTCCAAATCTTAATTTTATATTATGTTACAGTTTTATACTACGTTGGGTGCTTCAAGATCGGTCTGTATTTCTGTACCTACGCAAAAATAACAGTAATACAATTTATTATGATATATACCTTGCGTTTTTCAGTTTAGAAACTCTAGCACCACTTTTAGTTAATTAACATAATCGTTCTTTAGCTGTAGCGATGCATATGAAATATATTTCAAAATAAAATTTGGTTCTCATCAGCACACTCACCTTTGTTAGTACCTTTGTTAGCACGTTACTTCGCTTCATGCGCACTTTAACCATCAGGCCAAAACCACGAATCTGAAGTTCCGTAATAAAACAACCCCACGCGTTGATTTAATTACTATTTAATTTGGGATCCAGGGGAAAACTAGTGTGTGAGCTCATAAATTAATCGAGAGAAGCTAAATGCTTTTTACATGCTTAGAATGCCGACAGTAAACTTGCAAACATTCTTAATTTTTTCCTCCTTTCTTCAATTCCCACAATACCCCTACTTCGCGCAAATGAAGCAGATTTACGTTTTTCAGTCCATATAAAGGCGATACTAAAATATTTGACGACAGCTTTATGTATATTCCGTAAATGAGAAAATGACGACGTTTGCAGAGTAAATAAATTTACACGATTTGAACGTGAAAGTGTTATGAAACTTAAATGGAACGGAAATAGAACCGCCTTCGCAATTGAGCATAACATTTTCCCTTTGAAATATCTGTTAAACATACATATTTGATTGCATTTTCAAGTTTAGTTTCTACGATCTGTACATTAATATTAATGATGACACTACATTTACTTGACGCAACATAACTTTTAAATTGTAATTACGATATTACATGTTAAATTCTGACTTATGAAGATTAATTTGTTTTTTAAATTCACTTATTATCTGATTTATAAAGCAAGAATAACACGAATACTTTGCAGGTATTTTAATAAAAGTCTCAAGCATAGTACTTGAATAGGTTAACCTTTAAAGTGATTTATTGACCTTTGCTATTAATATTTAAATGCATAACCGCACTTGACATGGTGTTGTTAGAATTGTAGAGAAAATTATTAAATATACCATGACGACATAAATATGTAACAACATAGGTATATGTATATAATGTTGCGAGCATAAGCATAAACCGTATTTATTACAAATAACAACAAAACATTTTGCTGTGTTTCTTGAGGTTAAGGTTTAGCCAACCTCAGACTAACAGATTTTGTACGTATCATCGTATAATTTGATTTTAAATAAACATTGTTGGATAGCGTCGGTTCGTGTGACGTTAGGAATCGATTCTATACACATCTGTGTCTCTTAGAACCGTCTACCAGTAACCATAAACAAATTGCAGATGAAGTTTAGTTTTAGTTTTATATTCACCCAAATTATAGTAGCACATTTCTTCTTCTTTTATTTGGAATACCTGCCAAAACAATCTGATGTAATATTTCCTGAACCTAGGACACCTACGTACGATATGACTTCTAATTCCATGGGTCCGTAAGGATGACTTCAAATTGGATCTCTTGATATAGGTAATATATTTGAAGCAGTAAAAGAAAGTTCTGAAAAACAAAATTACATATATTCACAAAGAAAAACAAATATACAGCTTAAAGTTTAAGAAAAAAATTAATGGAAAACATATCTACAAATTAGAACAGAAACAGAACTACCACATACACAAAATTTCTATAAATGAGATTAAACCAACACCAAACATGGTAGCGTTTGAATACAGAATGAAAGAAAATTAGTTAGAAAAGTGGAAGCTATTCTTCACTTAAGTAAAAAATATAGACAAATGAAATCACGTCTTCCTTCGATTTTCCTTCATTATTAATCTTAGTTCTTGTTTTCTGCTGTGCATTATATAGTTTAGGTAAATTGTATTTCTTTTGCTTAATAACAATGTGTTGCAGTTACTTTTCACGATGTGCTCGTTGCACTTTGCAATTAGCGCAATCCTTGGGATCTTAAGCAGTCTGTACAAGTTCCACATCTCCAATGGTTCAAGTTTGTTTATGCTACCAATTTTCCATGTCGCATAGCCATACAATAATAGAATATTTATAAGTAATATCGGACATTCAGATTGATCGAATTGCAGAGAAACTGTTCCATGGTACTAAAAGTAACTCTTGTTTGTAAGATTCAAGCTTCTATTTCTCGATTAGTAGTTTAGTAAAAATCCTAAGTATTTGAAGTATTCCACCTCTTCGATCTTTTCCGAATATGTTTATGTTTGGTGGAGTTTTTGCGATCTTAGAGATGATCATTATTTTAACGATACCGAAAAGAAGTATCATGCTGCCTACTATTATTTTAGTTTTACCTGTATTTGTTTTGAGACCCAAACCTTGTGAACCTTTTTAGGAAACATTGGGATTATCTGGATTTGTCAGTAATAACAACAGTGTCATCTCCTTAACGCGGATGGTTAATTTTAATGCAACCATTTCGTCTTGCAAAACTTCTGCAAAGATATCTTCGGAGTACAAGTTAAATAACAAAGTTGACAGCATATATCCCTGCCCGTACTTCACGTCTGATATTCGTTGAATTGGACAGTACTAGGTGCTGAAAAAAATAGGAATATTTAATGGTCATACGGTACGATGACACACAAGTTTAAGTCTTTGTCAGTAGTGGAAGATTGTGGCGTTGAAGTAACTACTTAGCACATGCAAAACAATCAAAAAGAAACAGAATGAAAAATTTGTCTAAAAGAGACAGTCTCTGGATGTAGATTCGCACTTCCCATTGTTGAAGGAGCCCAATTGGTTACGAGAGGAGGGGGGCATTCCATTTTCAGAAATAAGTACAGAAACATCTAATTACAAGCAGATAATCTGTGCAACACATCAGAAAAAGTAAACATGAAGAATGAGGAAAAGAAAAGAATTAATCAAATACAGCACGTGGAACGTATAAGGAATCTGAACTAAAAGGAGAGAAGTACATGGGGAAATTGGGAGATATAAAGCTGACGTTGTGGTCTTAACAGAAAAAACGGAAAGGATGAAGATGCAAGGAAAACGGAAATTTTATGAAAATATACAGCGGGGTCAACAACAAGCAAAAACAGAAATAGCAATTGCGACTAGAAAAAAGTGAAGATGATCAGTTAAAAGCTGAGAACAAATTGGTGGGCACCGATTAATTACGAAAAACTGTTTATTGGTATATTAGAGAAGGGTTTACGGACGTTTCGCCCCCGCCGTTTCGCCCCCGACCGTTTCGCCCCCGCCGTTTAGTCCCCAGCCGTATCGCCCCCTAACCGTTTCGCCCCCGAACCGTTTCGCCCCCCAAGTTCTACCTCTAGCTTTAGCCAGCTTCAGCTGTTTCCAGTTGCACCACGAGGAGGTAGCTAGTAGGATTTATGCAACCGTTTTTTTTTGTTTTTTTTTAATTTTAAATTTTTTTTGTTTTTTGGCGTTTGTGTTTTAATTTTAGAGTTTTTTAGTTGATACATATAAAGAAAAATTAATCTTTTAACATCTATATTCCAACGTGTAACCGGAATAATTTCAAAATTCAAAGTTGTACGCAATCCCACGCAAGTAATCAATAACTTGACGATTTTCAAAATCTTCCACGATTCTTTTCACACGAGCTGATATTGCGACATACTTTTTATTTCTTCGATTTCCTTGATTTCCAGCAATCAGTTGTACTATTTCGTAGTTATGAATACCTTGTTGCTTCTGCAAACATTCAATAAAACGAAAAATATTTGGAAATTGCGATCCACATGTTTCTTGAAAAGCGCGGTGCCATCCTTCCACGTCATTATTTGTGCGATGTTGGTCGTTAAGAGTGCGCTGATAAACATTCCAAAGCTGAGTTGGAAAATTTGGAATTTTGCGTCCACGACGTAGTCTTCGACCAATATATACATCTTCGAAGTAATTGGCTATGGGTACAGCCTCTTCAGGAAATCCTTCGCTTTCAACTAATTCGGCGAATACATCGCTTACGTTATCTTCAGGAATAAATGCCAAAGCGGGAATCATTCTGATCCAACGAGCGAACTCGTGATCATCTTCGTATAGAGCTTTGAGACCTTCAGTTTGAACTTTTCTCCAGACGGATTGCGATAAATGAAAAAAACATCCCGTCTTTAAAATACCTGGAAATTCCAATTCAAATGCTTGGATGGCAGCGAGTTTGAAATCTGTCATAAGTAGAGTTGGCTGCAGTCCAGGTTGCAAACGTTTCAATTCTTGCAAAAATTTCACATACGTAGCTCTTGTTTTATTTGGTAAAAGAGCGTACACTAGCGGTACAACGGCATTGTATTTGGTGGCGTGGATTGTGTAAACTTGTTGAAACATGGCTGGTTCGCTTGTTTCGCTTTGACAAAACGTACTCCGCCATTAGTAGAAATATCGAACTAGTCGTAACGAAACACACAGTAGGAAAGTTGACAATATAATGACTTACCACTGGCTTTGTATAACATTTTCGAATGTCATTTACCCCATCCACCAGTGAAATACCTTGAGTACAATTTCTTAGAAAGTGATTAGCAAAATTGCAGGCAATGGTTTTATAATAGGTCATTACAAATTCCTGTTGAACATTATTTAAAAATATGTGCAGATAAGTATTGGTATTTTGACTTAATTTTATTATAAATAAGTCTGCAGTCAGATTTGTAATTAAAATATGTAGTATAAGCAAAATATAATCTGTACAAAACATAGTCCAGGATATTCCGAGAATTTGCCTGCCTCCGAATCTAATTTCAATAACGCAATTATGAATAGGGAGAAAGTAATAAATTGTGTTTAATTTTTATTGTTGCTTGGGGGGCGAAACGGTTCGGGGGCGAAACGGTCGGGGGCGAAACGGCGGGGGCGAAACGTCCGTACCCCTTAGAGAAGATAGGACAAAATATGGAAATACTACTACTAAAGGATTGGAACGCAAGAACAGAACGAAAGAACAATGATAAAGTTATAGGACCATGTGGAGAAAAAACAACAAATAGCGACGGAGAAAGATCAATAGATATGTGCGAACAATATTCGTCCTAAAGTCCTAAATGGTCATTTTCAACATGAGGACGTACACAAGTTTCCTTGAGAAAAATTGAATGTGCGTTCTTTAGCAGACTATATTATGAGTAGTATATGTAAACAAGTAACGTGGTTACATTGGCTAAATCAAACCACAGATCCAGTAGAGGATACTCAAATGATACAAAAGGAAATAAAATTACGACAGTTAAGAATAGAGGGCTTGACTAAATAATCACTTACAATGCCACGAGTGGTCAAAGAATTGTCGATTATTTTTTTGCTGTAACATCACGAATGTTCCTTGTGCTTGCATATGAATATCACGAGTGCGTAGGAAGGGCTGAAAGACAATTTACAAACATGAAACATAACCTTTACGCACCACGTGACGTGACGTTTATAGTGTATAGTGGGCTGCCTATTTGCGTTTGTTATAAAAGTATACATAGGGGATATGTATACTAAAAAGAAAAATTTCCTGTACATACAGCTCAGAGATAAATACTAGAGGCAGGATTTAAGTTACTAGGAGAAAGGAATGTAAACGACCAGAACTACCGATATACCTATTAGTGGAAAGACGAAATAGGTTTATTGATCAAGATAAAGAAAGAATTGTATGTGAAATGGTTGTTAACAAGAGATAGCATGGATAAATAAGTAATCAACAGAAAAGTAAAGAAGTGAAAAGAGAAGTAGCAAAATCAAAAAATGAAGCTTGGGAAGAGAGTTGTGAGGAAATCGAACACTAGCTAGGAAGTGCAAAGAGCAGAGAGCTAAAGATATCAATAAAAAACCTAAGGTCAAACAGGCAAGTCAGAAACATATTACAGCCAATACACGTTAAACTGTAGGGAATTTATTATGAAGATCTGATGACAAAAAAAGACAACAGTTTAAAATGGCAAACAATGATACACCCAATAGAATACAGAAGAAAGCATTCGAACCTACAACTAACGAAATCAAACAAGCCCTGAATAAAATGAAGTTCTAGGCCCAGGAAGTGAGAATATCGAACTCATAAAAAGTGAATACATGAACTAATGGCAGTTTTAGTTAATCTTTTTAACTTTTCAAAGAAGGAAAGGTACCTAAGGATTGGAACATTCCCTACATAACCAATGTCTACAAGAAAGGAAATAAAATTAGTGATCTAACTACCGAGGAATTAGCGTAGTGGACTCGATGGGAAAGCTCTATGGGAAAGAAAGGAAAGAATTGGGAAATAATTTGAAGAGCAAAAGAGCAAAGAGGATTTAGGGCGAGGGATTTTGGGCTGACCACATCTTCTATCTTTTAAATAAGTAGTTGAGAAGAGAGCAGCTCGGGATAGAAAAGGCTATTTAATATTCATAGAATTAGAAAGGTCTTACGGCAGCGTGCCATTAGTACAACTTTAGGAAGCCATGGGAAAAAGCCAAATAAGTGATATCCTCATAGGAGCGGTTAAAGCCTTATGTAAGGTTATGACAGCAAAAATAAAGAAGCGGAGAGTTAAGCAAGACATAAATGTGACAAGAGGTTTGAGGCGGTGTTGTATATCCTCAATACTGTTTAAAATATTTGTAAAGGAAGCGTTAGGAATTTGGAGAAAAAAATGTGAGCCAATGGGAATAGTCATTGGAGAAGAAAACCTCTACATTTTGCTGTCGACCAGGTGGTAAATACTAGTAGAAAACGTACAAGATGCTTACTACATGTTAAGAAAGCTGAGAGAAGAATATGAGCAATAGGGTTTGACAATCAACCTAAACAAAGCAATGTATAAATATTTAGAGGTTAAATTAACAACCCAACGGGACAGCTACGAAGAAATAAGAGCTAGAATAGGTCAAGGAAGAAAAGCAATAAGATAACTGAACAGTATCTATACATGTAGGTAAAGCGCAAAATATGTAAGACAATAATAGAAAGCGTAAGTACCTACATATTGTTCTCAAGTATGGGTACCGAATAAGACGCTAAAGCAGAAATTACGAGCAATGGAAATAGAAATAGACATCGATATTGTAGAAACGATGGAATGATAACTGCAAAATGATTTTTTAAAAACTGAATTGCAGCAGGCCCTGGATAACCATAGAACTGTCTGTATTAAGCTTTTGTTGCCCCCCCCCCCCCACTTAGCTATTTGACATCTGAAGTAACAAAAATATTTGTCAGTTTCTTCACATTTAGTCAGTTAATAATAATACAGACAGTTCTAAGGTTATCCAGGGCCTGCTGCAATTCAGTTTTTAAAAACTCACTTTGTATGTATCTATTCTTCCTCAATATTATCCAAAGGTCTCAATTTTTCTGTAGCTCCCTCCAAAATCCCCATCGAAGACATTATTAGTTCAGTTGAGTCATCGCTTCGTACAGTCCCTAAAGTAGTGCTGAAACTATTCGTTTCGAAACAACCAAGTGTCTTCGTTCTGCGAAACCTCCTTCTTACAATATCTCCAGGGACGAAAGAGTTGCACTCAAAAGTCTTAGATCCAATTCTGACATTGCAATATTACCCGCAGACAAGGGTAATGCCACAGTCGTCCTAGATAAAACTCAATATGTAGCAAAAGTAGATGATCTTCTTCAGGACAATGCTTACACCCCCATCTCTCGTGACCCCACTAAAATCGAACGCGAAGTTGCTACACTCATTAAATCATCGGACCTCCCTCAGGATATTCAACGCCGTCTAATCCCTCGCGAATCTAAACCGCCAAGGTTGTATGGTCTTACTAAAATTCACAAACAGCAGGTTCCTCTCCGTCCCATTGTTAATACTATAAATTCCCCCACGTACAACCTGGCCAAATATCTCGCCGGTATTCTTAAGGCATATACAGGGAAATCTTCTTCACATATTTTAAATTCTTCCCATTTTTTAAACCTTATCGACAATCTCACCATAGACCCTAATGACCGGCTTGTCAGTTTTGACGTTATGTCTCTCTTCACTAAAGTCCCCATTCCTGACTCAGTAGCTATCATCGAACAGTTACTAGTTAAAGACGGCAAACCTGCAAGTTTAGCCATTCTCGTTGAAAAGTGCCTTTCCTCCACATATTTTCTGTTTAACAACCGATTCTATAAGCAAGTAACAGGCGCCGCTATGGGTTCTCCCCTTTCTCCGGTGGTTGCAAACATCTTTATGGAATCTTTTGAAACAATAGCCCTGGAATCCTTTGACTTAAAACCCAAGGTCTGGTTCCGTTATGTAGATGACACGTTTATTATCTGGCCCCATGGAAGACATAACCTTGCTTCCTTCCTAGAACATCTTAATAGTCAGCACCCCGATATTAAGTTCACAATAGAAATAGAATCGAATGGTTCTCTCCCATTTCTCGACGTCCTGGTTACGCGTAAACCGAGTGGTCATCTTGCACACTCTGTTTATCGGAAACCCACATACACGGATAGGTATCTTCACGCCAACTCACATCATCATCCGGCACAAAAGCTCTCCGTGATCATCGTGCCATCACAGTGTCCCAACCCGACAGTCTTCATGTCGAGTTAGCCCATATCCAAGAAAATCGCATCAAGAATGGATATAACAAAAGCGATGTTAGAAAGGTCATCCAAAAACAACTATACCCCGCAAACCCTAAAAATCCTCAAAATACCTGTACACCCCAGGCTACAGCTTTCTTACCCTACATTCGCCAAGTTACGGATCGCATAGGTAGGATTCTCAAAAAACATAACATCAAAACCATCTTCAAACCCCCTCAAAAAGTGTCACAGATACTCCCTTCAGTAAAAGATAAGCCTCAACCCCTATCATCAAGAGGCATCTATAGCATTCCCTGTTCTTGTGGTTTAGCGTACATTGGAGAAACTGGTCGCTCAGTGCGCACACGTATCTGTGAACACAAACGTTGCTTGAAATCAGGTCTTTTTTCACATTCAGACGTTGCTGAACATCATCACGACACTGGTCATAAAATATTGTTTGAAAAATCTTCGATCATTGCCAATGCCCCTTATTTTTTCAATAGGAAAATCCGTGAGGCCATTGAAATCATCAAGACGTATAATAACTTGAATCGTGACACTGGTTATTATCTATCCGATATTTGGAAGTCCGCCATCAATACTGGTTCCGCCCCCTCCACCCCTAACCAACCGTCGTCACAGTCGGATACGCTTGGCCGGGTACGGCCGGTATAAAGTCGCTGCTCTCTCTGTTTCTCTTCAGAAGGGTTTCACCTCTGGCTTGGTTGACAGGTTGAGTTACCGCTACCCTTCTGCCTCTCGCTAAAAGAGTTTCGCCTCTGGCGTGGTTGACACGTTGAAGTCTTCAAATTCATCTATTCTTCGTTCAGTAAACTTATAACTACTATGTTTAGCTCATCTGACACCAAAATTTTCCAGTTTTACAAGTTTGAACTGCTCTCATTACTTCTTACAAAGCATCGGGTGATATTTTTAATTCTCTTGTTCTTTCATGTTTGTGTGTATTCTGCATCAGCAAATAATTTTTAAATGTAAAATACTCGATATTTAAAACGACTCTGATGTGATCATCAACTATTTTTGATATATCAGTCGTCATATTCTATCCCATAACTTTTCTAATTTTTTATGTGCAGTAATCTGTTAATTTACCTATACTTATAAAGCTTAACAACTTTTACTATTCGCAATATTTCAGGAGCTACTCATATTTTCCGATTAATTCTCGTTATTTAATCTCTCAATTGTCCCCAACACAGTTGAAAACCTCATAGCATCGCTGGTTCTTAACTTAAGAGTTTATTGTTCACTAAAATATAATCAATTTGATTTCTGACTATCTTGTTTGCATTATGCTGTGGCGACTGTCACGTATATAGCCATCTTAGGAGCAAATGTAACCAAACAATTTCAGTGACCAGATTCTCTTTCTTTTATATTGCTTTAAAGAAATCAGTATTGTTTTAAAAGAACTTGGGATTTAATAAGGCAATTAGAAGAAAAATTAATCAGAAAAGGAAAAGGAATTCCTTTGGAAAAATTTTCAATAGGTTAGAAAGAAATAATGTTAGGGGAAGTCTGAAAAGAAGAAGTGTGAAAATAGGCATGATAGATATCATTAAAGCTTTATACTTAGCAGCTAAAATAAAGTAAGAATACTTAATACTGAACACAGGCACATAGACTACGTAAACTAATCTAAGGCATTAACTTTGTTTCCATATCCAATAAAAGCTTTAAAAAATCATTTGCTGTATTCTTATAATATGCAAATGATATGCGTTACTTAATTAAATATATCCTTAATAAGTTGGATAAAATAAGAGTTTGTGCAGTTTAATTATAATTCGCGAAGAAAGGCTTGAAATAATCTGACCTAAGCAGCGAACTTTTTCTGAACTTTGCCTTTCCTTAACTTATGCAAATCCTTAAATCTGTAGGAAGTAGCTTGCAAAATTGACTAATAAGCCGATTAAATTAAATCCATTAGTGCTTTTTTGCATTTTTACCTTAATTTACTTTCATGTGCCGAGGTACCTACATCAATTAGGACGTAATTTCTCTTGACATATTCCCGAACGATTTTCGTTACCACCGTACTCGCACCCCCTAAAAGCGATAAATCTTCCAGAATTACACATTTTCTTGACAAAGCGTCAGCTGAGGCGAGTGACACCTATCACTCTACACGTAAGGGGGACCTGGGGGGTGGCTCTTAGGAAAACATATTACACCCTCGAAACGTCTTACGTTCTTGTTGAAAACCACGAATAGTTTAAGGTAAGTGTTATGTACGAAAAATTTTAAGTAACTCGAGTTTATCTTCTTCCTGTCTACAAACATAATTTTTATTTTAAAACAAGGAAAACCTGAGTGGAAATTGATTTGTCAGTTATAGTAAAAGGAAAGCTTTGTTTCCTGGAAATGGTTTTTAGAGATAAATAAAAGCATTACTCATACTTATACATCAATCAAATTGAAATGGGAAAGTAGCTTTTATCCAATATTTACTTAGTTTTTTGTAAAAAAAGGCGAGAAGTGAGATTCGAGGTCTAAGGTTTTAGCTTGTAGGTTAGAACTTAATTTTTAAGGTTAAAGACGACAGTTTTTTTGATTTTTTATAAGTAAAAGTAATACAAATATTCAGGAAGCATATATTTAAAATTCGAATGTTAGCGGTGAAGCTTTCAGATTAAAAGTTTACGAGAAAAATGTGCACAAAACTTTCAAGTTAGCTTTGTATAGAATTAAAACCAAAAAAATATGCCCAAAATCTTAATAATTGTTAATTTATTATTTTTTCAATAATAAAAAAAATAAATATAAACTTTCAAACTTAAAGGCTTTTAGCAAATTCGTAGCATCAAATTTAATTATTTCTATTTTCATTCGGATAAAAGAATTTAATTTATTAATAAGGCAAATTTTTAAACCCAACCTCTATTAATTAAAAAACTGAAAAATCTTATAATAAGTGATTTAAATTAAAAACTTTAATTCGACTAGAAATAAGACTTTAACAGATTTAAAATCAGCAGTGTATGGTGACAGTTTTACTTACTACTCGTATACCGAGTGAAAAAGGAGTTGATATAAATAGAGAAAAAATGACAGTCAATTTTCAAATCAGATTTCTATTAAATTCAAATATTTAATAACTTTGTCTCAAATCATTTTAAATTTAAATAAACTAGTTTGAAAAAATCCTCATTTTTCTGATATTAAAGATTTACATAATGTAGATACCAAAGCTGAGTACCGTTTATTGGGTTTTACGTATGGTATTTCTGGCTTTACATTTCATATATGTACTTATTAAAAATAAGGTAGCTTAATTTAAAGATTTACAAAAAATAATGTTTTAAATTCCCATAAACGCGAACAATTTTCTTTAAAGCAAATATTCCTTTGCACTTAAAAATACAAGAAGAACATAGGAATATATAATTAAAAATTTATAAAAAATAATTGTGTATTGGGTTAAATATTGAAAAAAAAATTCAAATTATTAAATTCCGTAAATTGCTTTATAATATATTATTCTAATAACATCGTTTTAAAAATAAACGGGCCTAAATAAAAATTTTGCGTCAAATAAACTAAAAATTTTGCTTTTTGACATTATAAATGGAAGATTTCAATAATAAAACCAAAAACTAATCTAATAAGGATAAGGTTAATTTCGTATTACATTCAATCTAGTAAAAGTTTTTAAATACAAACTAGCCTGATAAAAAAATGAGATTAGTAAAAATAACGAAACTAAAACAATTTTTCGTTGAAAATTTAGCAATTTCTAGGACTAAAATTCATACATTATACAAGAGCTTAACCATATGAACAAATAATTCCAGGCCTTTATACCAATTTCATCTTAAAGTACGTGTCTGAGAAATCACTTTAAATTACCATAACCAGAGTGCGTAGAATGGAGACCTTTAGCAGTACTAAAAAAGTTCCATACATAAAAAATAAAGGGAGTTAATTTAAATACATAAAATTTCACATTTTTAAACTAATTTGTATTAAATTCAAATTTTAAAAATTATCTTCAGTTATTTTAAATTTGGTAATTATTATTTTGTATACAATAACGACTTTAAAGATAACGTTAATGTAGGCCGTCTGCCGCATCCTGAACGCCATTCATCCTTGTCTTGCCATAGTCCTCCGATTAAGTTTCTTTTGTTCATCGCCCTTCTTATCTCATCCTTCCATCTAGATTTGAGTCTTCCTAGCTTTCGTCTTCTATTTGGGGTCCAGCGCCATTCAACTGCGGCAATCTGTCCTTGAACATTTTTCTCATATGGCCATACCAAGACAACTGTTTGCTCTCTATGGCATCTACCAGAGTGATGTAAATGTCCATTCTTTGTCTGATGTCATCGTTTCTGACGCGGCCTCTTATCGTCCGACCACAGCACCTCCTCCAGTAATTATGCTTTACCACATTCATTCTTGTCTTTAGGTTTTCAAGGTTCTGATCCGTATATCACACAGCTTTCTACTTCTCTTTCTTCTTCCTCTTATCTTAAGCCAATGGCTTGTTTTGTTTTCAACTTAGCCACAGTTTTCAGTTTTCTTGGGAGGTTGCTGCCCAGCATTCTCTCCAGCGATTTGGGGGTCTGCCGGGTGGCCGGCGCGTTGCTGGTCTTCCATCTCTTGCCATCTTTGCGGACCTGTCTTCACTTTTTCTGGTGGTAGTATGTTCATTCCATCCTTTTCGTCTTTTCCTGATACACCTTATACTGTCTTGTGTATTACAAGTTTGTCTGATTTCGTCGCCTTCGTTAGTTGTTTGTTCCACAGTAGAGAATTTAGTTTGCTAGTTATAATTCGGCTCCCCATATTGTCTAGTCACTCTAGTATATTCCCGTTATCAGTGGCGTACCTAGCTTTGGGAGGCGGAGGGGGCAATATGTTTTGAAGGCGCCTTAGGACCCTTAGATATTATAGGAAAAAAATGACAGGCGAAAATTTTATTTTGGGCTAATTTTAGAAGCGCGTTTTTTTGTCTACTTTTTGCACTTGTTCTAGTTCTAGTTCAGTTCAAATAACTTAAAATACATTTTAAGCACGGATATTTTTAAGCAAATCTTTACTCTTCAAAATCAAACTGCAAATTGTCAAAATGACAGAACACTGCTTTATTCTTTTTAATTTTTTATACATTACGTTTGCATTTTGACATTTGCGTAAATAACGTACTTTTTTATAAATATTACCGGGAAAGACGATATGATGACAAAGGACAAAAGTTACCGCTGCCGATGCCCACCAGTGCGACGGCATCGGCAGGTTTCTAGATAATTATTTCTTTGTATAGAAAATTAAAGCGGCTACATCGCCACTATTTAAGAATATTTAAAATGGATGCAGACATTATTTATCAGGGCGATAAAAAATAAATAAGTAAATACAATGCGGGGGCTCGGTTGTTATAAGGAATATAAAGATCTTGCTCACTGTGCCATTTTGATTTTATCACTTCTATAGAATTATGTATATTTTTTATTTTGATTGAATTAAAAAATAAAATATCAAAAAAATGCATGGCGCCGAAGCCGCCAAAAGGAAGAGGCGAGGGGGGCAGACTGCTCCCCTAGCCCCCTGTAGGTACGCCTGTCATCTCTACCTTCCGTGGTCAATTTTACACCAAGGTATTATTTGTATTCTGCTGTGTAGGTACTCTAGTTCTGCATTTCACAAATTCAGATTTTCCTCTTACTACCGATTTTCATACTTTCAATGTTTATCTTGAAATCCCATTTTTGTACTCATCCACTAACTTCCCCATCCTCAGTATCTTCTGCCAGAACAATTTGATCGTCCTCAAATAATAGTGTATAAATGTTTCTTTCTCCGACCTGTATGCTTATCCGTTTAATATTTTTAGTTCAATTTGCTATGTTTAAATATACTTTAAATAAAGTTGGGAAAAGCAACATCCCTGACGTAATCCTTTGCTCACTGTGAAGAAATTTGACTTTCTGTCGATGTTTGTACTGCACTGGTATTGTTGGCATAAAATTTCTTCTCAGCATTAATATATTATAGATGTAGTTAATTTTTCATCAATGCTTCCCATAATTTATTAATAGGCACACTATCCTAAGCCATACAAAATAAAATCAGCAAATTCAGAAGTATATGTGGCACAATACACAAACACCTCAAAAATAAAACGAGAAAGGATACCAGGCTTAAGTATTATAAGACAATGGCCATACCCACTCTACCATATGGCTGCGAATCGTGGGTCATAGGAAGAAAAGATATCAGCAACATACAGGCTGTAGAAATGCAATTTCTCAAAGGGATGCTCTAGAATTGAACATATTAGAAATGAGGGCATTCGCAATGAACTCAACATCCCCCCGCTAATAACAATAATACAAAACTGAAGACGACAATGGTGCGAACATCTCAATTGGATGGATGAAAGACGAACCCCATGACAGGCGTATAAATAGGTACCAACCAAGAGGAAGAAGGGACGTGGAACCACCTCGGAGACGATGGACGCCTGAACAGGCAAACGTGCCTAATTCATGACAGGACGACGACGACTATTGTAAGGTTGTTGGAGATCTATAAAGACAAGACACATTTTTTCTCCATAGGTTTTTCTATTGCCTGCTTCAAATTAATTGTTTTTTAATTGTACATTAAGAATTCCGATTGTAACAAAGCTAAATTTTGGTTTCAAATTTAACGATTTTAAATTTACACAAATAACTTTTTCCGATCTTAAATAGTTATTTGTACAACTAGTAATGAAAGCAATACTTTTTTTCATGAGTTTGAAGTTTGATGCACGAGGGCGAAGCCGGAGTGCATCAATCAAACGAGTGAAAAAAGATGCTTTCATACGAGTTGTACACAATATCTTTTTGCATTTTTACATTTTAAATCCCTCAAAACAGGATAAAAAGGATTTGAGAATTGACAGTTGTCAAACTGACAATTTACAATATTTTATTTAAAGCATACTTACTTAATGCAAAATGTAAAATTAAATAGTTAAAAAAAGTGTTGCTTTCTTTATAATTATTTGATAAAAAAAGTCCACTTTTTTTGTCACAATGCAAAAAAATAACTAAACTAAGTAATTTCAGGCATCCAAAGCTTATTTGATATTAAATCTATAAATCCTAAAAGTTTCTTTTAAATAAAGTTGTTAAAAACACATTTCATTTAAATAAGGACTTTAAATTAACTACTAACAATTTCTCAGTAGTTTTGTACAAGTCTAAAATAAACGCCTTAATTCAAAGGTAGCAACAACACAACAACAGCAGCGCTTTCAATTTCAACTCGTAAATTCAAAAAGTGGAAAGCCTTACCAGTTATTGTTTAAATTTTCATTTATATAAATTGGTTTAATAAAAAATGTTTTTATTTTAAACAATACAAAATCAATAAAAGTCAAAGTAAAATTACGGCAAATGAATTTCTGGCTTTCAAACTTAATATTACGGGATAATAAGCGATATACGTACCTAAGTGATAATTGCAAGGTTATGTTTTACCATATCTCCGTTAACGAAAAATTATTGCTTGAGGTTTAATAAATAGTTAAGTACTTAATGAAAGAAAATTCAGGACCTTCAAAATTGTCTTGTAATTAAATTCCAGACTCGAAAGAGCCCTTCTTCATGCCTAATAAGCACTTCGTCAGATGTTAACATTTATTTCCCCAAAAGAGTTTATGTCATAAGTAGGAGCTATAAATATTGGGTTAGTTTAGCTTTTGATTTAGTAAGAGAAAAAGTTTTTATGACCTCATCTAAGAGTTTACTGATGTAATAAAAGGAGGAGAAATGAATAGAACATAAAAGATGAGAATTTTTGTACACGCAATCTATACAGAAAATATAGACTCTTTTAGAGTTAGACCACATAATTAAGAAAACACAAAAACAAAAATTACGAAGTTCGTTAGAAAAAAATTAGCAGAATATGCGATCTAGGAAATTGTCCCTGAACTTTTCAGAAAATTTAGCAAACAATCTGCTTGTTATTAATCTTTAAGATGTAACTAATCAAATTACAATACAAGTAGTTGTTTTAGAGGCGGTCGTGGCTCAGTTGGTTCAGCGTGCGTCTGGCCAGTGAGATCGCCCGGGTTCGATTCCCAGGGTTACATACACACCGAAAATACCCGGCCGCTTCCTTCCGAAGGCAATGGAAAACCACCGAGCTGTATTCTGCCTGGTAAAGTCCTCTCTGGAGTAGAAGTGCAAGCACTTCCGTGGTTCGGAGTCCACGTTAAGCTAAAAGTCCCCTATGTCTATAGGCTACTTGACACGCACACCATATGAAGAGAGATCGGCAACGCCCTGTAAAGGGTGTGCCACTCTAAAAAAAAGTGTTTTAAAAATATAAGATAGAACGGCGTACTTTGTATATAAACATTCAATACAAAATTCTAAAGAAAAGAATCGGAAAAATATGTTTATTGAATGGAAAAATTAAAGCAGTGGGAATTCTATAACAAATAACAGCGATATTTGTAAAATATAGAACATTCCAACACAGAGTACAGTACATTCCGGATATTCCAATAAAGATTCTTATAACTCTTTTTGTTGGCAGTAATCTGCAATTCAGATATCTTCTTCGATTTTCTAAACTGCGAGGTCTTATGTTTTCCTCGGGGATTTGTGGAGAAACAGAGCTTGAACTTTCCAGAACCTTTAACTTAGAAACAACAACGTTATAAAGATTGACTAAATCTGTAAACAATCAACAAAGTATACTTGTATTTACCTCGTAAAACCGATTTTGTTGGTTTACGCACAGTTTGGAAAAAATTAATGTACTCCTCCGAAAGTATGTTTTTGCTCCAGAAGGTTCGGCAGTGTTCTAAAAAATCGAAACAATGCAACGTTATTGCTGAAAACGTATTTTAAAAATTCCTCTCGTGTTTTCAGAAGGTATCCAAGAGGAAGTTAAAAAATGTTTCGCATTTTCAGACGTTTATATTTCACAAAAACAAACACAAGAATTAAGTGCGAGTTACTTTACAACACGGTTTGTATAACTAGGAGACACGCTCAAAATTGCGTCTTTAATAAGATACAAATTATGTAAACAGCGCCGTGATATTAGTAACTTTAATAACAATTTTAAGCGAGCTCCCGAAATAAATTAGCTTGCGGGGAACAGACAAACAGGCGTAGAGCATTACCAAGCCACAACAGCCTACGTGCGCCATTAATCCGAAACTTGTACACACCTTAGCAGTTTCTGGAACGACACTATAGACCCGTGCTAATTACAAATTATGATTAATAATTGTAGCAGAGTTAACAAGAAATTTGTCGCAGGTATCTCCGGGAAATATAAGTCATAAATGTCTTTTCGTGTATTGTCAGCGTTTCGATATTAAATTCCTCTCTTTAATAATCCGGAAAATGGGAAACTTAGACGTAGAAAACAGAAGATTTCACATCTATAAAGGATTCACGTTCAAGCAAGCTCGATTGTCATATTTTTGTATGATTGGCAATCACTGCATCCTTTAATTTTGTATAACTTTGTTATATGAGATTTATCGTTACGTAGCCTGTAGTAAGAAAATATTTATTTACTGAATATAATGTCTCATACAATTAAAAACAACCTTACAAAGTAAGGGCATAACTTCGCCAACCCCCATTTACATAAGCAAATCTGTCACATTGCATTATTTTATTTTATACACTTCTAAAATAGCTTCTCTCCATTTTTTAATGGCGATTGCAGGCTTTCAAAAAAAAGGGAAAAATATTAATTCTCCGGCCCTTTCCCATTTAATATATTAAAACGGCTTTAGAGGAAAGAGTGAGAATTTATGCATGTAAATTTAGTTGTGAATTTGAATAATATTTAAATTAATTAAAATACGGGGATGGTTCTCACTTTGGCAGCCTTTTATTGTTTTATAATGTACTCCTTGCATGCAGCCGATTCTTAATGATGTTTTGAGTGAGGTTATTTAACAATAGATTTTGTAACTTATTTTGTATTTCAGATGACACGCGTTTAAAATTAAGTCAGAATTAACAGAATCAAGAATTCAACATAAATTAAACTTGGTAAACTGAAAATGTTTCTGCTTAATCTGGAGCGATTTTATCAAAATATAGTTTTAATTTATATATTTCTCATATTTTTTACGAGTAGTTTAGGTTTAGAAGCATAAATAACTCCTTTAATGCTTAAATTAATGTTTTAACCCAAGTGTATTGCCCTGAAGTTAATTTTAGTAGGTAACTAAAACACGCAATGTAGTTTTCTAGAAGAGATGTATTAAACTATACGCTACGCTTACCTACACTACCCCCATGTGAAAGAAATTCATATAAATCTAATTCCAGCATAAAACCTTTACTATAACCTATTTTTACAAATATAAGGAGCAAAGTGCTAATAAACATAAACAACAATAAATCAAGAACAACCCATAAAAAATTGTAGCAGACGAGATTATTCGAAACAAAGAAGGATATGAAAGAAAACTCAATGAAAAATTGGACAAAAAAAACATAGCCGATAACATTACTGGTAAAGTAAATGAATTGACATGGATTCTTAAAGCAGTCGCCGACGAACTGTCTAAACGGAACAAAACTATAACAAAGAAGATAAGTGAGTGATAGTACTAAATTGCAGTTTGAAAAAATTAAAAGTAGAATCAACAATCTTATATAATGGTCGGAACTTAATAAATTGGTAAGAAAGGAATTACGCACAGTATAATACTAAAGTAATAACAGAAACAATTAAAAGAAACGAGGGGCCAAAGATATTTAAAAAACAATTAAGTCCGGAAAATAAGGAAACAGATAATGTGGCAAATAACTAATATATTTCATTAGGAGGCGAGAAACAAGGCTTTTCCCGTGCGAACGTGACAATTCTCGTGTGAGGCGAAGCCGAACGCGGGAAGTCATGCGAGAACGGGAAAAGCACTTTCCGCCGTGTAATGAAGGATATTTTTCATTATACCTCTGAAAAACGGCGATAGAACACGTAAATTAAAATATGCGTTGTTACTCATAGCAAACGCCATTTAGAATGCTTTTGAGATTTCCATAGCAACGCTTGTTTGGAATTGTTTATTGAGTGTTTATTTGACAGATGGAGATGGAATAGACCGGAAAAAAATTTTCCCGTGCAGTGCACGGGAAAGATGCCTTTTCGCAACCCATAAACCGTCAGGAAAGCAACTGTTTTCAGAGAGGTATACTGAAAAATATTATACAGACCTCTACGCAAATAAAGTACACCAAAGTCAAGAACGGAAAGAGAAAATACAGAATGTCAATATCATTTCCGAAGATATCTCCGCGAGAACTAGTGATGAAGTCTACCATACACCATACGCTTAAAATGGTAAACAATAATAAAGCTGCCGTGACAGATGATATAATCCCCGAAATGTTAAAACAAGGACCGAAACTAATTGAAAAACTAAAATAGTATATTATAGACCAAGGTAGAGAAGACATTTTTCTCAGCCGAGCAGTATTATTTCCCGACATGCGAAGCATGGAGGGAAATAAGTTGTGAGGCTGAGAAAAGTCTTCTCTACCGTGGTTTATATACTATTTTTTTCACTACTAGCACCTTTATTCCTTTTAATTAATCATTTTTACATAAATAAAAAATAAAATGACAGATGCGTATATTTATTTCTAAATATCCACAAAAATCAAATAGCCTTGCTTGAAAACAAGGAGAGAGGTTAATTTTAATTGACATTTGGGTAAAACTAGGCACCTGAGCGCAGAGCAATTGTTTCTATTATTAACCAGTAGTCAATAATAAAAAATTATTGACCACTAGGAGAGAAAATCATCTTCTGGGTTCGAAAATAAGGTCAATAATGACATCTTCTAATACTAGTAGTGAAAAAAATATTTTTAACATCTGCCTAGGCGGAGAAAATCCCAGAATCCTGGAAAGAAGCAGATCGAAGTGGCCCTTATTTATAAAAAAGGAGATATAACAAAACTCAGCAATAGATCTCTCAGTCTGCTATCTCAAATGTACAAATTGTTCACGAAGATATTCACCAACAGATTAACATCAAAAGTAGACTACCAGCAACCTCACGAACAAGCCGGATTCCGCTCGAATTACAGAACAATTGATCACCTTAATACGGCTAAGAGTCTAATGGAAAAATGCGATGAGTACAATTTAAACCTTCATATGGCTTTTATCGACTACGAAAAAGCATTTGAGAGTATAGAAATGTGGGCAATACAGAAGTCCATTGTAAAATGTCGTATAGGCAGTAGCATTAATGTACGTACTTTTCTGGGAGAAAACATCCTCAATTGCTATAAAGAGAACTGTACGACAAGGCGACATGATTTCTTCCAAACTAAATATTTATGTTGGCTCGTGAGAACATCTTCAGACAAATGGACTGGACAAGCAAGAGTATAAACATCAACGACGAATATCGATTCGCCGATGATATTCTTCTAATAAGTAATGACCCCATGGAACTGCAAGAAATGATTACAGAATTGGACAAGCATTCTAAATCATTCGGGCTAACAATCAACACTGATAAAACAAAAATAATGACAAACACAGAAACAGAAATTAATATAATGCTTCATGGACAACCTCTGGTAGAATACTACATGTAATTAGTACAAGAAATTGTATGACCAACGTATTCTCCCTGTCCTTAGCTATGGGACTGAGACGTGGAGTCTTACGAAAAAACACGCTCAAAAATTAGTCAGAACGCAACGAAGAAGATTAGGCGTCAAGTTAACGAATCGAAAACGTAACAAATGAATCCTAGAACAAACCAAAGCTACAGATGTAATGGAGAGGGTAGCTGAATTGAAATGGTGGAGGGCCGAGCACTTAGCCCGAAGAACTGACAAAGGTAGACGAAGCTATTTTGGAATGGAGACCAAGACTGGGACAGAGGAACGCAGGAAGACTAATCACGAGATGGAGAGATGATATAAAGAGAACAGTAGCTACTCAATGGATGAGAAAAGCTAACCATAGATGGAAATGGCATGAAATTGGAGAAGGCCTACATCCAGTAGCGAATTGAAATAGGCAGATCGTGACCGTGATATTTACAATTCATACTTACAGTAACAATTTTAACAGAATGTTCCATTGTTGAGACAGAAGAACTCAACTTTCGCCCATTTTTTTAAGGGGCTTCATTGGGAGGAAAAGGGAAGCACTAAAAGAGCACGTTAAGTCAGTCAATGTGTCATAGGCGAAACTCTTTTAGCAAGTGGAAGATGAAGTAACTCAACTTGTAAACCAAGTCAGAGGCGAAACCCTTCTAAAGAAAAGCAAAAAATGCAGCGGATTTATATCGGCTGTAACGGGTCAAGCGTATAGGACGAAGACGACATTTGAAGGGGGCAGAGCAAGTAGCGATGTCTGATAGATCGTAACCGGTGTCACGATTTAAGTTGTTAGGGGTCTTAATTGTTTCAATGGCCTCAAGGATTCTCTTGTTGAAAAACTAAGGGGCATTGGCCAGTGTCGTGATGATGTTCAGCAACAGCTGAGTGTGACAGAAGACGTGATTTCAAGCAACGTTTGTGTTCATAGATACGTGTATGGGCTGAGCGACCAGTTTCTCCAATGTACACTATAAACTACAAGAACAGGGGATGCTATAGACGCCTATTGAGGACAAGGGTTGAGGCTTATATTTGACTGAAGGGAGTAGCTGTAACACTTTTGGAGGGGGTCGAAGATGGTTTGATGTTATGTGTTTTGTGAATCCTACCTATGCTATTAGTAACTTGACGAATGTAGGGCAAGAAGGCAGTAGCCTGAGGTGTATAGGTATTTTGAAGATTTCCAGAGTGTAAGGGGTGTAATTGTTTTTCTATGACAATCTTAACATCCCTTTTGTTATACCTATTCTTGACGAGATTGTCTTGATTATGGGTTAATCCGACATGAAGACTGTAGGGTTGGGACACCGTGATAGCACGATGCACGAGGGAATTGATTACGGAGGCTTTTTGTAGCGGATGATGATGTGACTTGGCGTGCAGATAACTATTCGTGTTTGTGAGTTTACGATAAACGGAGTGTGCAAGATGACCACTTGGTTCACTTGGAGAAAACCGTTCGATTGTAGTTGCATTGTGAACTTGATAGCGGGGTGCTGATTATTAAGATATTCTAGGAAGAAAGCAAGGTTATGTCTTCCATGGGGCCAGGTAATAAAAGTGTCATCTACGTAACGGAACCAGACATTGGGTTTTAAATCAAAATATTCAAGGGATTTTGCCTCAACAGATTCCATAAAGATGTTTGCAACCACCGGAGAAAGGGGAGAACCCATAGAAGCGCATGTTACTTGCTTATAGAATCGGTTGTTAAACAGAAAATATGTGGAGGAAATGCACTTTCCAACGAGAATGGCTAAGCTTGCAGGTTTTCCGTCTTGAACTAGTAACTGTTCGATGATAGCTACTGAGTCAGGAATGGGAACCAGAGAGGTAACGTCAAAACCTACAAGAAGGTCATTAATTTAAGCAATGTAGTTCGGTGTTTCAAAATTTCAAGAGTTATCTTTAACAAGTTTTGTAAAATATTCGGGAACCTTTAGTTTTGGTGTGCTACCAAAACATTCAACATTTAAACATGTCTTTCTTTTGTACTTTATCAAGGTGTTCGATTGCGTACATTGGGACAAACTGTGCCATATCTTAGAAATCTTGTAACTAAACACCTCATTCTTCGCATCAAAAACTTATACTTGGACAGCAACGCAAAGATGAAAACAAACAACATCCTCTCAAATGCATTTAAAATTCAAAAAGCAGTGAGGCAGAGCTGCATTCTGTTCCCACTCCAGTTTAACATCTACAGCGAATATATAATGAGAGCTGTGTTAAATGGCTGGGAAGGTGGTGTTGCTGTAGGCGGCCGAAAAATTATCAATTTAAGGTACGCTGACAACACCTCAATAGTCGCTGCAAATGCGGCGGAACTGCTGGTAAACTGTAGCATATAAGCCAAGACATGGGCCTCTCTCTTAAAGCCAGAAAAACTAAAGTCATGATCATCTACCGATCTAACAATCTCAGAAATTCTAGAGAAGTGGCTGGTTTTGAAGTCGTTAATGAATTTAACTATCACGGATCGTTGATTACTAGGGCTGCCACAATGAAATCAAATGAAGGTTGGCAATTGCCAGAAGCTGAATGATGAAATTGACGAACATACGAAAAGACTCTTCAATCTCCCAAAATACAAAATTAAAACTTGTTATGACTCTTATTTTCCCAATCGCAACTTATGCTGTAGAGGCATGGACGTTGAAGGTAAATGAAAGAAAAAAAATGATACTTTTGAAATGTGGGTGTACAGACGAATGCTTAGAATATCTTCCACAGAACATCGAACAAACGTATCTATCCTAAAGCAAATACACATTTACAATGATTATTTATCAACTAGAATTAACCAGTCTTTCCTAAGATTTCTTGGTCATCTATACATACGAACAAATGGCATGGAAAAATTTATAGTTAAAGATAAAGTTGACAGACGAAGACCTAAACTATATTCAACTTCGAGGTGCAGTGCGAGTAAACAATAATTTCATGTGATATCTGCTGCAGTCTTACGTTTTTATTGGTCAAGGGACTTGATCTATGCATAGGTACGTTTGTTTTGATTCACTGCAGCTCGAATATGAATTTAGTATAGAGAAAGATCCCCAGCCCGTTGGGCCGATCAAGTGTAGAAACTGATTGGCCACGAGTTGCATGAATCAGTTCAAACTCTACAAGATAGAGATGCCTGGAAAAATAACATCAAAGCTATAGAAACGTAATATCACCATACCCCTTCGGGAGTTAGCAGACTGAAGCTAAAGAGACCAAAACATCCTAATGTGTGTCATTATTCAGTGTTAAGAGTGGATTACGGCTTAGAATCATAACAAAATTTAAAGTTAATGTACTAACTACAAGCAGACTGACACTGAAAATATCAAAACTTTTAAACATTTTAAGACTGCCTGTAACAAGCTTTACAGTGTTTACCCGGAATTGTTAGGTTTTTGACAGCTCAGCACTATGAGGCAGCTCGAATAAATTATAGTAAAGATAACCTAGTAAAGTTTCTTGTAGACGGTGTTGTTTTTCAAACGTTTAAGTAGAAAAATTTGTTTTAATGAAAATTCTCAAAGCTATGAAGCTTCCGTTTTTCTACTCTTTTTATTATAACTAGAAATGATTTTTATGATAGCCGTGTCTATAAATTGATACTAATAATTTATGACAGCAAAAATATTGTCTAGATAGTAATGGTATCGTAAAATGTATTACGATTTCTCCCACGGCTCATCAGGCTCTTTCGTGATTCACTGATTTTTACTGGTGGAACTGAAATTATTTATTTGCCAGCTCGATACGTTATCCATCAGATGAATGTTTTTTTGTGTTTTTTGTATTCGTAATGTAAACTCGTTCTACGGTATAGAGATTTTTTTCATGTTAATAGAAATATCTACGTTCGTTTTTGTAAAGGTATAAGGTTACGAATTGGACTGAATTTGTTTAAATTTTATTTTACATTTGTAGTGGCAACTGTTATGGATCTGCAGTAAATTTAAGTTTTTCATATTAGTTTTCTTTAATAACAAAATAATTTTTTATATTTCTCTTTTTTAACGGGCGAAAGTACTCGTATCTTTGAAACCAACGTCTGCTCATAGCTTATTAGGCCAGCACTCCTCTGGTAGTTTAATTAAAACTTTGCCTACAAATAAATTTATGTGATGGGATTGTCCTATTTTTAGCTTAAACAGAATAACTAATAGTTGACAGAATTTCATAATTCGTAATTTATGTTAGACTTACCGAAATGTTTATTTGAAGATAAAACTGTACGAATGTTTCGTTCGTTTCCTAGCCAGTTTCTGTTTTCTGTTCAAATAACCGTTTTCGTGGTTTCCTATTATTTGCGTGTACTAAATGATACTATTGAAAATATCTGCTGTCATTATAGAAGATTAAATGTCAGGAAATTATCTTATTAAGTATAACAGACATGCGATGCGTACCTAAAATACACTGTTAACGAAAATAAGTTTATAAGTAGCTACAACAAGCCTTTGGCTATTTCTACTGGAACATTTTCTTTATGTCCAAGATGGATTTTTGCAATTTTTTTATGTAATATATTTTTTTTTCAAAGAGAGTAGGATCAATTAGGAAAGTAGACCATTTTAGATTAATCCAAGTGCCACCTTATTTAACATCTTTCAAATTGATTTTTCGATCAGCCCTTTGTTTGTATATTTTAATTTTGAGTTTTAAGTCACGGTTTTTACTGATATATTAAAATAAATATTAGTATCTTGTTTAAGACAACTAACTTTTATAAGCGTGAAACATACGAGTTAGCATCATAGATACAACAACATTATAGGTGGACACCACATAATAAATAAGAATTTAACTTGGATGAAACAAACAAATAATGCATCAGCCCAACAAGCTAGTAGTAAATCAAAAATTTCTCCAATTTATCTGCTCAACGCGGCAACTCTTAAGTAGAGACTGGAAAATATGTAAAATACTCGTACATATTGCATAAATGTATCTACATATACCAAATGTTTTGGGATAAAAACATATGTACAAATTCAAATAAACACATATGTACTTACATATAATAACATTTTTTATATGTAAAATACATATTTCAACAAATATCCCTCAAAATTAGATTTTAACTATGTCTCATGAGTCATGAATGCTAACGATAAGGTGGATGGACTGGGTAGAGGTTTGGAGGATTACAAATTCTTAAGCTGATTACAATGCGCTATTGACTATTTGCCGGATGTAGGAGATTAAATATTTATAGTTTCACTAAGGGTCATTAAATATTTTGAAAAATACTCTCATTAAATGTAGTGGAGTAAGTTTTGTTTGGCCGTTGAAAAATTGTTTCATTTCAAGGTGATCTTTGCAACAAGTAGTAGTGTTAAAATGCATAAAGAAAGTAAAGATAAATCTACTCATGTGAAACTGTGGATAGGCAATAAAAGCGAGTTCAAGTTCATAAATGCAGAAGCTGTGCTTTGTGTAATATCTGATAAGAGGGTAAGTACATACGAATATTACAATACCATGTTTTTTAATTTTCCATTTTTATACCAGATACCATGCAAAATGAAATTTCAAATAGATCAGCATGTAGGAGAAAGCTTCTTGAAAACAGCTCAACACTCCGACAGTAAATATTAAATAATATGTTGACTACAAAAAACAGCCCCCCTATCCTTATCCCATAGTAACAGAAGAAAGAGGAAAAATGCCAATAAATTTACCGCAGTCTCATCAGGACATAAAAAATTATTGCAGGAAACTGAAGTATGACAACTGCAATCACACTTAATGCGAGAAACGACCCAATACCAAACCAAAAAACTACGGCGGCGATCATGTAACAACTTACCAAGGATGCAGTTATAACGTATAAAAAGCTACAGCAAAAACACATGAAAAACAAACCCATTTTAAATAAATTCGCTTGTTAGCCCAACGCAGACTATGCAATTAGAGCCCGAAACGCCCTATTCAGCTACATATTAAATAAAACTTGTCAATTCAAAAATATATATACCTTCTTCAGATTAAAACATTTATTATTAATACCTTTTTACCTCTATGGTTCACTAGTCCATAATTGCCAAAGGGTTATTGAAAATTTAACAATCCATAACAGTGTGTCACGGGCTAATTCCGCACTACGACAACTTATACGGGCCGCCGAAGTCCTGTGGTTCGCGGCTAACAAGCAGTCGAAGAAGGAGGGTTCGAAACGCTAAACCCTTCAAATAGGGGGATCATAATTGGGAGGAAAATGGGCGCCACTGCGGAAATCACCCAAGTTGGTCTCGAGGAACGTACCGCAGATGGTTCCTCTGGGCTGGAAGGGCGTTGGGGTGGCTGCACCCTACTATTGGATGCTACTTACCCTTTACTTACTGAAAGAAATACTGGTACTGGTACCCAGGCTCTCAAAGCTATACACTATTATTTCAAAATAAACACAAAACACAAATAAAAGGCAATAATGAATTAACAATGAAGTTTAATGAATGTAAGAAGTATTTAAAATATGACACAAAAGGGGTAATAAGATAGAACTTAGATTATGTGAAAAGGACGATTAAGGGATGCCACATTTACTCACGCTACGGCAAATGTAGTTAACAGCTGGGCTACGAGTGAACCGTAATATACGGTACTGAATGGGGATGAAGCGGGTATTGTTGCAGCCGGAAAATACAAAGGGACAGAATAAAATATCGTTACCTGGGAAAGGGCTTTGTTGAGGGTAGCCCATAAGAAAAGATGGAAGGCATCGAATCCCAGGGAGAGATAGCAGCGGTCGACGAAGAAAGGGATGGTACCCTTTCCCGGAAACAGGTGTGAAGACAAACGGGATGCCCTTGAACTAGTAGGTTCTTTAATCCAAAACGAAACCATGTGAAACGGTACACCAACAAACACTAAACTTCAACGAGACTTTCACATGGAACTTATATTTTCTCGGTACTATAAGACACTCTCTATGATAATTCGACAAATACATATGTCATAAAATAGTTTCCCAAAACTAAACGAGAACGTGAGTCTGACAAACGGGATTTTCTACTAAAGGCCCGGAACGAGAATTCGCCATCGACCGACGGATGATGTATGATCAATTTAATAAAAGTAAGCAAACTTGATTTCAGTCTGTAATCGTTGAAAATAGTGATGCCAGTTCTCCTAAGGAAATAGCTCAAAGTACAATAGCTTTGTCTACTCGTAAAACGTTGAGTATATTTAGCTTCACCGTTTAATGTAAACTTTCGGCTTGGTTACATTTTTCTCGAATATGGAAATATGCTCATATCATCATGCCCACTAAACTTGGCAAAAGCAAGGAGACATTAAAAGCTATCGACCGATAAGCCTGTGATTTTTCTAATTTCAGGGATTATATCTTAATGCATTTCCTTTTATTCAAAGCATAACATTAGGGGTGTTCTTTTTTAGCAATAACGTGGCAAGTTTATTTCAAAACTAATTGCAGCAAAGTCATAAATTCTCGGACTTAAGTGAAATCACAAAGTCCCTTTATAAATTAGTTTTGCCGCCGGGTAGGGAACCAAACCCCGATACGCGCTTTCCAGTAAAATATCAAATTACATAAGAATCTAAAAGAGACCATAATATTAGAATTTTAGCTCAACTATGAAATTTATTAGTTTTCTGGACAAGTACCAGATGCAAAGCCGTGAGAACGTTTATTTTCCACCTCTTCTGTATCGGATTTTTAGTATAAATATTGCTATGACGTTACTTTGTAAGTAATTACATACAATTTTAATATTTCAGCTAGCTCAATCTGTATTGAATCTCTCAATTCAGGGTTGTTACAGGGATCGCATTTATGAATTTAAAATTCATAAAGTAATTTAAAATCAACACCTTCAAAATTCTGCTAATCTTTAACAATAATCAACAACAAATTCTAATAACTAAACAACACTTTTCTTTAAAATTAATAAATGTTCTAACTACCTTTTCGATTTAACACGAACAACACACCTCCTGCTTTAACTCCAAATTTACCAAGTCCTGCCTTATTTTCTATCCAAAAACATACCTCCTACTTTAACTCCAGATTTACCAAGTCCTGCCTTATTTTCTATCCAGCAACATACCTCCTGCTTTAATTCCAAATTCACAACTCCTTTTTCCCAAGTAAAATTTTATTTAACAAAATAAAATTTTTATTACACAATTCCAAATTATCTCTTTATACAATAATACCAATCTTTTATATTGCTTTTAACTAATTATAACTTTTATTTACTTTCAAATTATAATTGTATGAAATATAATCAAATTTAAGTGTTCTCTTAAAACTCAAATTTTCGTTAAAAAAATTTTAACCCTCAACTATTTATTATTTTCTATTTCAGTTTTATTAAATTAACACTCTATTTTAAATTATTACAATGTTATTTCAAAAATTAATTGTCAAGATATCTTAATCTACTTATATACATATTATTTTAAAAATTAACAACTATAAACATTTTAACATTGAGTTTACATTATTTCAAAGGTGTTTATTTATTTACATTATCCCATTAAAATAAGGACTCACCGTCTAGAAATCATCTAAAAAATCATATCAATATACAATAAAATCTTATCACTGGATCCAGTCTTGGTTATTCAGTATATCTGTATAGCCGTCTGGAATTTCGATTAGTACGCTAATTAGTGTATCTAATAACTGGTAGAAATTCTTCATATTACGTAGACCGCGGTAAAGCATTGCTTTCGGGTTGCGTGTATTGATGAAAAAGAGTTAAAATACCTTAATTCCAATTGGGGGGTCTCCCTGCGAAATCCATATTAACCACAACGTAAAAGTTAGCAATTTTAATATATTTCACGTATTCAAGATTAGACTTTATCAAAATTACAACAAAACGACAATTCTGACTACTGAGATATGTCTTGGGCATAGGTATTCTCAACCAACGATAGGGTGAAACATCCCTTAAAATATACGAGGGTACCTAGTACCTCGTACATTCTCGTACACGAGAGGCAACGCTTACACATGTACTTAGAGTTATGCATAGCGCATATTCTCGTCAATTAGAGGGCAACTGCACCCTCGTCAAAAAGATTGGTTGTAATACCACAATTCTCTCCGGCCACTTAAGATTGATTGTTATATCAATCCCTTAAAAGATCGACTTTTTATCGCATATCTGACGGACGCACCGACTTCCAGCATAGTTTCTTGTGATCAAACCACGCATGCAGGCCACCCTAAGTACATCAAAGTCATAAGACAAAAGTATAATAATTATTTACGCCACTGTCCATAATTAACTTGCCTAGTCTGATGTTCATACACTATGCTTACTTATTTATTGTATTTGTAAATAGCTGTACATAAATATGACTTTATAATATATGTATTAAACTTGATGGAGTATTTATTTCTTGTTTATAAGGTGAGCGACTCTAGATCAACGAATCAAAACAACACAACATTTAGGGTCCTCTGGCTAAATAGTCAGTTATCTAAGTAAAGGGTAAGATTTTCACTTAACCAAGAAGGGTTGAGGGTAAAGGAAATCTTAGTGAAAAACTAGATGATCACAGCGAAAAGATGTAACGGTTAACACACTTGAGGTTCGTACAGTTACAAGCCTGCTAACCAACCTTTAGAAAATATATATTCATGTTCGATTATTAAAATCTATCGAAATAGTAAATAGCCTGACGTCGTTCTAATTTGACTTTAAGTGAGAACGTTGAAGTTATCAGTAACTAGTAGTAGTAATCAACTCCGACGAATTAGAAAAATAATAGCAATCGAATTTAAAAGCAAGTGTTATACAGTAATACAGTAGTCTTTGTAAACAAAAAATCTTTTTCGTTGAAAACAAAACATGCGCTGCAAAAGTCAATTCCTATATCCCTGAAATTAATCGCATATACACTAAGGTTATTCAAGGAAGCATGTTGGGGCCACTGCTTCTTAATATTTTTATGTTAGATATTCCAACAATAACAACTTAATCCCTAGGCACATTTGACGGTGACACTCGTCATATAACTATCCAAAGGTCCAAAGGGCTTATTTGGAAAACGCAATTGAGAAGTTAAAGATACCATTGATAAAATTAACGAGTGGTTCAGGAAATATGCACAATATTTAGATAAATTCTTCTAAATGCCAACGCAAGATCGTTACACTAAGAAAAATAATTACTCGCCCAACATCGGAATTAATGGAACTGGTTCCTTTTGCGAGTGCTTGCGATGGCGTAATCCATTACAATTTGTGTCAGGGAAATATACATACGTACTAGACTAAAGCGGAAGCTATCGCAAGAGTTTGGCAATAACCGTTATTCGTTATTTACTATAAAAGTAGGCAGTATAACTGATGAAATGGACAGCTTACTGAGCTTACTTCGTAAAATGTGTAGTGACAGATCAGGAGAATGGAGTGAAGCAAACCCCAAAGCTGTGGGAACAATGATCGAACAGCAGCCGTACACATCAATTTAGCATTTGCACCAACAGGTTAATTTTTCTGTCGAAGCACGATTTACGACTTCACCTTACCGTTTGCAAGTACACAAAATCAACTCAAGTGATCTGCCCCAAAGTTAGTTTTTTGCCAATGGCTTTTTGACACTCCTGATTACCACGAGATATTACTTACCAAAGAGTGTTGGCATAACCAACTTAGAGAATATGCGAATCTGAAGTAAGCTTAGGTAATCCGTATAATTTTGTTGGGATGCCCTTACACCCATAGAAAATAATTGGTGTTGGGTAATCCATCAGTAAATACACGTAAAGGGACCTACATTCATCGAAGTTAACCCTTTGATATCGAGGAAATTCTTTAAGAAGCCCACTAATAAAACATGATTTTATAATGCAGAAATGCATTTGCTAATGAAACAGCTAAGAGGTATTGCCAACATGATGGGGCTCGTCGAAGCCATACAACAAGCGAACTTTATTTAGAAATGTTTTACCATCTAACCCATACGTTTAAATGCCGCGGTTGTATGACTTCTAAGATTTGACCTCCTCATCTTATCTCAAAACTTCAATTTTCAATAACCCTTTTGGAAATATAATTCATCCCAGAGAAAAATAAAAGTAAAGAAATAAATCGACATATCAATTGTGATCGCATAACGCATCTTTTTGAATTATATACTTACATAAAAGTTACTTTGTTATATTTTGGTTATTAATTATCTAGGCTTGCGGGTCTAGCCATTTCAATGCGCGTCGACTATTGTGGTCATTGGTAGTACCCGACTAGAATTTTGCAGAATCCTAAAGAGTTCCATCCCTGGAAGGAATCTTTCTCATGCTAAATGTAGTATCGACCCGTGATCTACAATTTTACCTTTCACCCGAAAGAGAGGATTATTATTATTTATTATTAAACTAAGTAATACATTTCGTGAGGAATTATAGCTGTTCTAATAAGTTAGAACTCAAATTTTGCTATTTACAAGGCGGATTAGTCCTTATTATTCTCCAGCTTTTTTTTACAGAGATTGGTGTGGTTACGCCTGATAAACTACTTTTCCGCATTTCCTCGGACTGTTTGCTATTTGTTTCTTCTACATTAAATTTGAATTATGATTTTCTTTTGTAATTTTTAAAGTTTTCGAAATATTCATTGAACCGAACCCGAGATCTCTGCTTTATAAGACAAATATGCTAACCCTAACGCCATCCGGGCCAGCGCATAAATGTTATTAATGTCTTCAATGTTCAAAAAAAGTTATAGATGTGCTTACTAACAGTTTTATTAATTAAAGTTTTCACCACAGAAACACTATATCACAAACACACAAAATTGTCCCACTTGTTAACGGACGGTGTGTTAAAAATTGGTTAACTTAGTAATCAAAGACAAGAAGCTGAAAATAGTTATTTATTACATTATGACAAACAAAACGATTAGTACACAATAGTAAATATGTGTAGGTGTAAAAAGAAATAATAAAATGATACTACGGCGTAGCGGGAGGTGACGGTGGAACTAGACCAGCGCATTGGCGAAGTTAGGTCATCAGACCTGGGGGGTCTAAAGCCCTAATATGAAAAGACATATATATTTTTTGTTTTTAAGTGTATGTGCATGTTTGAATGTTTTTGGGGGGGCTAATTCGGTTTTTGGGGGGGCTTAGCTCCCCCAAGCCCCCCCCTAACTTCGCCCATGGACCAGCGTAATATAACTGTGACGGTGAAGGCAGTGGAGCGTCGGCGATATGAAACGGTGTGACAAGCGCGCACGGTGTTCTAACGGGGCGACGGTTTAGAACCTGGACTTGAATCTGGCGAGAAATGTGTTGAAGATGGCAAGGTGGAGGCGTCCGCTGACATATGCGACGGAGAGCGATTCCAACAGAGTTTCGAGGTGGCCCTTAGATTAAGAGAGAATTTATGACTGTGGGTTTTTAGAAATGTCCTGATTTTCGGTAAGAATTTTCACGAGTTTTTAACATCGAAGATCGTGTTAAAGTGATCCATTTTAAAGTCATCCTTTAGGAAATATTACATACGTTTGTTTTGACGGATATACCAAATCAAAATGCTTGAAGCTGAGGAAGTTTTGGCAGAAACCTAGGATATTCAAAATATCGAACTTGATTTAACAGGTAATTTTTAAGTGATGCTTTGAAACAGGCGCAGCTCGTAGCCAATATTTTTGGGCGTTCTGCATTAAAAAGAACTAGTAATAATAGTAATACACAGGGAAAACAGAATAAAACATTTTTCAAATTACAAGGACAGACAATTCTTAAACATGTTGGGCCTTAAATAGAAGTGTCTTTTATAAGCTTTTACTTGACTACTGCTAACACTATCATTATTTAATTCCGGTTGTAGGACGATTTTGCACCTTTACTATTAATTAATTTTGATAATCAGGTAGAGGCAACTTATTTTCCTTTAATTTAATTATATGATCCCTTTTGGGAATGTTTGTCAGCATAGTCGTACAAAAAAAAGTAAATTTACAAATTAGTCGAATATAATTACACAAGAGCTTTTATTTAGCCGGATAAATATTTTTTGCAACGAAAACGTATTGCTTAGCAATTAGACGAGAAAAATTGACAGCAGATAAAATCACGACGGCCGAAGGCCGGAGTTGATTTTATCTGCTGTCAATTTTTCGAGTCTAATTGCTGTAAAGCAATATTAGTTTGAGTTTTGCAAATAAATATTTATCCTGACTAAATAAAACCTCGAGTGTAATTCGGCGAGACAATTTAATGAATGAACAATACAAAATTAATTTTTTTATTTGGTATTGAAGCTACAATCATTGAACGTATAAGGCAAAGTTGCATAGCAACTAAAGTTAAGGTAGTGTTTTAGCCGGATAAAAGTTAGGGCAAACTTTTATCCGCTGTCAAAGTGACAAAAACACCGCGGCTTATGCGATTTTTTATACATGAATTAAATTGTCAGTCAAAATACTAAAACATCCCGTTTAAAACGCATTATATTAACTAATTGAGCTGCACTAAATGCAGCTCATTTCTATCTTTCCCGTTACCTTTATTTTTGACTTCGGGCCCCGTCGTAATGTAGCGATGTCTACCGAACAAGCAGATAGTGGATCACAGCACGAGAAGAATAAAATAAGACAGCTGTTTCGTGAACGTTGCATAGCGGCTTCGTATTAAATATGCACTTGGTTGACTGGCCCAACAATTTGTATTGTAGTTTACAAAATGATATTTGCATTTAGCTAAGACATGAGTTTTAATTCTATAGCCATCTAAGGATGACTGCAAATTGGATCACTTGATTCAACAATAAAATTACATTGCTGCATTACATATTGTTATAGGCATTACAGAACGTAAATATCAAGCAATCTAAAGATATCAAATTCAAGTAGAGGCACATCCATATAGGTAATTTGCTCCTGGGAAATTTTAGTGACTATTTCCCACATATAATAACAACAGATCAATGAAAATACCAATTAGGGTAGGCTGTGAAATTGAATTATTTTGAATTGGTACTTTAGCCACATCCACAGAATGACATTTTATAACGTTTGTAATTTGACATTTTTATTGTAAACAAAGTTTATAACCTTAAATTGAAACTGAAACAAAAAAATTAAAAAATTATTAATTTACGATATTGAAATTTACATAAAACTATAGGATTTGTTGAAAATGTTGTCAATTTACGTCTAAACATAAACGAATTCTTGTTTGCAATCCAGCAAAAACATTATGTAACATTTGAGGCGAGTTGTTGATTTCTTCACACTTTTCTGTTAAGCGATTTCTCAGTTCTTCCAGATTATGAATTGGCGTTGAATAAATTGAATTTTTAATGTAAGGCCATACAAAAAAATCACATATCTTCAAATCGCAAGACCTAGTTGGATATGGAATTTCAGCGTTCCTGCTTATTATTCTGTTATCGAAAAATTCTGCAAGATATCTGGTGGTATGTGCTGTAGCACCATCTTGTTGGAAATACCCATTTTGTAGTTCTTCGCCATCTAGCTGATTGATGAATTGGTCGAGTATCTCATCCCGATATCGTGCAGCAGTGAGTGTGCCTTAAAAAAAAATGGGACTCACCAATCTTCTTGGACAAATTCCAACCTAAACACCAACTTTTTGAGGATGCAAAGGTTGTTCAACAAAAAAATTAGGGTTTTCACTTGACCACCACCTCATATTCTGCGAATTGACATATCCAGAAAGATAAAACCAGGCCTCATCAGAAAAAAATACAGTGTTCTGAGCTACTTCATTGTTGAGATTATTTTGATACCAATTGTAGAATTCTATTCGTCTTGGAGGGTCTATTGGTAAAAGTTCATGAAAACATTGCAGTTTATATGCATGACGGTTTAAATCTTTTTTTAGGATTGTTCGAGTTATGCCATAAGATAAATTTATTTGTTGAGCCAATACTCTAATGGAAGTTTTTGGCTGTTCATCCATAATCTGTCGGGCAGCTTCAATCGTTGCTTCTGTTCGTCTAACCGGCGGTCCACTTCCACTTTTACGAGCGAAACTACCACTTTCTCTAAATAACTGCACAGATTTAGTTACATCGTCGCGAAAATAATTGTAATTGAACACAAAATCGGGGTATTCTTCACGAAAATCAGTCATGCAGTCATGAAGTGAATATTGCCACTCTCCATTTATTCTTACGCCGGTTCGAAAGAAATATTCAATAGCTTTCGCTTTTTGTTGTGTAGTGAGTACCATTTTTTCAAACTTTAAATTTTTTCACCAAATAAAAAACTTAAAAAATTTGACAAGAGCGTTCAGTTTCAAATTTTCATGTCAGAAATGTCATTCTGTGGATGTGGCTAAAGTACCAATTCAAAATAATTCAATTTCACAGCCTACCCTAATTGGTTTTTTTATTGATCTGCTGTTATAAGCCAATCATTTGATCCATATTTACAGGTTTTAACCAATCACGTACAAAGTATAACGGCAAAAACAGCAAAATTTCCCAAGGGCTATTTTCGCGACAAAAATGTCGTGTAACCACGATCACCCACTATACAAACAAACAAAAAAATTTGTTACAGTGACATTTCGCATTATTTGTGAAAATGAAACGCTTGTTATAGTTTTCCGAATCTCATTTGGGAAATAGTCTGATCAAATATATCTGTGGAACTTTATTTTGCAGACAAAATTGTACCTCAAGATTGTTGCTTTGAGGTAACGTCCCTAGACAAATGGAAAGACAAAATCCCTCGCTATCGCTCGAGATTTTGACCATGTCCATTTGTCTCGGGACGTTACCAAAGCAACAATCGTTCGGATACAAATTTTGCCAGTAAAATAAAGTTCCCTTGATATATTATGACTGAGAATACAATTCTTAAGAAAATTAGCCAATCACAACGCTTGAAAATGTTGTACCAATAAGTGAAAATAATTTATTGCCGCCATAATATTTTGTTATTTCCCACGTAAATATGACGTACAAACAAAAAATTATTTGACAGTTGAGAAAAAACTGTAGCACCGATTAGTGAAAAATCTTTGGAAAATGCAACTCCTGCTTCGCAGTCGTTGGGATTAACATTCGTAACATTTTGAAAATATTATCGACAATAAGCTTACCACTTGTTATATTACCCTTGAAAATAATTTTGGTTAGACCTATTTATAAATATCACCTTAAAAATGAAAAAAAATTGGCTTAAAAAGACAAGGAAATTAGTTTAATAAAGATGATTAAATGCTTAATTGAGCTTACTCAAAGGTAGGAAATTGAAATTTGAATGAATGCCGAGTAAATATTTTTGAACAAATTTAAAGCACCGGGAAAATACCTGTTTGTTAATTTTTTACTAATTGCCAATTTTGTCAGTAAATTACATCCTGTTTTTACTGCTTCACAAAATTTTAATAATTTAAAATCTTCTTCCTTACTTTATAATGCATTCGACTGTAATTTTTCAATCCGAGAAAAATTTAATATACTTTTGACCCAAAGTTCTTTGTTACATTTCATAAAGGAGAACAAAACTTAATATGTCCGGAATTAAAAAACTTGGGTTGTTCTATTTCTTTAATAGTTCTCCGTCTAAGTGCTCTAAATAAGATGTAGAATTGCTTGAAACGTAGAAGGACTTAATGAAAATCTGATTTATGACATGGACAATTAATTTTTTGTAAAGCCATGCTGGTGGTTTTGCATGTCATTATGTTCTTTTAGTGACTGTTATTAATGAAGCAATGTGTTCAGTTTACAAGAGTAAGATTAATATTCTCCACAATTTTTTTCATTTTGTTGTTACGAATTTTCAACTAAGTACCTAGTTTCAAACATATTTTGATCAAATATACGAAAAAATAATTAATCCGTTAACGTTATGAATAGGTATACATTTATTTTAAAGGGGTATCGATTGCCTACTGAGTGTTATTTAGCTTTTATTTAGAACTTTAGACAAGTTGAAGGAAAATTTAACTTTTAATAATATTAATAATTTAATAACATTTTTTTTTAATAATTAAATCTTAGACCTTCTTAAAAGGTGTAAATTTATGTTGCTTATTAATGTTTCCTTAAATTACCTTTTTATTAAATTTGAAATTTTATTTCACAAGTTTTTAAAGACGTTCACATTTCTACATTTAGCTTAGACTTAATTTTCTTTTTCAAGTGAGCAGGCTTTTTAATAACACTTTTTTTATCTAAAATGTTTGTACTCATAATGAAGTGCCACTTAAAACTCCTCATAAACGCTCCATGTTTTTAAGAACTTTTGAACTGCTAAAACTTTTTACTAAACTGCTAGACTGGAAAACTCCAGACGGTAAAAAAAAATCCTAATTTGTACTCGTACAAAGAACGCTCTTGAACTTATTTGCTTTTATATCTCGAGGAAAATAGTGCAAGGGGGGCCCTAATATACTTAGAATGCATAGATAAAAAAGTTATTACAGTGTAGTTTTCCTAAGTCATAGACCCTATTTACTTTATGTTCCGCTGCAGGGATGCTGTCACCAAATTGATGTCTGTCTATGAAATTGAAAACATGGTAAAGTCAATTTGCGTTGTTTTAGAATTTTATTATATATAATCTAGATGGTTTTTGGATACGTATTGGCAATACCGTCTTTATTTTCTGCGGTTGCTTGGTTTATTCAACGTGTTCAGCCTGCTTCAGTAGTTGTATTCAAATTAATTTCAATGCAATGCATTTGTATAGATCACCTTCCTCTTATTTACGACGTAAGTACATTTTTGGTTGTCGCATTTGAGGATTTTTTATTAATTGTTCTAAAAACCTAACAAGCCGGAGAAAATTACAGAAAACTGGATGGACGGTCGATAAACTTGTATAAAAATGAAAAATAAAGCTTGTTTAATAATATTTTTGTACGTCTGAATGAAATTACTTCTGAATATTTTATACTCTAAACTATTACTTTGAAATGTTAATATAGTGAGAACTGCAATCCATTCACGTTTTATGCAATCTATGCCTGTTCATCATTCCTTAACAGGGTTGCTGTGAGTTGAACGATAAAAGGAACCTTCAGAAATTGCCATCTAATTTCACATTTGTGACGATTAAGATGTTCATATTTATCAAACATTTTAAATAAACAATACAAAGCGAGCACAAAGTAACTTTTAAAAAATTGAGGGTGTTGTATATAAAATAACACAATTGGACTTAAATACCGTGACAGAATGGTGTAAAACAAAGAAGCTCTCGGTAAATCCGGAGAAAATATAACTTCTCATAATAACGAGAAGGACATGTAGGGATCTCAAACTATATGGCAAAACAATTCAAAAGGTAAAAAAGGTAAAATATCTGAGAGTTGTATTAGATACCAGACTTATATTACTTTTAAACATAATATCGAACATATAACAAAACAAAGCGTACAAAGTCTTCTGTAGAAGAATGTTTGGCAAAAGATGGAGACTGCATCAACAACCGTCTATTTATGGTACACCGGTACACAAAAATAATTGTGCCTATAATCACGTACTCGGCCTTGGTATGGTGGCACAAAGCACATAGCACAATCAATAAAAGCATGCTGAATAAACTACAACGACTGGCCACGGTTTCTTAACATTTGCAGGTATAGCGGATCAAAGAGGAAGAATTTTCTCAACAAAATCAATAGAGAAAATTGGTATACCGCCGGATCCAAATCAGAAACCAGAGCTGGTCTAGGAATATATGGAACATGACTTACCCATTGAGTCCCAAACTTTAGCAGGCGATGGTGTCACCAAAAATAAAATCGACTTTGTATTGACATATAAAAAATGAATAATTAACGATGTAAAAGTGCTAAATAAATTCTCTGTTAGAAGTGACTACAGACTGGTAAGACCGAAGATTAGAAAGAAAGAAGACGATAATGAAGAAGAAAATAATAAGACACTGGTCGCCATTACAGCAGACTAGGCAATATAGAAAAATGTTTTCCGATAGAATACAACACCTGGAAAATGTGACCATTGAACCATTGATGACTTCAATAATAATATAGTTGATAGCCTTACAGAAGCAACAAAAACCTGCAGTCCGCTGCAACATTCTAAAGACGAGAAACTTAGTAAAAATACCAAAGATCTAATGGAACAACGCAGAGATATGACGAACAAAGAATCAAAAGGTTATAGAGTACTTAACAAAACAATATCCAAGGAGATAAGAAAGATCTGAGAAATTATAGCACAGGTCATCGAACAAAACAAAAACCTTAAAGTCTTCAGAAAACCAACTAGCACCGGAAAGCTGACTATTCATAAACTACAAAACCCCGAAGGCAACATAGTATCAGATAAAAATGGAATTTTAAATATTGCAGAACAATTATATAAAGAGCCGCATACCGATGGTTTGCCAACCAACATACCTGTTATTATGAATCAGGGCTCAGAGGAGATTCCTGCAATTATTGTAAATGAAATCGCGGCGGCATTAAACGAGATCAAAACAACAAGTTTCCGGACGATGATACTGTTGTGGTTGAAGCTATAAAAGGAGGAGCCGTAGTCATAAAATCGTTGCAAACCTATTTAATAACTGTCTGTTAGAAGGAAGAACGTCATCGAAATGGTACAACGTCAATATCATCTTATTACGTAAGAAAGGCTATGTAACTAGTCTCTCAAATTACCGGCCCATTAGCGTGCTAAGTCGGATATCACATATATAAACGGTTTAATACAATTCTTGAAAAACGTCTATCTTCGAAACTGGATCAATATCCAATATCAGTCAGCGGAGCAAGCTGGTTTCAGAACTTTATTTGGAACAAATGACCATTTGCGAGCGGTAAAACTGCTGAACGAATAGTATTGAATACAATAAACCTCTTATGTTGATTTTTCTTGATTTTGGTTTGCTTCGGTGAACCAAGACAAACTTTCCAAAGCCTTAATCGAATGTCGTATTGACTCTAGATAATTTAATCTTTTAAAACATATATACGATCACGAACAGCTTCAATAACACTACATGAAGACACAAACAAATTTCGTATTGAAACAGGAATAAGACAAGGTGACACAGTCTCACATAAACTTTATAAAATATTACTAGAACATATGTGGGAAGAATTCGGTATTAACATCGACGGAGAGATGCCCAATCATCTTCGTTTTGCAGATGATCTAGTGCTTATAACGGATAAACTAGACGAAGCGAGTATGATGACAATACTTGAAGATGAAACACATAAAGTTGAACTAAAAATTAAGTTTTCCAACACCAAATTTATGACAAATTTAGTTCTCAGTGGAACTATATCGGTGGGCGTAGAAAATATCGAATAACTAGGTATCTTCATATAAATACTTAGGACACGAAATAACTATCGGATGAAACAATCAGACCCATGACGTTCAACGAAGAATAGGCTTAACTTGAGCGGCCGTCGGTCAACTAGTTACGCTATATCTTTAAATCTGATATACCAACAAGTTTAAAGAGAAAGATCTTCGATCAGTATGTTTTGCCTGTACTCACATAAGAAGCTGAAACGTTAGCGCTCACAGAAAGGTCCATATCAAGCGAGCGATAGAACGGTCCTTGAGAGACCGACTACCCAACACTGAAATCAGAAAATGCGCAAAAGTAACTGACGCAATACGCATAGTGAAGCGGTTGAAATGGGACTGGGCAGGACATGTAACCAGGCGGTGCGATAAATGATGGACCAAACCGGTCCTTGAGTGGCGACCAAGAAAAGATGCTGCCAGAAGCAGATGCAGACCAACAACGAGGTGGACACACGATTTGAAGAGGTTGAGAGGAAATTGGATGCAAGTGGCACAGGAAATGTGGAAGAATTTAAGGGAAGCCTATATGCAACATTGGACTGCTCAGACTGATTAATGATGATGATTACTAAAGTTCGAACAAGTTTTGAAGCGACCAGAGGCAGAAGGTAAAGCGCTGCATCACCTATATTTTTCGGTTAAATGTTTTGTTTTATTCAAAACCTGAAATCGTTAAAATGTTTTCATTTCCTTCAATTCAGTTCATATAGAAAATAATTCTAATTTATGTATTTTATGTCCGCCGCACAGTACACCGTACAGCAAGCTGCTGCAGGTTATGCCGCTCCGTAATACATACATACGGCAGAACACAAGCGTTTAATTGAAGCAAGTTCGCTTATAAAGGAATACTGCGTCAATGAGTATGCTACGGCAAGCTTGCAAATTAATTTGTACGGAGAAGTGAAACAGATTCAAGACCTGCATCAGTCGCAACCTGCCTTCTGGTGTCGGTGTTACATTCGGTGGCTCCCATTCGTATTCGTACAGCGCCGCGCATTTGGTTCAAATGCAAATTCAAATACATACGTTGGTAAACGAAATTCAACAATTTTTTGTCATTACTTTTTATAAATCATTTATTTAACAATTATTTATCAATAGTAGTCCAAAGATTACTTCTACTCTAAACAATAAAATATTGGAAAGAGTGAAAATTACTGACACACTCGTATTCGTACAGTTTAATAATCGACAGCAGCTTGCTATATAACAAAACAATTTAATACGTTTATCCTAATATTTGGTTGATTGCCTTTGTTATCTATGACTTCCTGGAGTAGCTTTGGCATCGATTGCACCAATGTTTCGTTTTTCTAAAATATATATTTTTAGTTTTACATTAAGTGAACCCGGGTTCCATCAAAATTCCAAGTTGTAAAATAGCGAATGACCTCGAACTTTTAAAAAAATTTCGTCTGCGGCGCACAACAGTGGGGCTGCCCTGCAGCTCGACTCCTAAAGGGGTGAGGGGAACCTAATAATCTGTTTCACCCATTCCTAAAGTCACAAGCCGCCACTGGAAGGGACAACACTTAAATATTAAATTTAATTATATTTCTTAGTTTAAAACAATTTGAAACTTCAGCAAAGATAACGATAATTTTCTTCTGGCCTAGTTTTCTAACTTTTTAGCTACTGGGACTTTAGGAAGAAATTCGACAAAGTGAAACGAAAAAAGTGTTTGCTTTGATAAACTGCTAAGCCAATGCTTATTAACATGAAAATTTTAGGACTCCTTAATATATTTACGTATCTGTATAAAAATGGTCTTAACTAAAGCTCGATGATTATCGGATGTTTTCGGAAATACTCCAATTCTTCCATACATTTCGATAACTGTGTTAAAAATTTAGGAAATTAATAACGGGTGTCCATAAACTGTCAACATCCCAGTAGGCTGTGATTTCAGAAACATATTTCGTAATTTGATTCAGAACACAAAACCAAATGTCAAGATTTGTAAAATGTCATTGTCTATGATTTAATCTAAGACTTGTAATTTGTTTTTCAAAGCACCTGAGATGACGACGGTTTATGAACACATGTTAGAAAACAAACAGGGCAAGTTTGTTAAGATAATTATTATAAAATTGAATTTTAGATTTTGATTCATAGAAAGAGTGGTAGATAAGATTTTAAAGGTTTTTGAAATAGGAATTTTAGGTTCTTACAGACATTTGGATGACATGACATTATTATTTAATTTACTAAAAATAATAGAAATTGAAATTTTGGTAATGGTAGTTTTGGGAAAACTTGATGTTGAAGCTACTTACCGCCTCGACCCTTCTATTACATAACAAAAATATTTAATTTCTTCTCTTAGAATCAGACTAGGAGAAGGAATTTTACCAAAATACCGTGCTTCGTTATTTCAATAAACTTTTCAATATATTTTTAATATTTAACATATTACAAATAAAACTGACTAAGCAGGGATTTCGAAAGGACTTGCAGTGGTGAGTTTTGATAAGAAAAAGAACTTTTATTTTTATTTGTAATATATCCAGATTTACTCCCAGTCCACCGAGGTCCATTAAAATGAAAACAAAAACGTTTAGTAACATTTTAGCTGTAACGAATTTTTATTTAGATAGGGGCAACTATATTGTTATCTTCACAGTTCTTTGGATACAGCAATGCAGGTGAGCACGGTTTGAATAAATAAAGCGGGAACACCGTTCCCGACAATGCATCGCTGATTTGGAGCAGTATTGCGAGCTAAATTTTTAATTCAGTTTTTGCACATAAAATCTCGAACGCAGGGGAAGTTTTTTTGAATAAATATCTAGACATAGATGTCCCAGAATATCGCAATAACTGGTAGTAAATTCAGTATTTTGTGCAGATTATATGTAGAGCTTTCACCCTCCTCTGGCTATAAAAAGAATATTATTTATGGGGACATAAACCATCGAGGCATGTAAACTTCAGGACTTTATTATGAAAAGGGTGATGCAACAGAAGGTAAACTAGTAGTAGAACGTCCGTGTTACATATTTTTTTGGGTTTCTTCTCGTCTGGTACAAAAGGAAAAAGGGAAAGTGTTAAAAAGATCGACTTAATTACAATCTTGTTGCAGACTCGAGGAGCTCACAATTTAATAACCGCTGCGCTCTTTCTACTTTAAGGTAAATTTGAAAATATTTTCCTTGGGAAATATTTTTATTTTGTGGTGTCAGGCATAAAGAAAAATTACTGCATTTGTATTTCACGCCACTTTTATTTTAACCAGGGAAAATATTTCATATTTGTTTAGTTTAAATTGGATTAGTCTTCCCCGAGTTAGTAGAATTTTTGGACAAAAACAAGAGATGTAAAATTTTCCCTTGCACTCAAGTAAGTTAAACATTTTTCTGTGAATACTTTAATGAGTAGATGAGAAAATGACGGGGAGGATGTTCACATAGGTTGTGCTATTTTTATTCGGTATTCAATAAAATTACATTAGCCTTTTAAAAAAGGAAAAAGTGAGACGCAGGTGGCGTGCTTTCACCTTGTTGAGAACGTCCATGTAAATAAATCAATTTACTAGAATATTCAGTAAGGTACACGGAACCTTTAGGGCAAAAAGGTGTTGGAAATTTAGATAAATGGAATATAAAAAAGCTAAGAAAATTTATACCACGGATGTCTTTATTTTCTACAGTTTTCCTTAAAGGAACTCCATTTCGCACTTTACAGCAGATTTATTTTAGGAAATGTTTTTTTTTTCAGTATTTCTTCAATAGTTGTGATCTTCAAGTTGAAACGAAGGTTTTTCTTTTTATTATGTTCTGGAAAACCTTTGGTATTTTATGGACGATAATTTCAAATCTAAATTCATTAACGGAAAATAAAGTCAAAAATAGCACTTGCAATGGGAATAGTTTGAATTACCTACACTAAATATAATAGTCTTAAACTCCAGAAATTTCATCAAAATTATCCATATAAACTTAAACCTTAGCAACGTTTGGAATGCTAAGCTTAATGTTGAAACAGCCAACCTTTACGAGGGAAGCTTAAAGTTTTATCTTAAAATTTAGAAAAGCGTCGCGAAGAATCCATTATTTCCCGAAAAATAAACACTTCAACCTCAACGTCTACTTTTAGGGAGTTCTGTGGTTGTCTCAGCCTAATCTGAAAATGCTTGACTAGGGCTGAAGATGTGCAAAAACGGGCAATCAAGTCTGAGAGCTTTTTGTTGCGGAGTTGAGAAGCAGCGCGATTGGAGTGTTCGCTTCTCTCAAACTTAATTTACAATCGATTAAGTTGAGCGAGTTTTGAGAGGAAGGTGAACGCGTTCTAAGCGACGCCCTTGTTTTTTGGCACGGTATAATGGATGCGTGTTAAACATAGTGTGACATTTTCAATTAGCGAATAAGGAAGATTAGAATACGTTGTCGAAAATGCAGAGTTCGGGAAGTGAACATTTACTGAACAAAATGTGATACCTACCTTTCAACGTTAAACAGGATTATTTTTTTAATTAATGTTAATTTTGTTGCATAAATATTCACCCCAATTTTATACTTGATTTGAGAAACATCGGTTCTGTTGTGTAAATTTGTATTGGTGAATTAATAACAACACAGTTGGCTGGGTTAATTATTGAAGTGAACTATGAGGAATTCTGTATTTGAACGTATTTGTTGGTTATGAAACAAGGTTTAAACCTTTGGGGCACCAAACTTGCATGAAAAGTCGTCGCCATGAGACAGGTCCGGGTTTAAAGTGCTTTAGATGACGACCAATGTCAAATAATCATTATTCTTAACTTGAAGGATAGACAGGAGAATTTCAGAGAAGGTGAAAGTCTCTGCAGAATTTTAATGGTTTTCCTTTTGACGAGTACCTTTAATCCAAAAATTTTATTTCAAATCTCAGTTGACAGCGTTCTTACATTCTCAAGGCCCCCATTAACGGCAATAGTTTGACTTCCTGACAAGAAACATACTTTGTACATTCGATCATTTACGTCCTTCTTAATCATCTGTATATTCAGAAAATCCAGAAGTATCAAAACTTAGATCTTTTTCTACCACCATAAATTTTCCTTAAATCTGATTTTTCAGATGCAAAAGTTTTACTTCGAATTTTGTTTACATGATTCTTTCGAAGGGCTTAGTTAAAGCCTATGTTACCTAGCCCGGTTCTATAATAAGTTAATCAACAGCAAAACCACATGTAACACGAACCCGTCCCGTCTCAGTATTGTTTCCAAATGTAGTATAAACGGATTTCAAACTTACAGGAATGGATTTCAGAGGAACGGGAGTAACTCGATGCAACTTCATACTGTCGTAACAGAATTAGTTATAGTTAAAGTGACTTATTCATACCACATATTACATTAACATTGAATCGATAACTTGTTTAGTACGTTTGTTGTTTGCTATATATTTCGTATGCAAGTGACGTGGAAATTACGAGATTAATTCGAGAAACTTGAAATGGGTCTTGAAACAATAATTGTTTAATCACAACTTCTTTCTTGGAAATATTTCCAAAGATTAAATATATTTAATTTTTTATAGATAAACCAGGAGTTTTTCGATGTCTTTTGACCGATGGACACTTTCAGATAATAAAAAAAGAACTGTATTAATGTCAATGACAATAAGTATAGAAATAATAACACATTACAAAAAACAGTATAAAACTTCCGGGAATACCAATCATCTAAAAAAAATCTGTCCAAATGAAAACCCTTCGAAGTTTAACAGGAAAATATGGTTACCTTAACAAAGTCAGGCCACCATGAAAAACATTTTTATTCTTTGTCGCCGCTGAAAGCGTTACTAAACAACCATGCATAGACTCGGAACGCAACAAAGGGTAAAACGAACATTGTTACACATAGTGCTAGGACTTGTAAGGGTAATAGCAAAGTAGGGTAGACCTGTTGTAGGCGTATAAAGCTGTAACGGCCCCGATTGCGTAAGCAAAAACTTTAGAACCCGGAAATAGCCTACGTTGCATTGTTATTGTAAATTTATACACATCATAATTATATTAGGAAACAATGCCTATGCCTAAAATGTATGGATATATATTTTTCCGTATCCATGGTATGTAATTGACAGATTATTTATCTCATTTGAGGTTAACAATGGCGAATAGCGGGTAAATATGAAAAAGCGGGACGATATGAACATTTGCGGGTTTTTACCGTGCATGCTATCGACGTGACATCTATCGATAGAATTTAGAATCAAAATTATTATTTAATTATACAAAAATCTTCATTTAAGTGATTGATAAGTGTAATTATTTTTTAAAATTCAAGCAAATACGATTATTTTTTACATAAATTCATTATAGAAATTATTTTTAATACGAAAATTTGACATGTGTAATTTGAGGTTATATGTCAAAAACGTAGGTACGTATTATATTATAACTATTTTTATTTAATACGAACTTCTCATGGATGCGGAAAAATAACTTGTGCCCTACGGGAATCTAACGGCATATTTCATCCCTCGGCTTTTGCTGCCCTCGCTCACTGCGTTCGCTCGTGCAGCAGAAATCTTCGGGATGAAATATGCCTATATCTTCCCTTATGACGCAATATACTATTTTAGGGCTAGTTAGTCAAAAATAAGGTTATTTAGACGCGCCTTAAGTAGTGTTACGGCAATTGAAAAACGAAAGAAACTGGATGATAAGATTAAGAAGATGTTGATTATTTTACCTCTTTGCCATTTGCTATTTGAACTACAATTAAATACTAAAAACATTTCTTAGTATACATTTATAGCTATTAATATAACAAGAATATTATGCGATTTATAATAGACGAGGACGTTGCTAGGTGACGAGGCGCTAGCCGAGTCAACCGCGCAACGTCCGAGTCGGTTTAAATCGCATAATATTCGAGTTATATTTCAAGCTTTATCGTATCATTGGCAACAGTACACAAATAGTATGTAACTAACGAATTATGAAGTTGGAGTTGCTATGCTATTATGTTATGTATAATTACTAATAAAAGTGTAATATAAAGTTGACTTAATAATCAATGATACGATAAAAGTAGTAACAGTGAGGAAAAAAATTCGAATTAGTAAACATTTCTTCAGTCATCACGATTTTAAAAACTGTTACACAAAAGGCAAACAGGAAGAAACTGTAAAGCACTTTACCACGAAATTGGTTCACGTGAATCCATGTACACCTCTGTATATCCTAAACTGCACTAAACTTTGAAAATGTAAAAGGTACATCAAGTTATATGAAAAATATTAAGATCGGTCTATACTAGTAAACCAAACCTCGAACAGTAATAACACTAATAACAAAGTGTTGGTGACGAGGTTACGCGTTGGAAATTTTGCTCTAAATGACATTCCATCTCTTAAACATTTTGACATTTCAAATAGGTATTTTTAATTGTTTTCGTGCAGCCATAGGTGATCCACTCTGCAAATTATAACAAGTGAGATCATCTCAACAACATTACCTAACCGATGCTATCCTACATGTTGTAGAGACAGGCAATATGAGGTGTTAAAAGAACTAAAAGAAAAAATGGAAATATAATACAACAACAGAGGAAAAAATAATATATAACTAGAAGATAAAAGCTAGATAACGTAAATACTTACACATAAATTTGCCATTCTATACGAAGAACGATTTATATAAAGTTTAACAAAAAGCACCGAGAATAAACTGAGGAAATAGTGGATCCCAAACTGAAACAAAGTAAAAAAATAGGGCGAATATTTACGAAAGTTTATTAATTATCAATAACAGCTGTATATAAAAAATAAGCTACAAAATGTAAAATGCCCAGTTAATCACCTATGAGAACAAACCGGAATAGGAAAATATAGCCAGCGTAGAAGGAGATGAGCAAAAGAAAAAACAATCAAACAAAAGGGGACAATCGAATTGAATAAGTAATAATATTTCAGATTTAGTGTACATTAGTTCTAAATTAAAAAGGAGGATAATGAAAGGAGAACCAATGAAAAGAAGAGAATTAAAAACGAATATAAACAAAGAAGAGGCAAGCTTTAAAAAATTAGAAAATAAAGACTGATCAAAAATAAAGAATTAACAGAAGTGTAAGACAGAGCAGAAGAAGGTAAACAAGTGGAAGAAGAAGAAGAAAAATAATAAGCATTTGAAAATTTAGTATAATATAATATAAAGTTGGTAATTATACATGTTAAACTGACTGCTGCATGTTAGAAGACTCGCCTCGCCGTGTTTAGCCACTTCAGGACAACATTTCGTATGCCAAGTGGAATTAACTATTGACACTTTAATCGATGTTAAGTGTGGTGTTCGTTGTATATCCAAAATTACCAGCAATCGCATCCTGCAATATCCACAATATTCTTTAACGTGATGGCGAAAATATTAATAAGTAATGTAACATATTGAACATCGACGCACTCCAGTGTTAGGCAACGAAGTCTTAGGAAACCAGATACAGAGGTGTGTTATTCATTTTTGTTATAGGTAGGTATAAGAAATTTTAGTTTATATGCTAGCTTATATGTTGTGGTAGTAACTTTTCAAAAACTTTGGATATCACTGGAAGGAGGCTGATTGGTCTGTATGACCCAACTTTGCAGGGAGTTTACCAGGTTTGGGGAAAAGTTATTGCTAAAAGGGCTAAGACCAATCATAATAAAAGGCAATTTAATACCTTTTCATTAGTTTGGTTTTTAAGAAAAGCACTCCATAATTGAACAAATACACAGAGTTACAGCCACCATCGAACAAGACCTGCAAGCAGGTAGGTACTGTTCTCCAGCATTCCTAGACGTTTCGCAGGCATTTGAAAAGGTATGGCGTGAAGGCCTTTACCCATATGATTTATTGCTAAGTTCGTACTTCGCCGATAAAATATTCTAAATAAAACTACCTGATTCAAAATCAGTACCGGGGGTGTCTCAAGGCAATGTCCTGGGACCACTTCTGTACCTGTTATATACATCAGATTTTCCAATGAACGCGAAAACAGTAACAACTACATTTGCAGATTGTATGGCCATACTAGCATCCCATGACAACCCGATGTCAGCATCATCAGCATACGAGAAAACCTTAATGAAGTGCAAAGCTGGCTAAAAACGCAAACTATAGCCAATGAAAATAACTCTATGCATGTAACCTTTACAAATAGAAGAGGAACATGTACTCAAGTTACTTTAAACAGCAAGACCCTATGGTAAGTCAACTTTGTGAAGTACTTTGGTATACACATCGACTGACGACTGACAACTGAACTGGCGTACACACATAGGCAACAAAAGAAAACAACTAAACCACCAATTAAGTAAAATTACTGGCTAATGGGTAAAAAGTTAAAAATTGTCCATGGAAAACAATGTACTTGTATACAAAACAATCTTAAAGCCGATCTAGACGTACGGCATTAAACTTTGGGGTACTGCGAATACCTCGGATATAGAAATCTTACACAGGTATCAACCGAAAGTACTTAGAATAATCACATAATCCCCATGGCACGTAAGAATTTTAGTCATCCACCGAGACCTTACAATAGACTACATTAAAGAAGTGCTTTAAACTTTAAACCAATAGCTCCAAATACCTAAAAAAATCTGGAGAAGCACCCGAATAACCTGACCGTGAACTATTAGACAACAGTGACACCCTATCCAAACTGAAGAGAATTAGCCCGTTAGACTTACCTGATAGATTTACTAATCAAACAAATATGTAGGTTGTTGTGTGGTCATCAGCTCTTACAGCTAGTTGGTCGCAGTCTTAAACTGCTTTTACTAGGGAGATGTGTTCTCTGCAGTGGTTTCCTGTTGCCTTCTGCAGAGTTTGTGACCATGTATTAAGTGTATAGTGCATGTGTCTTGTTACTATCTGAAGTCGACCACACCACAGACAGAATCATTAATTAAACCAGATGATTAAATGGATTCACTCGCTCAAGTACCACCCTCGAACAGTGGGGAATTCTTTGTAAAAATATGTCCCTCTCTCTCCCTTGCGTTCTGTTCTTGAAAGAAGAATCGTGATCCTATGACTGGGTCTCAAGTTTATATTTGGTTGCGAATTCGTAGAGCAATCTCGCGCAATTTTTCTGTGTTGTTCGCAGCTTTCGTGGCTTCACGTATTGTGACACCGGTTAAAGTCCGTATTTCGTCTGACCACCGTTTCGGAGATCTTCCTCTTGATCTGCTACCATCCACTTTGCCTTGCACGATTAGCCTTTCTAGGTTGTTACTACCCCTTTTAGATATGTGGTCGAAGTATTTGACGATTTTCTCGTGGAGACGGTTGGATAAGCGATTTTGTACATTTATTATTATTTCCAATACTGATACGTCGTGTGCCGTCCAAGATGTTCTTAGGAGGCGTCTCCAACACCACATTTCGGATGAATCCATTCGTCTTTTATTAAAGGTTTTTATGGTCCACGTTTTGGAACCATAATGTGTCATGATTGGGAAGATTAACGTTTCTGCTATCATCTTTTTTTGTAATAGTGGTGATTTGTCTGTTTTTCCATATTTTATGTAGCTTGGTCATATGGTCATAGCATCACGTGTTATCTGTATCTGCCTTCCAATTTCTAAATCACAACCACCTTTATTGTTTATTAATGAACTCAAGAACACGAAACTGCTTACAACTTTGAAGTCTCCTAAGAACATTAGGTTCGGACGGTTTTCATTTTTGCGGTTTACTATCATTAACACACATCAAAGGCGACGAATATTCGTTTGAAGGTATTTTTTGCATGCCCTCCACACTATCGTGTACGAACATGCAAGTCGTCTGTCTACGTTTTATTTAGTTTTGTGTAGCGATTGCACCAATACACGATTCTAGAGTATTTGAAAATGGAATGGACAAATGAAATTGTATTAGAATTTCTAGAAGTGGTACAGAATTGAAACTTGCAGTTGGGATCAAAAGGACTCCAATCATCACCTACGTTACTCTGCGCCTGTTCAGTGAAATCATCCACCACCTTTTCTTCGTACATGACTTTTTTATGTAATAATTGTAAATAATTGTAACTCATTAAAACACATTAACGAATATTCGTTAACGCAAGTGTGGAGCCGCGGTAAGCCATATTCCAAGCTTATGTCTTCTAGTTTTTTAATTATTTGCATTCATTTTGTTTCTGAACTCGCTACAAGGGACGCATCAACCGTATATCGCAGATTGTTGATTTTTGTTGTGCCAACTGTGTATCTGCCTTCCCAGTAATCCATTACTAGTCGCATTACATACAGGGTATGTCACGACGACCGTCAATTAGACGTTTCTTGAGAAAAACTTATAGTAAATAAGTGAAAATTTGCTAACTAAGGTTTTGGGATATTACAAATTGATTGAAAATAAATATATTTAAGATTGTACAACTTCCGGTTATAGACACCAACTTCGTTATTTCAAATAGAACACCCTATATATTGTTAGATATTCAGAATCGTCGTTCAACGGCGAGTGCAATGATACAGTACTATAGGGGTTTATCGCCAACAAGTAAGCAGTTATTCAACTGTTAAAAAAAAAACTTTGGACGAACGCCACTGCGAAATTAGTTTGAAATGAGCGTTCTTTCTCGGAGTTTAATTTAAGGACTCTATCACCCATGGAATGGTTAGGATTACTCGACACCAACGTTTGCCAGTATACAGGGTGATCGAAAACTTCCCACCTCGATTGTTTTCAATTTTTTTAAATAGAACTCCCAATATTCGATTTACCAGTTAGATAGTCACTATCATAAGCTTTCATAAAATACCCAACTTGATAGGTCTATAATTAAATAAGTACGAAGTTTTTCAAATTCAAATTTCAATATTTTAAATTTTTGATGTTGTTGGCTCATATGTTAGTTTTTTCTTTTTTCTTGACTGTGAAGGCAATAAAACTAGAAAAATTGAATTTTTCAAATAGAAACTTATTTCATAATCTTTTTGAAGATGGCTTTTCTAGATAATGGTTTTTCTACGATAGAAAACGATGTTTTGTGCAATAGAAAAGCTGAGATACGAGCCGATAACAACAACATTTTGAAATTCAGTAACTTCCTGCTTATTAAATCTAAACCCATTAAGTTGAGTATTTTATGAAAGCTTATGACAATGGCTATCTAAGTGTCGTACCGAATATGGGGCGTTCCATTTAAAAATTCGGGGAAAAATCGAGGTCGGCATTGTTCGATCACCCTGTGTAGTGGTAAACGCTAGAGTCGAATGGTCCTCGCTATTCCATCGGTGATAGACTTCTTAGATTAAATCCTGAGAAATAACGCTTATTTCTAATTAATTTCGCAGTGGCGTTCGTTCAAAGTAAGGATTACATTTTTTAAAAACAATAAATTGAATAACTGCTGAACTATTAGCGTTGGACCCCTATAGTGCCACATCATTGCACCCACCGTTAAAAGACTATTCTGAATATCTAAGAATATATAGGGTGTTCTATTTGAAATAATGAAGTTAGTGTCTACTTTCGGTATAACCGGAAGTTATACAATCTTAAAAATATTTTCAATCAATTTGTAATATCTAAAAACCTTATTTAGCAAATTTTCATTTATGTACTATAAGATTTCTTAAGAAACGTCTAATCGACGGTCGTCGTGACATACCCTGTGTATGTATGTATATTAAAAAGTTGGGGGTGGGGGCAGTGTACATCCCTTCCTGACGCCTTTTCTAATATCGCAAGAATTTGAGAAATGATTATCTAGCTTTACAATATTGCTTTGCTGTTTTGATGTAGATCTTTGGGTATAACATAATAGTCAATTATTGTATAATCTGGAGCGTTGGCCGTGAAAAATGCCCGATACAATGTCACATATTTATATCATCATATTAACAATTACTTAATATTCCAATTTATTGTAATTTTACTTGAAAAGAAATATGTTATGGCATATGTAATAACTTCGTACTAAATGACAAAGTACTTAGCTTACGGTGTTGTATTATTTCTGAGAGTCACACACCTAATAACAGACCTTATATTACATAAAATATAACCATACTATTTGAGTAAATATTCCTGATAATAAATAATTCTTGTGTGTTTATTTCTTATTTGTTCATGTAATCGTATTGTTCTGCATCAAATGACTTATTGATCAAATGATTTACAATATGAAAACATGTGGTAATCAGTTGCCGATGACTCGTAAATAACTAGAATTTTATATGGAAAGATGCGTAGGCTTTGTTTCAGTACTTTCAGCAAGCTAGCTTAGATAATTTATAAGATAATTTTTGAGGCTATTTGCATCTGTATTTTTAATTTTCACTGATTGAATGCCTTTTTTCAGCTTCAACAATTTCTTCGATTCAGAGGTATGACCTTTAAAATACTTATTTTTCGTCTAGTACTGGCTGTGTTTTTAAACAGTTTCTTGTGTTGTTTTTGCTTTTTGCAGTGGTAACACCAAAATTTTGATATTTTAAAATCATCAGGTTTAATTCGGTTAAATAACCAGTTCTTCTTTTTGTTTTTAAAAGTGTATATTGTTATAATACTCTGAGTTAAGTACCAAATGACAGGTATTATCTGACCTGCACCTGCCCTCACAGTTGAATTAAGTTTATGGTTCTGTATTCTTTTAAACATTTTTATAATTGTTGAACAGAACTTACAGTAGACAGTTGTAGAATTACTACCATCTCTAAATAAATGTGTAGAAGGAAACCCAAATATCTAAACCGTTATTTTATTCAGTGCAGAAGGAGACGACGTTAATAAAACAAAATTTTGAACGTTATATATTTAAAAAGACAGAATAATGGCAAGATACAATATTCCCTCAAACGTCAATTTGGCATCTTGCCGGATCTGCAGAACAGTAGAAATGTTCCACAAGGGAAGTTGAGGATTTGAAGGGATGAACGGTCACGCAGGCGTATTTAAGCACGCACGTATCAGACGTATTACTTCTCAAAGAAAATCTAATTCCTTTAGTAAACTTCCGTATAGGAGAGCTCGTCTTGCGTGTCTCGTGCATCTACACACGTAATAGTGTATTTGCCAACGTTAAATTCAGTGGGTAAAGGCGGGTGGTGTCGCGGAACAAAGCTATTTGTCTGCTTCAGGGAACCACGACAGGTGTTGACAAATTGCGTTAACTTCGCTTTTGTTTCCTTTTTGCATTTTTTCAATAAAATGAGAACCATAGAATTGCTTTCACTTGCTGAGAAAATATTCCAAACTTTTTCTAAAGAGATCGAATTCTTGCAGGTTTTACAGGGGGCAAACAAAAAAGAACAATCGAGATCTAGTTATTTTACATGCAAAAGAATACTATCGCGTTTGAGTAACTCCAAATGTTACTTAGGACGTTATAAACAGAATAAGTACTTCCGTTTCTATTTTACTACAATTTGGATTATGTTAACTGCACTGTAGAACATTAAGACAAAATTGTGTTTCTTCAAAAACTAAGTTTTGCAATTCGTTTTAGATGATTTTTTAAATATCAACGAAAAGGAAATTTCCAAACCTTAGGGTTTATCATATGATGATGATGATTTATACATGATTCACATTATATATCAAACCTATGGTGGTAAAAACCTTTGAGGGTATGCTACTGAATAAAAAATAACAACCATTTTGAAGAACCATGTTAGAACGTCAATGTTTCTTGGACCAAATTAACATCCTTATTGGTGATAAAACTCCGTAGGATAAGTAAAAAAAACAACTATCCAAAGTTCTACATGGAAGAGCACTTAATTAATTAATTCACAAGAAATAGGTCTAGGTTTCGACCTAAGTAGAAGAACAGAAATAACTTCTACATTTTCAAAGCTCAATTCTTTGATAATTTGAAAATTTTGCAGTTATGTAATGATCATAATATTAGAATTAAATATAATAGTGTGCATTTCTTTCGATATTAAAAAATCAATTTTATCTCGAAAATAACGATTAAAGATCTACTGCAGCCAAAAGACAAAGAAAGGCCAGAGGTTTAACCTAATTTCTAATATAACCTTCATTCATGTAACTGTTTGATAGATGTGAAACTTGACTCTCGTTTTCATTCCCAAAAAGCAATTTTCTCTCGAAATGGCGTTTCTTATTCAATTATTGATGTTAGTCTTGGTCAATAATCTGATCATAAATGCCATTTCCAGTTGAAATTGCTATGTGACGATTGCCGAAGCAAAGTGGGATTTATTTCCGTGTAATTTATTTAACACATCTATATTTTTAATTTATTTCTCGGTATTGTTTGTTTAAAGCAATAACCAAAAGGAAGAGGTTTATGGAATTTTATCTATTCTTTGTAATTATTCTATCCAAGATTCACAGGAAGCCCGACGATTTCGTGTCGGTCAAATACAATTAATGGAGGACAAAAATGAGATCTCAATTCAAACTTTTACATAAAAATGTTCCAAAATATTTCTCATTTTTCCAGTTTGTTCTTTTTACATTTCTGTTAACTATTTTAGTTATACTACAACTGTCCTCAGCTGCTGCTAAAATTTCTTCCTTGAAAATTTTCCACCTGGCTTCTATACTTTTTTGTTTGTTTTCGTTTTTTGCTGTCTTACTCAATCTATCCTGAAATTTGTCCCTTATTTCTTCGTTTCTTAGTTTAGAGCATATAATTTTCTTGTTAGTGATATTCCTTTTTGCCTCTTTTTCTTCATTTCGTTTCATGTTTATTTTCATTTTCATTTCTAACAAAACGTGATCGCTCCCTATTTCGGACCCCCTTTTTTACTCTTATATCTTTAACTTTTTCATTCTTTATTTATTAGAAAATATCCAATTATTGATTTTTCGTTCCTACTTATTACTTGTCTTGTTATTTTGTGGATGGAAAGAATAAAGTTAGCAGTACAAGAAAAGAATCAAAAATGGAGAAAGTATTTGGAAACAAAAAACCCAGAGGACTACCAAGAATACAAAAACCGAAGAAGCCAGGTTAAAAAGATATTAAAAGAAGAAAAGGAAAAATCATGGACAGAGTTCGGAGAGAAAATGAAAAAAGCATACGAACAAAATCAAAAGCTATTCTTCGGCATGCTAAGACAAATCAATCAGGAAAAGACCTCAACAATTAAAAATATCAAAGATAAAGACGGAAACATCATAGAAGAAGAGAACAAAATTATGGAAAAATGGAGACAGTAATTCATGGAGTTGTTAGATAAAAGAGAAGTAAATGATGAAATACAATCAGATATATAATACAAAGACATAGAAATGGAAATACCCCAGGAAGAAGAAGTAAGCATGGAAGAATTGAGAAAGGTAATCAGAGAAGTTAAACAAGGAAAAGCAACTGGACACGATAACTACAGATATGTTGAAAGCACTACTTGTAGCCGCCCTAGAAAAACTAAGACAAATAAAGAATCACTGAAAGGAATTACACCCAGGGAATGGAGAATGGACAGCATAACCCCAATATTTAAAAAAGGAGACAGTAAAAACTACCAGAACTATAGAGGAATAACCCTTCTGAGTACTGTAGCCAAAATATATGCTAGAATAATAGAAAAATGGTTGAAACAAATTACAGAAGGCACGATCGAAGAAACGCGATTTGGATTTAGGCCAAATAGAGCGGTAAAAGTTGCAATATTCAGAAGGAGACAAATAGGAGAAAATGCAATTAAAGAAGGTAGAAACGTACATCTGTGATTTATCGATATGGAAAAAGTCTTCCACAAAATTAAAAGAGAAGACATCTGGGAGACACTACAAAAAAGAAGAGTACCTACCACATACAATGAGTAGTTAGAGCAATATAGAGTCTATATGAAAATACACAGAATTACTTCAGAACAAGGCAACAACACTAGGCGTAAGACAAGGGTGCACACTGAGCCCACTATTGCTTTCACTGGTCCTAGACGAGGCACTGAAAGAAGCAAAGGAAGAAATTAAACCGGGTTACTGGAAGGTGAGACAAATTAAATTAAGCGAACTGTGCTATGCAGTCAACATTGTCATCATAGCGAAGGATGAAAGTACCCTAAACAAGAACTTAGAAGTATACAGAAAAGTATTAGAAAAATTCAATACGAAAATAAATAAGCTAAAGACAAAGACTTAAAATGTATACGGTGCTACGAAACCTGAAGATCCCGGAAAAATTAATAAACCTGATTAGATTGACAATCAGTGAGACGATTAGCATAGTTACATTGGAAGGCCAAATGTCTAAGTCATTTACGGTAAATAGGGGACTGATACAAGGAGTCCCCCTCCCCACACTACTTTTCAATTTGGTTTTGGAATGGGTAATAAGAGAAAGTAATATAAAAGCTTCTAACGTCCTCTATTAGAGTAGACGGTCACGTGCCACACTGGCACTTCGATATTATAGGGAGATCGTAGAGTCCCTTAGGCGCGCGGCTAGCTAAAACAGTGGAGAAGGGCAGTTCGAAGCGGTAAAACTCTTATTCAAATAGGGGGTAGTCATAATGGGTTGAAATTTGGCGCCACTGTGATATGTCACCCTGAGGTCTAAATAGGAACCCACCACAGAAGATTCCCAAAAAGTTCGGACAAGGGTTGTCGTAGTTGCATCCTACTGCAAGATGTGACTTACCTTGCTAAACTGAAAATTATTTGCTTAAACTTGTAGACAGGCTAACACTGTATACATACATCTTTACCAAAACACTAATCCACAAAATATTCTCGGGGAACACTAAACACAAATAATAAGACCAAACTAAATTGACAATGAAATATTTAATGAATCGAAATGCAAACACAAGAGACAATCAAAATCTGTTACGTTAAAACAAATAATACAAGTTACGCTTACTTTAAGGTACGATAGAATTGATGGTACTATATTTACGTTACTTACTGCAAATCACAAGCTTAGCCCCTCAATCCCAAACAAAACATAAGGAACAACAAATCTTAAATTAACAATTCAACAAGCACCGTTAAATTTTACACATGCAACAAGACACAAAATATTCACTTAAATGGGCTTAAAACTTGAACTATAATCCAAACACAAATGGTCTTTACTTGACTTTAGCACAAAACCAAAGAAACAACTAGTACACTGATTTGCCAGGGGCCCTCAAAATTTAAAATGTGAATTTTAGATCGGCCCAAAGCGAGATTCACAAAGCCTCCTTACAATACCACTGGGCAAACAGACCTTTACTCAAATTACAAGTTGAAATCAAAACACAAAAATACTAAAAAGGAGGTACTTGTTAAACTTCAAAACAACTGAAGAACGTTAAAAAGGGCCTGCCAGCAAGAGGCAATCGTCGGCATTGAAACTAACGTTGAAACACAACGGCAAAAGCAGGAGCAGCATAAAGGAGCGTAGATTTACCTGGCGAGATGTTGGTACTTGCTCGGCACAGGAAGTGACGTGACTGACGTGACTGGAAGAGCTAGGATGTTCCTTCTTCTAAACGGGTGCAAAACAACGAAAAATAATCATTAGGCGTTAGGTTTTCATAATCCCTCAAATGAGAAAACTGTGTGGAACGGCACGTCGACAACTATCACTGAAACTTCTTACACAAAACTATATCTTTTTGTAGTATATGGCACTCTTTTAGTGAATCCGACCTAGTCGCAAACGTAATCCTCCCCGAAGCCTTCCGATGTAATTTAAGGACCGAAGCTGGGAATGGTAAAAATTTGCACCACGTCTTAAAAGACGTCCGCTATGGTTGACAGACTGTCACGCACTGAAGTGGGGAGCTGTAGAGGACTCGAAGGGACGCCACAGGTCAGCTGACGGGGCCTGACGTACAGGGGATTCCCCGAACTGTATCAGGAGAAGTTTCAATAACTGAAACAAGATGAGATCATGCCTGGATAAAATATGCGTGAATTGAGTCACCTTGGGATTTTTAACAAAGGAAATGTTTTACAACGACAAAACATACTGAAACGACTTGAAGATTTCGTAGAACTCCAAGCAAAACGCGCTGACGTGGTTTAACATTGGATTCCCGACAGACGTAACATGCATTTAAACTGTAGCAAGAATAACACAATTAACACGGGATCAAAATTAAAAGACGGCCGTAATAAAGAATTTACCACCAATTTAAAATGACTTGTAAAACCACGTGACAAGACACCAAATAATAGCCTATTCTGACTATATTGTGATTATGGCAAGGTCAAAACATGAACTAAAAACAGTGTTTGAGAAGCTGGGAATAACAGCAAAGAGATACTGATTGAGTGTAAATGAAAACAAGACCAAATACATGGAGCCGGAACAGCACAAGGAATTGGCGAGCAAAAGATGAGGATTGTAATAGAGAATAAGGAACATTTATAACTTCGGAAAGGTTCAGCAGTTCGAATATTTAGGGGTCATTTTAACGAGTAATTGTGAAGAAGAAGTAGAAATAGATAAAATAATGAATAAGGGCAGTAAAGCAGCAGAATCAATGATTAAGTTATTAAAATCTAAGGACGTCTCCAGGAAGATAAAAGAACGAGTATATAGGACCGTCATTAGAGCATCAGTACTTTACGGATCTGAAACCTGCATTATGAACAATGTGTACAGAATGCCGGAGAAAAGATTTGCACGAAAAGCTCCTCTAGGTGATGAGGGAAGGAAGAAACAAAGAGGACGACCCAAGAAAAAGTGGTTGAATGCTGTTAAAGAGGATTTAAGAAACCAAGGGGTAGAGGACTGCAAATCCGGGACAATGAACAGAGGAAAATGGAAGAAGTTAATCAACAAACTTTAAGCCATAAGCCTCCAAGGTTTGCAGTGCTGATTATATTATAAAGACAAAGACTATGACAATAGGAAAAGAACTACAAAAACACACGATATACTTAGAAGATAGAAAACTATACCAAGAAAAAATATTTAAATATTTAAGATAAATAATTACAGAAGATGGAAGAATGGATGGGGAAATAAAAGAAAAAAGTTACAAATTGGGGGAAGACTACTCAACAGAATGAAGACGGCCTTCCTCGGAAAAAAGGAAATACCACAGGAAACAGGGTGCAAATTTCCAAGAAAGTTGTTACTCCGATACTTACATTTGGTGCAGAAACGTGGAGATTAACCGAACGACTAAGAAAGAAAATATAGAAATGAGATATGTAAGAAAAATAGAAGGTGAAACCACTATAGATAAGAGAGAAACTGAAAGTAAAGCCAATAGAAGAAGAAAAAATAATGTAAACTAAGATGGTATGGGCATGTAAAAAGAATGAGAGATATTAAACTATTTAGTTAGATAAGTACATGAAGCAAAAACTATCAAAAAGGGGCCAAGAGGATCGAAGACGTGAAATGTGCAGTGGTAAAACAGGGCGTCCCCTGGGAACAAACAAGAGAAGTAACACAAAACAGAAACACTTGGAAAGAAGTATGGAAGAAACCAGTGTCAATACAGAGAAGTAAACTCTCATAAGCGCCTTACATCCGAAAGAATAGATACGCTAAGGATTACGTATGTATGTATCATTGAACTTTAAATTAATAAACAAAATTCTATTTCTTTATAAGTTAAGATTGTAAAGATAAATCTGATAGTTGAAAGTTTATCCATTACACTTAGATCACATGTCATAAGCACATATAATAAAGTGAAAATTATAAGCACAATCAGGTATTTTACGTCGCAATCGCTAATAATGTTTCTAATGTTTTCCTAATGTTCGAGCTATTATAAATTCATTTCTTCGGTTTAGTATAAGTTAGATTTCCATTATGTTATCGTTGGAATTAATGATTGTTATTTAAGCTTCTAACTTCTAACAGAAAAGAAATCGGAACAAAATATGTATGTGTTTTGAAAAAAGGATTTTCAACGTGTATTTAAGGTAATAACTGGTTTGTATAATAATATTTTTCGATATCTCAAGGCTAAGCTTAATGGTAATTTTGCAAAAAGAACGAAACTTGCTAAATAACTTATCTGATTGAACACGGACAGAATTGCTAGTTCGGAAGAAATTGATTTGAAAAAGGACTCGTGGTAGGGCCTAATCTGACACCGATGAATTAAATTTAAAAATATATAGAACAACAAGATTTGATGAGCTAAAATGCAAAACTCTTTTCTTAGTATTTGCTTATTTAAATAAATTTTGTATACAAAAACGAGCTACGCTGAAAGCTTGTTTACTTCTCTGGCTGTTTTATTTTTTTTATATTAAATATTAACTGCTGGCACTTATAAGCAGATTCGTCATCACAGTGGAAGTCCTGATAACTTTTGTTTTTAAATATGAATTTTTTATAGTAAAATCCATTTGTATGCCATTGTTTTTCTTTGGATCTTAAGCTTCACGTTTCAGCAAGTAATAACTTTACAGTCAGAATAATTATCACGTTCGGAGGACTTCATTGGTAAATTCTTCATAATTTTTAAGAATTTTTAGTCTTTGGTAGACTAGCTTTGAATTGCCCTCTCCATAATTTACAAATTAAATGAGAAATGTTTATGGAATAATTCCTGGAGATATTTCAGCCTTGACCCTTTCAACTTTGTAAAATTGTAACCATAAAAACCCTACAAATAAATATTATAGCTGATTAGTGATTACCAATGCCAGGAGCACACTAGTGCAGCAAAGGCCAGGGTACAATTATTAAAATAAAAATCAAAATGAGATATAAGTACCTATATAATATAATAATTACCAAAGATGAATGAACGTACAAGAAATTAGTTATGAAAATGTAAATAAAATTGAAACTACAACTCAACATGAGGTCGCGCAAGCCTGGTTAAATATAACAAGTCTCAAAATCTATCAACCTTTAATGCAAGAAGTCCGTGAGGTATTTAGTAAGATCTTACGTTCCTTTCGAACTTGTATGTAGTATTCCAAATGGATATTGAAATAGTTGGAATTAATCTTGCGTTACCCTTACAACATTTGTAACAACATACTAAACAAATACGTGTGTATGAAAGATTTAAGTAATCAAGGTTAACAACAAATATTAAATTAATCAAATCATTGAACAAATAATCAACTGTAAACTGCCAAGTCCGATAATTACCAATACATACAGTTTATTTAAAATTTTACCACAAAAGGCATTTATCTGACCTTGATGCTGTGCTTGTCAAATATGGATGTAGCACTGATAAGGGTACTCCGGAAATACCTTCTCAACGGGCTGGTACTGGATAGATTCTATTTAAGCCTATGTGGGTGTCCCAAATTAACGAAAACGGAAACCTCAATCGGCCTGATTTAATTTACTGGGCTCCAGATACAGAAATGACAGGAGCCCAATAACCAGATAATCCAAATAATTTCAGCCGAATTAATTAAAAAATATTCAACTGAACGAAGGGAAGAAAGAAAGAAAGAAGGCTGAAATAAAAATTTGCCTTCTAACTCAAAAAAACTTAAACTGAAGATTATTCACAAAACCAAAGTAAATCCAAAAACCATTTGGTCGTAGCTAAATAGTTTCGTTCACCGAGTAAATAATCACCAATATTAAATGCGGATGGTTAAAACAAATCCCTGGACTTTCAGGTTACTTAAGACACGACCGTTGTTACAATTTTTTTGATTCCAAATTAATTGTATTATTTTTCAAGCCTTTGCCAGTGTTGATAACGTTAAGAATTTTTGTTTTGTGCTCGTTTAACAGTAATTTCGTTTAAAAGTAAATTCTTTCGGGTTTTCCGAGTCTATTATTCTTATATTCTCTTGTTGTGTTATCCAATTTTTCATAACTTATTCATATTAATTCTAAATGCTTTCCATAGTGAAATTTTGCCTATTAGTTATGCAGCTTGAATTGCATTACTGTCATTGGGTTAGAGACTCACTGGTATTAATATTTTGTACCTGCGCAGTGGATTCTTTTTCTGTCAGGTGTCGTGAATTTGACGCGAGCTCTTTCTCTTTGGCGATTGACATTCCTGTGGAATACACCTTTGGGCTTTTGCTGAAATTGATCATCTTTACGTTTCATATTTTAATGAGCGTATTATTTAATTATTCCGATGTTCGGATGTGATTCTCTGCTATGTTTTATTAACATGTATAATCATAGCTTCGCACTGTTTTAGTGGTGCGTACCTTTTTTCAATGAATTTCTTTAATCTCCATTTTCTTATTGAATTGGAATTTTCAGCGCCTAACTTGGGTTGTAAAAATAGTAATTTTGATCTACTTTCCTAACTGGAGGATCGACGTGTGTTTTTCCTGGCTGGAATCCTCAATTCCTCGGGAAATTTTACTTTTATTCTGTCGAAACACGTGGAAGGACGCCATTTTATGCACGCTGCTAGCTGCCAACCTAGTTCAACTTTAATTTACTTTCCTTCATATTTCAAGTGTTGCTGTATCCTGAAATTCACCTATTTTCAGGACTGAGATAAGTGTTTAATTATATTTTCTTGTAATTTGATAATTTTTTTTCTATGTTAATGTTAGTATATTTCACAGGTGTTGTCCACCTGTTAATCTTTAAATTCAATTTGTAATAAAATTCTCATATTAAATTCAGTCATGAATTAGATTTGTTATTAATTCTTATTCATATTTATTATTTTGTTTTTTAAATAACTAATTCATGATTGAATCGCTACTATTTTTTTATATTTAGATATATTTTTATATTTAGATTTAAATTTACATTTGTGTGTGATTTAACTGTCAAGGCTTAATCAATTTTTCTGATCAACATTTTAATTTTTTTATTTAATTATTTTGGAATCCTGGCCTTGCGCCGAATTTGAGTCCGTAAAAATAAACTGTTCATGTATTTTCTGGCTTTTATTATCGTTTTGATAAGTTTTCGTAGCACCGTTTGGTTTCGCTGCCAAGATGAGCGAGAGCGAACTTTTCACAAATTCTCAAAATTACAGCAAAAGTTACTAAAAAAAAAAAAAATCAAATTTTAACAAGAATGAACGAATGGAAAAATTGGAGAAAGGCTGGCAACCTACAAGGCATCCAAAGTGGAAGGTTGACTAACTATAATGAATTTCAAAATATAAACCACAAATAGCTAAAACCCAAATAAATGTAAAAATAACCCACCCCAGGAAAACGAAAGGGAGTAACAAAGGATAAAAAGTAAGTAAAAGAAAATACGTAATGCTCCCTTCTAATTAAAAATGTAGTACCATATTAAAAAGATACGGGAATAAAGAATTTATTATTATTAAATAATATGAACTCATCACGCTTTCAGTCAGGGAAAAGCCCTTACCAACCACAAAAATTGCAATTTAGAAATTATTTTACACAGCTGAATGACCTTAAAAAAAGTGATAAAATTCTTACACTTACCTACACCAAATTTAATGTATCTAAATTGAATCGCCTAACTTCGCCGATGTATGTGTACCTACAGGTTGAAAATATCTTTCTACCTGCAGTTTACAGAAGGGTTTTTAATCCCCTTATCAGCTTTGCTTGTAATCCTAGTGCATTTTGTGTTGGTTAAGGTGTTGCCTATTTTCACGGCAAACTTTGCCAAAGTTCGGGAAAATAAGGTAAACATTTTTAAACTGGAATGTGAATAATTCGTCACCGCGAAACATCTACAACTAGATCGATTCATATATGTCGGTGAAATACTTATAGCTAGCGCGGTAAATGAAGAAAATATGTAAATTGGAATTATGTTACCTACAATAATTAATTTACAGTTTTTTATGTGCAACGTGCTCACATCCACATCTTTCAAAAAAACAAAATTTTTGTCTTATAGCGCGCTAGAGAAAAGAATACTGAAAATGCTCCTGTAATTAGTTTCTTGATCATGCTCCTGTGAAGTGAAATATTTAAGTTCCAGTTTCGCTATTTTACGGTAGAAGACTGCCTTACTGAATACAAGCCTTAAAGTACTGGAGTTGCTAATATTTAACTAATTAAAATAACAAAAACTATCATTTAATCCTTCGTTGCAAAGAATGTTAACTGCGGCGCCGGTGGATTAAATGTTTTACTCCACTACTAAACACATCAAAAATAATCAAATAAATTATAGCAGTCCAACACTAAAGAAAAAAATGGAAAATGAAGTTGAAATTCAGGAATGGGAAATAGAAAAATAACATTTACAAAATAATTACAGATGAAGGAATAGAAGGATACTGGCTAATCCAGGTTGACTTCGTGAATTTGTCTATACTAATAAAACTGCTAATTTAATAAAAATTAGATGAACATCCGAAAATATGAAGTCACAAAAGAATGCCGACTCTCCGACTTGTTTTTCCGAGAGAAGTTCCAAGACCAAATGGACGTTCAACTAACGCAACAAAAATTAATAAACCCACCAATTCACTAGATTAAGGATAATAGATAAATCCAGGATCGATTTAACTATAAAAATGTTTCCTAATGACTGAAAACAATTGGATTAATTAACAAATCAAGCAAATATAAAGTGGTGAAAAGACTTGCACATTTACACGAGGGAAAAACCCTTTTTACATAAATTATACATATAAAAATTAAAATCCAAAACAAGGATCTAATTAGCAAAGAAAGAGTCTAATTATGATATCAACAACAAAAACAAATTAATAATTGTTCAATTTGCAAAAAATTGTAACAAAATTTCCAACAGCCAACAGTTTGGAATATGCTCATGTGAACGAATTATTTAAAAATAATAATTTTACTACCGAATTAAGTATATAAAAAAACTTTTGGAAATTGCAGATAAACTAACCGAAAACTTAAGAATAAATCATACTCTATTAAAACTCAATTCATGCGTGAACGGATTATATTTTGGACATTTAATTTTGTATCATTATTCAACTTTTAAAGTCAAAAACTGATTTATTGTCCACAATTTAAAGTCATTTGAACTGTCATGGCATTAAATACTCTCATACAGTTGTATTTTTACCACGAAAATTCTTTTACGAGGGTATGAAGTAAAGGAAGTAAATTGAGAAAACCGTAGAAGAGCGAGCTACTTCAACGGAGTACGTGTTATGGCTGAATTTATAACCTAACTTTTTTACTCTTACCGAAAATGATAAAAAAGAAACTTCAACGTATAGGTTATGCGGGACACACTAAACTTTTCAGTTAATACACATACGTTTACATTTTTAGCTGCATTTTTGATATCGTAAGCAAAACGTTACGGTTGCGGTTTATTTTGGTTTGTACGGACTCAAATAAGCTAGCAAAAAGTAGATAGAAAACGGAATGTTCAGCAATTATAACGGTTTTATGTCGGTAAATTCTGAACCGTTTCTAGGAAAATATTAGTAATTTCAGGGATTTTGCTGAATTGTCTGAAAATTCCAATACTGATGAACTTCTACGTAAGGGAAATGGTTTATATTTAGTAGTGAAGTTCGACAACCCTCATGTAATTACCCACTTGAAGGTAAGTACCCTTTTCACCAACCCTACCTAACGTATATCACTTAGTTTGAGAAAACGTGAAGGTCTCTACTGGCGGGATGATGGAGACTATTACAGCTATTGCAATACAGAGGCGACCGCACCCTATAATAAATTACAGGCAGACGAGGGTGCAACGAGGTAAACATATTACTCTGTCACAACGTTTTGTTGTTGGACCTCGTTTGTCACTGGCAACTGTTGGTGCTGTGACCACATCTACGAGGAACTCGTCTTGAACATCGTCTTGGTAGACTGCATGTTGAAGTAACGCTCTTCGTAAACAGGAGCAAGAACTGCAAGGTACGTCAACGGGTTTGTAATTTAGAAGACAGGTCTCATATAGGACGTCTGCTTTCCGTTGTTGCCTAACGTACTATTTGGGACGGTGTGAAATGTGGCTACGAAGGAATTTAGAAAATTTGTAGTGCGGGTGACTCAACAACTTTTCTCAGTTGATGTCCATTCAGACCTTAGCCTTTAATAGTAATAGTATTTTTCTAGTAGAAATAAGTAATGATATTTCTTTTAAACATGAAACCATAAATAGAATTACAGGAGCTTCAATTATTAATAAAACTTAGAATATAAATTAGTTTCTAATTAGAAAATATTGTTGCATATAAATACATTGTTGGCAGTGGAAATGGGCCAGCCTATAACGTTGTCACTTGGATAGCTGTAATGGTTATGTAAACCGTGTTTTGTTGACAAGTTTTGCTTAGCCAATGTTTATAAAAAAAATTATTTTAAGCCATGATCTTAAAATTAGTTAAATGTGATTTTTACTAGTAGGATCGATTTATGTCAGTGAAAGTCTTATTTACGTGAAGTGAATTGTATGCCTATTGTAAATGCATTATATTCGTCGGATTTAGTAAACACAGAAATTTTATAAAAATTTTTACTTTGCAACAAAACGTTCTCTAATTTAATATTTAAGATAAAACTCCTTGACTCTCGGTATGATTATTTTATTTAATTTTGCACTTAATTAACTATTGGTCGTCGTAGCAACAATCTTTGAAGATAAATTAAAGTTTAGAAATGCGTTGGAAATTAAGAAATACGCGTAAATCTTTCAAAGTCGTTTAAATTTATTGTCTGAAAAAGGAAAAAGGAACCTTTGTCGAAAAATATTTCTGTATAAAGTAATTTTACACTGAAAATTCCTTGGGGAAATAAGAAGACACATGGGAAACGTCTGTTTAGATATAACAAAATTCGACCTTTGCACAACGAAAGCAGAAATCGTATTCGGTTTTCAACAACGATTTAGTTACAATGATGTAGTATTCGACGAATTTTACTTCAAAAAAGTTGTCAAAAGAAAAATAGTAAATAGTAGAAATGTACCTATAGGTACGCAGTTAGATAAAACAATTATGTTGTACAGTAAAACGTAAAAGGGCATGTATTATCTTTGTATCGAAATTAGCTACCTACAAACATGAAAAGATTTTAAAAACTCCAAAGATTTTGTTTAGGGTGGAGCTGAATTTAATTTTAAGAACAATAAAATAATACTAAATTTGTTTACATTGTTAGTTCCAACAATTAAAATTTGATCCAAAAGATCTTTTTTTAATACTCTTTCAGTTATTCATTCAGTAAGTTCTATCTAAGTTTCTCATGTTTTAGACATTTTTATAAATTACATTGAAATTTAACGAGCACTTAGTTTGAATTATTTTTTCAGATGTCAGTACTACAGTGCAGATTTTAATAAAAACTTAACCTAAACATATCTTAAACGACGCCAATCTTTAAGCTGTCAGATTCACATAAAATTGTTTTTCAATAAAAGTATGTATAGTCAAATGTAGCAAATCTAGCACTTACCAACAGGAGAAAGACTATACCGTGTGTTTGACTTAAGGGGCAAACATTAGAGTGGAGCGCAAATTTTTTTTTTCTCATATTAGTAAGCTTTGGCGCGGAAAAGTTGTTGGTCTACATCAGTAATTTGCCAACTAAATTTTTTTTAATTCGAATAACATCTTCAGGTACCACAATGGCTTTGAAAATTTGGAAATTTAAGGAAAAATACCTGGGTATTAAAACTTTTTCTTTATTCAAATCTGAAGACACTTTTACTTGACATGAATGTACTTACATATGTGTATCACTATTAACCAAAATAAATAACATTTTGCTCACTAATCAATCATCTAAGAGTCTACAAAAAAATGAAAATGCATAAATAAACCATGTTATAAATGAAACTACTCTACTAAAGATTATACTCGGATTTCGTGTTGAACTTATGAATAAACTATCGTGATTTTAATATTGATCGAATGTAAGCATCTCTTTGACTAGCATTAATAGCTGCAGATGCTTCGGTTACAAGCCGAACACACCATTCTACTGGTTGAGTATGACAGAGAAATTTTGGAAATGTTAGTGTTTCGTCATCATCGATACACCTCTTGATTTCATCTCGACTAATTGAACGTGTTAAGGGATGTTCAACATCATTTTGGTAACTATCGTGGCTTATCAGGTCGTAATATTTTTGGGCTTTAAAATTCAGTTTTGGAACTCTAAAATGTCGAACGACTTTACTTATTCTTTGTTGGTCCTTGCATTTTAGCACACGACGGAGGCCCAGCTGTCTAACATTAGCATCTTTGTCAGTAAGCTTAGCTAACAGTATATTTTCAGGGCAGGCAAAGAATGCGTTTCTTTGAATTACGGGATCTATAATTTCTTTGATGTTTGGAGGAAAATATCTGCTGTATTGAATCATTTTCCACAAATGTCGTGGGCTGTTCCAACACGCTGATTTTGTCTTGATAATATCAAACCAAATGGGTACATATACTTTAACTATATACGTGACTAAAGTATATGTACCCATTTGGTTTGATATCAAGACAAAATCATACGAGAGATGGTTGGAACTAGGCCTTTTTTCACATTCTACCATCTTTAAAAATAAAAAATAAATAAAATCCAGTGCAACTCTTATATTCAAATCTGCCTTCATGCATGAAAATCCGCAACACCATTAAAATTGCCAAGATCCTTCACTATTCGAACAATGATACTAGTTACGCTCTTTCGTAATATAATTTTCGCCTAAACCTAAACTAATCAATCTATATTCTTAAATCGATTTGATTGACGAACAACGATACGCATACATACGTTGTTTTTTTCCTTTTTCTTAAGAAATATTTCCGCTGTGGTGTGGTTGACACGTTGAGTTACCTTGCCGTTCTATCCTTGTTGGTGAGAGTTTTTCCTTTATCGTATCGTCTCTTATGATGTAATCACCTAGAACCACAAATTATTGTGTTAGTATTTATCGTATAATTCGTTTTTAAACTTAACAGTCTGTTTTTAACAGATATTGAACGTTACGTTATGTAGAGCAAACCTCATTGCTAAATATGGCTTGCTATAATTACTCTAATAATATAATCTAAGATAGGAACCAAGTGCCCAAGGACAAATCTAATTTTGCTGTGAAACAGTCTTAATTTTAATTCAGTGTGGTTTTAACTAGCAAGACAGTTTTATGTTAAATAAAGCTTTATTACTCATATATTATTATAAAAGTGATGGAATGATAGATCATATGAGACCATTTGGAACTGGTGGAAGAAATAACGATAGAGAAATATTGTTAAATTATATACAGGGTGAAAATGTATATTTATGAGAAGTGTCATTAAAAAACACCTGAAAAGAAAATCGACACGGAAAAGCCCTGATGGATCATAGAAAAATGAAAAAGACTATATAATTTCCAACAGCAAAAATATAGTCAATGACGTATTTGTTCAAATTACTAGTGATTAGTGATTACAAGTTAATGAGAACCGCTTTAAAATTCAATTCAAAAATAGGATTTTTTTTCTATGTAGGCCAGAGTCTTAGCACGTAGTATTACAACCAATTAGCTATTTTAACGCTAACTTAAATTACTAAAGAGTTCTTAAATTTAATTTTCACCTGCTGGTTCCAGTCAGTTGTACGTTATCTTGCTGGTTGCAATCAGTTGTACGTTATCTTGCTGGTTGCAATCACACTAATTTCCGCAGTGTTTTAAACTACCGCTCCATGCTCTGCTTTTAAACGTCACATAGCACTTCTTACTAGTAGAAGTTCAAATGGCTTCACTCCTTTAAGACGCAGTACCGAGTTGATGTTGTCCAGCACCTGAATGACTTCGTTGTTGGGATGACGATATAGTCTCTCCTCGTGGGTCTCCGAAAAACTTTTGATTTCGTTGGTGATTGTTCCCACTTGTAGATCGCGGTGAATATCAGTATTTCTGATGATGTACCACAGAGCACACACGATCTTCCGCATCAATTTGTTTTGGAACTTTTGAATCGACTTAACATTTGCTGACTTAGTGCATCCCCACAGCTGGATGCCGTAGGTCTACACAGGTCTTAAAATTTGCTTATACAGCAATACTTTGTTGTAGGTGGAAATAATAGATTTCCTTTCGATAAGCCAGTATAACTTCTTGTATTTTAGTTATAATTCGGACCGTTTTTTCTTCATCTTTCTCCATCTGAGCTTTGCGTCCAATGTCATTCCTCGATACTTGGCTGAGTTACAGTGTGGAATGACTTGATTGTTAATTTTTTCTGAAACATATTGATTCTTTTCTTTTTGTCAAGTTGACATGTTTGGACTTAGTTTCATTAAGTTTTATCTGCCATTCTTTAACCCAGACATTTACACTATCTAGAGCTTTTTGTAGTTTGTTAGTCGCATTATTCACATTTGAGTTTATCGCCATAACGCTAGTATCGTCCGCAAATGTAGCCACTAAGACTTCGTCTGGTTTGAGCAAGTTGCTAGTTTATAATAGGCAAAGCATCGACCCTAATATACTACCTTGTGGCACTTCCGCTTTAATTGGGTTAAGTTCAGAACACGCTTTACCTTGTTTCACGCGAAAAAATCTCTCAGACAGGTACGATCTGAGTAGCCGGTAGGAATTTGTCCATCTTAAAGAACAGATCATTATGCACTTTTTTCTCTTCAAGCGATTGTTCGATTACGTTTGAAATTCGATGCACTGATCGATCGTAGAGTGTTTATTCCGAAAATCGAATTGGTGTTTCGGAACAAGCTGTCTGTTATTGATGATTGGTTTAAGTCTATTGAGCACTAGTTTTTCAAATAGTTTTGATAACACTGGTAGCAACGAAATTGACCTATACCTCTGCACATTGTTAGGGTGTTTTCCCAGTTTAGGAATGACGATCACTTCCACTTAGTCTGAGAGCACTATTAATTAAAGTTGTTATTTTCGCTATCGCTTCCCGAGGTAGTTTCGTTAACATCTCACCATTAAGTAGGTCAAAACCAAGAACTTTATTCGAACTGATGTTGGTTTTGATTTCTTTCATTACTTTCTTTGGGGCGGATAGGTTCTCCACGTCCTATCGCTGGTTGTTATTCTCAATCCATTTGTCGATTTTCGTATGATTGGAACGTGTTTTCTAAAGGTTCGGGGAAAACATCGGCTTTTTCCTGGTTGCTTCTTACCCAAGTTCCTCTTTTACGAAGTGGCTGCATCTGGGTGATCGGCCTTCTTATCCTCTTGGTGATCTTCCAGAGGGAGTAATCTGTTGTCAAGTCATCAGTAAGTTCTTTTTCTAACAAGTTTTGTATAGAGGTCTGTTTTGGCTCTTGGGCTTCTTGTTTTGCCATTTCTTCCTGGTTTTTCTTTTTTTTCTATTTTATTCCTTTGGGATAGTTGTTGCCTTTAAATGTTTTTGACAGGTATGGTGTAGCTGCCCATGCTGCTTCTTGCAATTCGTCGACAAAATTTTCGACTTCTATCTCCAATTCTTCGGAGGTTTCGAGCGAGACATTTCTAAATACAATTGAAGTTTTCCCAATCAGTGTGTCTGTTGGCCAGAGTTGGATTGCCTTCCCTTCTAATGATATTTTCGCCGACTGTCAAAACCACGGTGGAGTGGCCTGAACTCAAAACGAATTCATCACTGGTCTCGATGTAATTGACGAGAAGCTCTTAGAGATAAAGAAATCTAATAAATCTGGCCTCTTGTTGATATCAGTAGGCCTGTACGTGATAGTGATTACAGGTTAATGAGAGCCACTATAAAATTTAATTTAAAACCAGAATGAAGAAAAATGATATAGATATAAATACATTAACTCAAGTATTAGTGACCTAGAACAAAACCAAATGAATTTACAGAACAACAGAACATATTGAAAATTAAACTCACTTAAGTTTAAAACTTGAAGAACCTTCATTTAGATAATCTACTGACAAAATTATAAGAAACATTAAAATGTCTACAAAAAAGGTATGCATACAAAGAAAAGAACCATTCAAGGAATAAGAAGATACGTATTTAAACAATAAAGTTTTTTAGAACAAAGAAGAACGCTAACTAGAGCAACAAATAAATACAAAAGCATTAAATACAATCATAAAACAAGAAATAAGGAAAGATATAAGAAGATGTAAACTAATTAAATAATTACAATAAATTACAAATAAATTCGACTTTTACAATCCGAACATGGAGGCTTTAGAAAGGACTACAGAATCATAGACCACTTAAAATAGTATGTACTCTGTAATTCACATCGAATTTTAGAAAGCATTCGATACAATAGAACTGTGGGCAATATTTGAAGTAGTAAATGGTACCACGGTAGATTCGATGCTCATAGAGAATAAAGTCGAATAAAATTTACATTCCGAGAGTGGTAGGCAATGAGTGCCTACTATAGCCTCACATTTTTGAAGTAGCCACTCCATTTAAAATGCATAAAAATGTGAGTAGAAGCTCAAACATGTGAGTGTCTACTCTTTTCGACTCGCTCCTTGAGTACCGACTCTCATTTTTGTATGCATAAATTAATGAGAGTACCCGCTCCGATCACTGAGTGCCTACTTTCAAAAATATGAGTCTTCTTAGTAGCAGACTTAACTTCATAAAAGGTGGGTGTCTGTATACGATGTCTGAATTTATGCCTATTTATCAGCCTACCAAGGTGTATAAGGTTCGTAGGGAGTCACGTGAAGTGGATTTCCGCGCTTTATACAGGTTTAATAAAGTTAATGTGGAATGGATAAGTAATCATTTCCTTGGTGAGACCGATGAAAATAGGGGCGGTGCTCTGATTAATGAAGACAAAATGAGGGTTTTTTTACGTTATGTTGGCGATCCGGGATTCCAAATTGATGTAGGAGAAGATATCGGTGTCCATCAGTCGACGGTATCAGTTACCAGTGTTATGACAAGTATTGTATAGAAATCGAATCTGTGGATTAAATTCCCATCGTCGTATGAGAAATTATAAACTGCTAAAGATAATATGCAGAAAAAGTTTAATTTTCCTTCAGCTATTGGTGCTATAGACTGCACACACGTACCCATAGTGGAACAGGCTTTTCATGGAGACGAATATGTTAACAGGAAAAACTTTACTAGTATTAATGTACACGCAACGTGTAATTCAAACGAAGAATTCACGAGTGTGGATGCTTCTTGGAGCTGTACATGACTCAAGGATATGGACAAATTCTGATGTATACGAGTACAATGTCATGCAATGGAACAGGGCTTCTGCTGTTTTGTTAGGAGACTCTGGTTATGGTTTAGTTCCGTGGCTTACGATCCCTTATAATGTTGCCGGTACCCTAGAACGAGGATCATACAATCGATGTTTTACACGAGAACGTATTATAATTGAGCGATGCTTTGGGCAATTAAAACAGCGTTTTCCCATACTACATAACAAAATACGGGCCAATATAGAAAATGTGCCTCCTCTCGTCATGAGTTGTTTTATCTTGCACAACTTAGATGAGCGCCTAAGCGATGAAGGTCTTGATTTTGACGTACAAGAACATGGCGAACAAGAAAAGAACCAAAACGAAAATGTAGCCGATTATGGAGATGCTGTGATACGTCAGAGAGGTCCAAATCCGAGTGCCCACTTACACATTTCGCGAAATATCGAGAGGCATCTCCGTTTTTTATCGAAAACTTTATGCATATCAAAACGGGGTTTCCACTCATTAACAGGAGCAGCTACTCACCACAATTTGGTGTTCTGAGTGCGCACTCAACTTTATGCATATCACCCATTGTCTCTAAAATTGTTTACGTTAGCACTGGAGAATATTGAAATAAAAACTAGAATGGGACCAAACTTGTATTACATCAGCTCTATTTTACGGATGATGCAGTACTTATAAACCAAAACGTTGAACAACTTCAAAACATAATGATTCAATTGAATCAAATCAAATTGCCAAACAAATAGGATTAAAATCTTACCTTAAAATATACCTGCACAATTTGGTAGCAGGTAGGGGTCAAAATTAAAATAGGTTGAACTTCTTGGGGCCGCACATAGGTTCTTAGCGCCCCATTTTCCAAGAAAAAGTTATAATTACAGTTTAAACTATTTTGTAAATAAACTATACAGGGTGATTTAAACGTATTGTCATTAAATTAAATGGGTATATGCTGACCTTAATAGAAGTACATTACAGCAAAGATTTAAAGCTTATCGCGATTTTTGTTTATTTGAAATTTTGTAACACACTTTTGAGAACCGCTGGCTAATATGCACGTAAAAAGCCAACGATAGAAGTTTGACCCTGCAAAAATAAGTGAAATATTACACAACTATGTAATTTACTGGTTTCACTTTCCTCTGACATTTTTTCAGGCTTGAGGCTGGCAGTAAACAATTACTGGTATGTTTAAAAAGTGATATTAGAAAATATTGTTGTTAATAAAGAGGAATAGGACTTACAGAAGATGTTCAAATGTTTCCCAATTAACTTCTACACAAACACAAACACACACAACACAAACTGTCTTTCAGAGCTACTGTGGTATTCTGAAGAGCTTTCCCGCAAATTAAAATAACTTCAGTTAATTCGGTTAGGTTAGGCCTACATAACATACCTGGACTCTCTTATCAGCATGAATAAGAAAGGTGTTTGATAAATTTAGATTTTGAATGTAAACAGAACGTACCTATTCCAATTACCACAAACCAATTTTTGTATTGATTTTTTATTTTTTTTCTGAGGTTACCGTTTACACGCGACACATGGTTTATTGAGAAAGGTTGTTCTATTTCCTATGCTTTACCTACCCCTAAAATTAATGGCAATACTTTAGAATCACCCTGTATTATAAAAAAGGAAAATTTCAATTAATATACGTTAATTCCGCTTATTATTTGACTGTGACTAGTGTAAAGGCGAATGAAGCGGGGCACTCGCTACATCTTTACTTTTTTTAAATCTACATCTTTCGCGAGCTGCAGAAATCCTTTGGCGGGTCGCTTGCAGCTCGCTGCAGCTCGCGGGCCTTATTTTTTCAGTAAAGCATAATAATATCGAAACGGTAGATCAATATATTTATTTATCTACGACTATAAAACTGAGGAAAGAAAATTAAAAGTTACCGAGGCAAATTAGGCTAGATTGGGCTGCTTTTGTGAGATTGGGAACGATTTTTAGAAACCCAGAGATTTCAATTTGTTCCAAAGGAAGAATATTTGAAGCCTAAATCCAGCAATGGATGACAGACGACTGAGAAGAGGAATAAAAGAAGAAGAAGCACAAGGGCACAATCAATCTATGAAACTGTCTAATATGGCATACTATGATTTAAAAAGAGCGTAACCATTATATTCAAATAACCTTTTACAGAAGCACAACATAGGTATGTAACTTGGTAATATTACAATTCACATACAAAATTAAAAATTCCCTGAATTCTCAACAAACGAAATGACAATAAACTATCCGTATAAAATTCTCAGAACTTCATGTATCGCTATTTAGCAAATAAAAATGCCTCATGCCGTGAATAGAAAAGCTTCAGTTTACACAAAAGATAATTTGGTCCAACAGAAATAGAACTCTAGTTTGCAATGCATGAATTTCAGTACGAACATTTGAAAATAGTGCACTAAGAAAGGAAAATTGCATACTCGGTGGAACTTCAGAATACCATTACTTGTTACACGAACGCCTTTAGAAACACACTAACAACTACATGAACAAAGGATTTTTTTACATTTATTTTTAGATATTTGCTAGTAAAGTTCTAAGGTTTTGATATTAATTGGAAAAGTAAACACCGAGTTTTATGAAAATGCAGACCTTGGACGTAGGATAATTTTGAGCTTCAAGTTTATTTGTTGGCGTTTTTACATTTCGGTACAACAATCTCCGTGATTGCTACGATTGTGTTATTTAATGGGTTTTCTACCTGTTCTTTGTTAAATTATTTTAGATTGGAGAGGTTTCCCATGGTCCTTTAAACAATTAATATGTGTTAATAATAAGAAAAGTAAAAATGGCTGATCCATACCTTAATCCATTAATCTTTTCATACCACTTTAGATAGCAATTGCAGAATAAGGTATGACGTGTTAATTAAAAAAAGAACTAACTAAAATAATTTGCAATAAAGCCCTTTACGTTAAATTAGAATAATTCGTTCTGGCTGGCAGACATTTCAAATTAACCCCGGTAACGACGGAGAGCGGGGCAATTTAAAATCCCATTTGTAAAAACTACGAAATCTGAGTTGAAAATTATATTCCCGACAATGTGGACTTCATCTCATTGATGTTAATTGCTAGCAATTTAAACTGCAGTATTGCTGTGTTAGCTGAATATTTTAATGCATTCCGTAGATCGTTCATTTAACCTTTTCTGAAGTTAGGTTTTACTCCTTTAGAATTAAGTGGGTTATTTTCTAAGATTTATTTATACCCGAAAACGAAATTAATTTCTGGAGAAAGATTAAAGCAGAATTCAAGATATAAACTTCAGAAAGTTAAAGCTTGAGGTATTATCATCGTGTTTGATTTTGTTTCAACGTTAGACGATTCTAAAATTTTAAAAATATTGAATTTTTATTTTGATAAATTATTATTTATTAATTGCACATCAATTTTTTTTAAATTTTAGGGTGTTTTCCCTCTTTGAATTTTCTATTTTGGAGAATGTTTAACAAGCTTTTTTCTTCGGAAATTTTATTGAGTTTTTGGGAATCTGCCAATTAATTATTTGCTAAGAGGATATGTGGGATTTACATATGGTACTTCATAAGGAAGTTACCAGATTGCGCATTTTGTCGCTTAAATAGAAATGAAATTGTCAAACCTGAAGATTTAAACACCTAAAATAATACGAGAAGGGATAATAAATAGAAACAGAAAATATTAAAAATTCTAAACTATTTAACTTTTCATGAAGAGACAAAAATTCCTTTTAATAAATTAATCCCAACTGTTAACAACAAAGCTTTTTGTTTAAAGCAGATAATTAAAACAAGTGAAACTTTACATTATATAAATATTAAATGTGCACTCTCGTAAAAAGCTAATTATGTAGTTAAAAATTAAAATTAATTCTATTTTTCAACTTAGTTACTTAGTACATATTAATTTAAATGAAACACGTAAAATTACTTAGAAACGTAATGTTTTCGCATATTTAACGAGTTCAATCTTATAAAAGTCGTCTTGTAATGGTGGTTGTAAGTGAGTCATGTAATGATTTGAATTAAGGGCCCGTTTGTAAAATTGCCAGTTGCACTCTTGTTACAGGAAATTACTCCTAATGAACGGAAAGTTCTGCTTTAATCCCGAGACGTTCTTCGAAGATCTAGATTATCGCGATTTTTAGTCGGGTAATGTTATTTATTTCAGGAATGCCGACAAAAGGGATTCGTTACAGTTTTCTTTCAAGTACTTTAATAGAAAAACTCGTAGGAGAAAGTAGGATGTAATACTCAAAGAAATGCTAACATCTTTCATTTTTCGGCTTTTACTTAATGTGAGTTTGAAACGTTAATTTAATAAATTTTTGATGAATGAAGTGTAGGTTTAAATTTAAGGTCTATAATTTGATTTCACAAATGCACTAAAATAAATACTGAGTTAACAATTTCTTTAAACAAAAGCTCAGTTTTTATTTTTCTTCGCAAATAGTACCGTGCTTGAAATTCCTATAGTCTCAAACTGTTAAATCTAGGTTAATTAATTGGCGAAAGTTTAATAATATAACTTTTGGAATACACTAAGGAAGATTACAGTTTCTTGTGATGAATTCCCAAACTATTTTTAAGCATTATAAAATAACCAACTTAGGTTTTAATTTAAAGTAACGAACGTCGACGTCTAAAAGTCTAGTAATCGAGTCAGCTATGCATTTAAAAAGTGTGTCATAGTACAATTAAACATAAATTATTGTTAAATAAATGGAATTGTCATTATAATCATTATAATCAATTTTCGGTATCTTGAAATCAGATTATGTTGTGAAATTTAAATTAAATTGGGTCTTTTTAGTTTTGATGTGATCTTTCCAAGTAAGCTTCTGATCTAAATGGAGCCCTAGATATTTAACAGTCGATTTTTCTGGGATTGGAGTGTTATTTAGTTAGACCCGTCTCGTGCTAAACGTGACTTTTCATTATTAACTTTAATTTTACAACGTCTCAAGCAGATTTGTATCAGATTTAAATTACTTTGGAGGTTTTTGGATGCAGTATCAGGATTTGCAGCTGATGAAAGAATAACTGTATCATCAGCGAATGTTGCCAATGTCGTGTCGTCCGTGACAAATATGTCTGCAGTGAAGATTAAATAGAGAAACGGTCCAAGTACACTACCTTAGGGTACTCTGGAATTGATGGGGGTGGTAGCAAGATAGTATTAACTTTGACTTGATAGTATCGTTCGTTGAGATAGGACTTTAGGAGGAGGTAAATTCGACTATAGGCATTTGTTTCTTTAGCTTATACAACAGCCCTTCGTACCACACCTTATCACAGGCCCTTTGAACAGCAAGAAATACCTTCTAGACTCTCCTTAATTTTAGTTACAATTCTATGGGCACTGTTGTATTGTTGAGTGTTCCCGCCGGAAACCAAACTGATGTTCTGGAATTAATAAGTCGTTTATGGGTGCAATTTTATATATTCTAGTAAGCAGAAGCCTTTCAAATACTTTAGACATTAGCGGTAGCAGGCCTATCGGGCGATGAGACGCATGTTCTGTGGGTGATTTTCCTGATTCTACAATCATTATTATTTGCGCATATCTCTATTGTATAGGATAGTAGCATAGACGCAGCATACTGTTGTAAATTGTCGTTAGCAGTACAAGTGCTTTCGTAGGTAGGTGCTTCAGAAATTCACTTACGACTAAATCATAACCTGGAGCTTTATACGAGCTAGTTTTTTTTAATTTGATTAAAAGAGATATTTAAATTTAAAAGTGACACAAATGTACTAGATGCTAGATAAAAAAATCGCAGTTAACGCTTGAAAATAAATTAATCATATTCAAAGAATCAGTGAAAAATCCACTGAAGGATTACTTAAAGGTTAAAAAGGTACTAAAATATGAGGATGATTTGATAGAATATGAGCCTCGATTACTAGTGCCCTCCAGGTGAATCAGTGAGCACTATTTGCGAATAGCCTGTTCTTTTTTATGGTGATAACTGAAGTTTTGTGGTTGTGTAACGTTTAGTTTGAAAGATATAACTGTTTAGGAAATGCATAAATAGTAAATCGTAAAATGGATAAACCGCCCTTCTTGGTGCGTTTCAATATTCGTTTTTTAAGAAGATGCGAACCCGCTTAGACTTTAGCGGCTCATTGACCATGGGTTCTAACGCATATTAGACTTCACAATTTCCAATTATTATATTATGTAGACTCATATTATAACTTCAGTGATTTGCCTCTGGGGCTCAATTAGTAAAGCATTGGCGTGTAAAACCGAAGGCCAGCGGTTTAATTCCTGCCGAAGTGATATTTTTTTATATAGGTATAGAAATTTCATTATTCATTAACAGTACCTATATTAAAAGTATCTCCCCAAAGTAGTAATAAACGAGAAAAGATCCGGAGTGGTATGAAAAGGTGCTGTTCTATCGTAACAATTCACCTTCTTACATGATTTATGAGATATGGCAAGGAAAAAGAGCCAACACAAAAACATACGAAAACACAGTTAGTAGAAACAAATAGTAAAAGTTGAGAAACAGCAGAATAGTAGAACTAAAGGGTCGGAAAAGGAAGTGAGTGCTTTGAAAAGAATAATTTTTTAAATAATAGTATGAAAAATGGCATATCAAGAGCACAATAAACAAAAACCACTACGAACGCAGTTGATGAAATGATGTAATTTTAACCTAATAATTTGTTGGCAGCTCAGAACTGCCAATACCAGAGTCATATTAAAAAAAAAATAATAATAAAAAACAAACGCGGCTTGGAATATTTCTCACTCTCGTTGTACATAACGATTGGAAAAGAAGAGGGAGACTAAGGCAAAAGTCATACACGATTTGGAGTACCTACATTTACATCAGAATTTAAAGGCATTGTCAACTTATGCAACATATTTAGTAAATATCAAAATACGTTAGTTAAAATACTCGTAAAAGTACCGGCATTGGTAGAATTTCAATATCTTTGATAATAACCACAATAAAACCAAAATAAAATTCAGATCCTACGTACGTGACGTCACGAGTGTCGACAACATAACCTAAATGTAGCGTTGTACTTGTAGCTATGCTAGGTTTTAATTGTATTAAATGTCTGTGTTTGCCTGTTTAGACAATGTTTGCTTGTTTAATTGCATTTGCTTCTTTAAAGAGGCATCTCACGTTAGAGCTCTTACCGGCGACCGACGTAGTTGACGTCATAGCTTAAACTTTTAGCTCCCATAACACGGTAACGAATTAAAATTCGGCCAAAAATTTTTGCAAAGGTGCAATACTCAGTTTACTCAATCAAATTACAAAATAAAAAAAAATCGACTTTTCATAAGTTGACAATGCCTTTAAAGAGAATAAGTTTAGAATATCTGTTGTAAAATACAGATTCAATGAAGATCGTTCACGAATAAATAAGGATACATTTAGGAGGTATTTAACAGCAGTAGTGTAAAACCGCAACTAGAGTCACTATATGAGATATGAATAGCAAAATGTGATAAAGATATAAGGTGTCGTTTAACATAACATAAACATCAATTATAAACAAATACAATGTAGTGTGGAGAAAACAGTTCAACAAATGTATAAAGACATTCACAAATATGGCAGGAAAATAAACGAAATACGAATAATACACTAATTCTGTTGATAAAGCAATATTAGAAACTGGTTCCGAATATAAATTAATGTTAAAAAAGAAACATGAAAACAGAAAAATAAGAAATAAATCAGTAAATGAAACTGTAACAGTTTACAAATTAAATGAAGAAAAGACAGCAGGCAAATACAAAGAAGAAATTGAAAAAGAAAAGATTAAGAATACAATTTCGGAAATCGACATAACCGAAATGTGGTTCGAATTTAGGGGTATCTTGTTTAGTATGGCCCGAAATGTTGTGTACTTAATAGATAGAAAGATTAAAATAAATGTGCAGGAGTGTATTACCGATATAAAAGAACAAAACAAAATTTAAAAAAAAGAAGTTATTTAAGGAAAAAGCAGAAAGAACGCAACAAACAAAGGAAGAAAGTAAATGAATGTGAACGAATACAAACAACAAAACATGGTAGGACCTTCCCAATCAATAGCAGGCAGATAGTAACGGGAATTGGAAGACATTGGGGCAAGTAATGAATAAAAGCTAACAATTACTGACGAACGAGATAAAGATAGGTTAAAGACGGAGTAAAGAACTGCTGTTACAGAACAGGGAGCATTGTAATATTACGTCAAGAATAAGAAGAAAATAAACGAACGTTAATAATAATTGAATGACTTGAGACTGACAGTAAACAATTAACGGCATGTTTAAAAAGTGATATTAGAAAAAATTGTTGTTAATAAAGAGAAACAGGACTTATAAAAGATGTTCAAATTCCTCCATGCAAAAAACACAAAACTTCTACACAAACACACACAACACAAACAAAAACTGTCTTTCAGAGCTGTTGCAGCATTTTGAAGAGCTTTCCCGTAAATTAAAATAATTAATTAAGTCGGTTATAAGGTTATAAAGTTAGAATGGTTTTCCATTAAAGCGTTCGAACAGTCTACTTTCCAAGCGAACAACTGGTCACACACACCTGGGCTTTTATCAGTACGGGCAAGAAAGACGATTGATAAATTTAAATTTTGAATGTAAACAGAACCTGTTCCAGTGACCCCAAAACAATTGTTGTATTGACCTTTTAATTTTTTTCTGAGCCTACCGTTTACTTGCGACACATAGTTTATTGAGAAAAGTTGTTCTATTTGATATGCTCCACCTACCCTTAAAATTAATGACAATACTTTTGAATCACCCTGTATTAGGTAAATCTCATAACCTCATTTTTTTTCAGATGTCTGCTTTAAAGCACAGGCGGCCGAACAATAATGGTCAATCAGAAATCACGTAAAAAGCCCATTTATTGTAGATAAAAAAACATTTAAAGAAGAGTAGGTACCTATTTTGTTGCTCTACCTAGAGTTACCGTTTCGATAGTTGATCTAAATAGGAACATTATAACCGCATGTAAATTGAACTAACGATATATTAACGTATTACATGTTTTATTAACGTATAACGACGTAACGACGTGCCTCGTCATCATAATTGGCCCTCCTGGGATAAACTAATACGCAAATCCCGCAGTAGAGTATGCGTTTACAGTTTATGAGGAATCCAAGCAATTCTGAATATTTACTAAAATGCTTCCATTAATGCGGATTATAATCTACAGGTTAAATTTGTGGTGCGCGTTTTGAATAACCTTTTATCCTCAACGAATAACTGCTGAAACTTTTTATGTTCGTCTAACGAAGAATCAATATAAATATTCACACAATGACTAAAACTTATGTCATAGTTGGCTATGAAAGAATGAAAGAAACAAAAGAACCTCTATAAAAATGCCAAAAAGGTCACTGCAGCGAATGACTTAAATTAACCTAGAATAGTAAAGAGTCTTGTGAGTAGGTCAATGAAAAATATATAATATTTTCTTGTAAAGAGAATTTTTATAATATTCATTCTTCGCCATATATGCTATTTACAGTGGAAGTAAAAACTATGTTAGATCCTAGCTGACCGTGAAAATTTCCACTTTTTCTAAAAAGATCAGTAGAAGGCTGAAATAATGAAAGGTCTTATGCTTGGTTCAGTGAAAAGTTGAATGGAGATCAACAGAATCAGCAATTTGAATAATGCAAATGAGCGAGTAACTTGTAAGCTTCTAAAGCAGTTACCTTAAAGTTAGCACTAACAGCGTCTCCTCCGACTCCTTCACCTGAGGCCGTTTTATCTCATTAAGGCGTAAATTCCGGAAGTTGTGACCGATGCTCGACCAAATATTGATTTAACGCCAGCACTAACTTCCAACAAACCACAAGTTAATCAATTTGGGTAATATTTTTACTTACTTTATCAGTTTGGGGTTAATCTAAAGAAATTTACGTGAAATGTTACTGTAGTCATGTAATAACATATTATAAAATTGTGATTTATTACTTAAGTTTCGTAGGTTGCATGTTGAAGATTGTTTTTTTTTTTTAAAGTTTTGGTCTTATTGGAGGCTTGATCGATTACCCCAAATATGTAAAAATTTATCATGTTACATCTAAAAAGGAACAAATTCCATATTCTACTGGTATTTTATAGCTGATTTTTAGCTGACTTTTATAAGTAGGGCATATACGAGGGATGTTCAATTCATAACCGGAATATTTATTTTATTAAGAAGAACAAAACAATAACGTTACAAATTTAACTCTTATTTCTTGACATTTCTTTCGCAATACACTTTTGCTATTTTTCCACTAGCTTCCCGTTTCCCTTTTTATAGAAGGCTTTTGGTTGTTGTCGCAACCACAAATTTCTTGCCGTCTAGAGGTGTTCTTTCAAGCAGCTAAAAGTCATATGGTAACAAATCAGGACTATAAGGCGGATGTGGCAAAACCTTCCAGTGAAGGTTTTGTAAAATTTGGATTGTTACTGCCGCCGTATGGGGGCGAGCATTGTCGTGGAGCAAACAGACACTGCGAGCTGAAGAATTCCGTCTTTTCTAGCAAAAACTGGCTTGACTTTGTTTTGCAGCAAATTGTTGTAATATTTAGCGTTGTCAGTTCTATGGTCTTCGAGAAAATTAGAGAAAATTACCCCTGATGAGTCCCAGAATATGGTTGCTAGAACCTTTCCAGCGGATGCACAGGCTTTGAATGTTTGGGCAGAGGCGATGACGAATGTCGCCATTCCATTGAAGCCAATTTGCTTTCGGGCACAAGGTTATGACCCAGGTCTCATCACAGTGCCTATGCTCTTAAGAAACTCACCACCCTCTTCTTCAAAACGTGAACCCATTGAGCCCTGACTTTGTTGAACTGCAGTTTATCATGGGCTATGGTTTCACACTTCAAACACTTATTGAAAGAATATCAGCAATAATTGTTATCGTTATTCGGTATTTTTTACGTTCAATATTGTGCAGAAAGTCTCACCAAAATTTCAGAGGGTTTTACCCCTTCTCCAACTAAAATCTTTATGATTCTTTGTGTAACAGAGCTTGAAACGTCCATGTTTGACATTCAACAATTTTATTGTGCAACAATATGTCAACAAAGAACGACATCTTGAAAACAGTTCGGTAGCTTTGTAGCAACTACAATTTTAGAAAAATAATTATTCCGGTTAGGAGAGGAACATCCCTCGTACAAATAGCGATTAATGCATGCAAAAGCAAAATTGAATTAAGAACGGCGCTTAAACAAAACTGGAAAAACATAGGGAGTTTCTGCAAAACTATGGAGTGAGTACTTTGATTCGTAATCTGGAATACACGGGCTCAATGAGTGGATAAATGTTCAGCGCTATCCATTAGTGATAACCGGCCAAACGATTTTAGCAGTTCGTGCCGTATTGAATGTAACAACAAATTAAGCTGATGAAATTCTGAACATTGTTCTAAAGGTAAAGAAAATTACAGAATTAAAGAAAAAGTAATTCAACTGATATTATTGAAAATATAATTTTATAAAACGGTAAAAAGGAAAACTTTTAAACGAAGATTTATGTTGGTGTGCACTTCTAAAATTGCCAATATTGCAAACAGATGCACCTTAAACTTTCCAAATATATTTTCCAATATATCTCTAAATATAATATGCAAACTGCAATAGAAGTTACAGTTTCCTACAAAGTTGAACATGAAACTGCACTTTAAGGAAATGAGAGTAAACTATGCGGGTGAATACTTTTTAGAATTAATGGCGTATCATGTTTACAGAATTCCAACTGAACAGCAATAACGCCACCGTTAGTTTTTACTGCTTTTACTTCTTTTGAAAATGTGATTAGATTTGATGTTTGACATTATCTCTAATAAGATACAACAACAAGTAGAGCTTGTTGGTAGAATGATATGGTTACTGAAGCTAAAGATAATAATTTAAATCAATTCGGCTTTGGCGTGGGTAATATTCTGGAACTGACAGGTAGATATTTACACATGAATTACCTAAATACTAGAATTAGGACCATTCCTGTTTAATTCATTTATGTAAATTTGTAAATTTAACTTTTGTTCCTCGCATTGCATACTTAAGTTGCTATCAATTAACGATTTTAAATTAAAGATCAAGTTCGCTTTAATATTTGTTCTTATTTTAATATAATGTAACTATTTTACTAACACTTATTATTATTTACTAATTTATTAACACTAAAGTGAACAGAACTTACTCATTCTAAATTATTTATACTGAATGTTTATTTATATCACTATTATTTTATTTTAAGCCTCACGCATCGCTTAATATTTACTCGCTTTTGTGAGTTCGTAATGGCGTTCTCACTGGATATACGGTCGCTGCTTTATTCTGGCGTATGCTGGAGATTCCAAAAGATTCTAGAGTGTTCTCGATATTTAACAATGCTGCCAAACAAAACAAAACTCAAAGGTATTGTTTTATTTTTATAAGATGTTCCCATAGCAGGTTAAAACACATTACCGAAGAAGCAATGAAAAACATGTTGGGAATGACTTTTGAAATAATTCTTGTAAAGACTTTTTCTTATTTTATTTCTATAATTAATAGTAAATGAAGAATCTAATTTAGTGTAATTATAGAGATCCTCTTCTTTCTTGAAATAACACATTGGAAGTAAATTATATGTGTAAATTTTAATGGTCTACTATAGTTTTAAAGGCTTTTGGGAGTTAAAGATCTACAAAATGTGAACCCTGAATTTGAGAAAGTCGACTTTGTCTTTATTTCTTTCTTATTTATCCATTTGCCCTTTAGAGCGCAGGATTAAGTCCTTTGCTTTAGTTTCATTTACCCATTTCCTCCGGTCCCCACAGTTCGCATTTTATTTAGCGTTTTACCTCTGCTTGCCCCTACTTCTTCTATCCCTTCCATCCAATTCTTCCCTGATCTGCCTTTCTTTCTTTTTTCGTTTTCCTGTTTCTATCACTATTCTTATTATTCTGTGCGAGTCCATTCTTGTTATGTGACAATAGCAGTTCAGTTGTTTGTTCTCCAGTTTCGTCATAATTGCATATTTCTTATTTGTGAATTTCTTACTCTAACAAATTTTGATTTTCCTACTATTTTCCATATTTCATTTCTATTCGATCTAGTTATGATTCGTGTTTTTTCAGTAGCACCCTTGATTCGCTAGATATAATATAGTTGGTAGTGCAATTATGTTGTACACTTGCGCCGTTGTAGTCGTATCTGTTTCACTCTTCCGTAAAATAGTTTTATTTGCTGCATGGTATATACTCGTATGTTTATCGCTTTCTACCTTCTTTTCGCTATTTCTGGATCTAGGTTTCCATCTTTTGTTATCACGCTTCCCAAGCTGTTACTTCTTCTAACTATTCTTGTTTATATAGGATTATTCTTGCTTCATCTTCCGTTTTGTTTTTCGTCGTTGATTATATTATCATTACTTTATTTTTATTCGTGTTTATTTCAATTTACGTGCCTCTGTTTCTTGCGTCCATACATCTACTATAGTTTGCATTCTTGTATGTGTCTTAGCTAGTAATATCATCAGCATAGAGTAAACTATCTAATGTTATAGGGCTGAGGTTTTTGTATCCTATAGTTGTTTGTTCTACTTTTTCTCGCGTGGTTTTATTAATGTATCCATTACCATAATAAATAGCAAACGACTTAGGCTGCCGCCTTCCTTTACTCTTCTTTTCAAATTAAAGGCTTCTGATTTTTAGTCCATTTATTTGTAAGTACTTCTGCTGTTAAATTTTGATATAGGCTTTTAATTACACGTATTAGTTTTATATCTATTTGGAGTTCTAGTAGGTATCCCCATATTACTTCCTTTTCTATTATATTAAAAGCGGTTCTGAGGTCAATAAATGTTAAGGACAGTTGCTCTCCACTATACATATATTGCCCTTTCTATCAGGTTTCGTATTATGCTTATGTTATCATTTATCTGTTTATTAGCTCTAAATGCCGATTGTTCGTTTTCCAATTTTTTTAAATTTTAGTTCTTAGTCTTTTCTCTGCTAGTCTTACTTAAATCCTGATGATAAACAGATCGTTCTATAATTTTCACTTAGAGTTTGATCGCCCTTATTATGGATGGGCAGTCTGAAGTAGTTTTCTCAGTCTTTAGGGATTATTTCTTTTCCCATGCTTCTGTACATATTAAATACAGCCACCTTTTTCTTTCTTTATCCACCCTTTTTTCATTTCCGGCTTGATATTGTCTGTTCCTTCGGCTTTTCCTGGTTTAGTATTTCTTAATGCTTCTTTTATCTCTCCCATCTTTATTGTTTCCATTTGTTTATGTTTTTTCTCATATTCCGTATCTTCATTTCTTGATATCTCATCATTTTGTGCTTGTTCAACATTTTCAGTATAGAAATTTTCCATATTTCTAGAACTTCGTGCCTTTTATTTTTATCTCGTTATTCTTATTCTTCTTCCCTCTTATTTCTTTTTCTTTCTTCCTCTTATGTTTCCTATTCGATTCCAAAACTTCCTATTAAAGTCGTCGTTCAACTCTGCTCCAAAATTCTCCCATCATTTTCTCTTTTCATATCTCACTGCTGCCTTCACTTCATCTTTTAATTGTATGTACCTAGTTCATTTTGTCTTATGTCTCTTTCGCTTTACTATAATTTTCCATGCTTACTTTTTCATTTTAATTCTTCTTTTAGCTCTGTTGTCCACCAGTTTGTTCATTTTTGGTTGTAATTTATTTTCTTCTTTTCACATACGAGTATAACCTCTACTTTTTAATGTAAGACCTGTTTCAGATTATCCCTTCCTTCATCAATTTTCCATATCTCCTTTGTTTTTTCTTCTATGCCTATTAGTGATTTATCCGGCTCTGATTGGCATGCTTTATTGTTTCTTCGTCTTTTAATTAATACACAATGTGTCCACGGATAGGTGATACAAGAGGTATAAATGACCAAAAATTTTTAGATATCAATACGCTGTTTGGCAGTCTATCCCTGCTTGTTCTTAAATTCATTTTAAGCTGACTTTTGATTTTTTTAAATCAAGGCATCTGTGTTAGCACTGTTAAAACGAAGGTGAGGTTTAGGTAAAGTCTTAGTATTTTAACAAATATCGCAAAATTGTATTAGAGTAAAGTTGTTCAGAATACAAAATTACGGTTGTATGCGAAATTTGAAGTTATTCAGACAGAATTGTTCTTGTTAGTTTAAAGCTTTTGTTGTGCTCGTAGACGCTTCAAGAACACAAAATTAGGATATTATGTTGTTTCGAAAACTTTATTTTAAATTGAAAGTCTCAAGAATAAAGGAAACACAAAAAAGAATGTTGTAGTGTCTACTTGATTTGATTATAACAATTTCAGAAATTTTTTCAAAGTCCAAAACTGAGGAAAATTGTGAATTTAAGTCTTAAACGATTACCTGCAGGAAAAGTAACATGGGAAATAAGGGGAATAAGTACAGCAAAAATTATTATCAAGAATAAAATTTTCTGAGAAATCAATAATAAAAAAATGTTTCCTCTTGTATCACCTATCCGTAGACACATTGTATATTTCAATTTTGTGGTACTCCTTCTGGCCTTCTATTTCCAATTCTGTTATTTCTATATTTGCTACCACTAATGTATGATTTGAGCATAAATATCTGTCTCCGAAATAGTTGTGATATCTTTCACTTTCACCTCGTATTGTATGTCTCTTGTATACAGGGTGCCCGTTTTTCGACCTCAAGCATGGGGATCTCTGTTATTATAACAGATGCGAGATCGGTTAAATTAGGGCAAAGTTGCGCATTTTTATGGTTATCAATTATCTGAAAGAAAATTTGATCTGATATTTTTAGTTTTTGAATTATTGGAGAAAAATGGAAAATTGTGATTTTTGTTTTAATTTTTTTAAATGAAAACCAATAAAACTAGACATTTTTAACTAAGACATTGTGAAGGCACTTTTTTACAAGGAATCTGAATCTGGCATCGTGTTTTCCAAGGCATCCTAGATGCTAGAGTTACAACACTTAATTTTTTTTTTCGTATGGGCGCAATATTTGATTTTTGCATTTTCGAATAGAGCTCTTTTTTCTGATTACGACTATGTATCACATGACATGGTCAAGCTTTACATTTTGATTAGAATTTAAGAAAAATGTTTTTGCGGAAAATGCTTTGGAAACAACAACATCTACTTTTGTCTACCAAACAAATTTTTGACAATTCAATTAAATTTAGAGTTGCACGTTCACATTTCTTCCCAATTTACCTACAAAATTAAGTTTTAAATTAAGAACAGAATAAGGCAGAATTTTTGTATTTAAATTGGAACAAAATTAAAAATAATGCAACCGAATAGTAAAATTTAATTGAATTGTCAAAAATTTGTTTGTTAGACAAAAGTAGATGTTGTTTCCAAAGCATTCTTCGCAAAAACATTTTCCTTAAATTCTAATCAAAATGTAGTCGTAATCAGAAAAAAGAGCTCTATTCGAAAATGCAAAAATCAAATATGGCGCCCATAAGAAAAAAAAATTAAGTGTTGTAACTCTTGCATCTAGGATGCCTTGGAAAACACGATGCCAGATTCAGATTCCTTGTAAAAAAGTGCCTTCACAATGTCTTAGTTAAAAATGTCTAGTTTTATTGGTTTTCATTTAAAAAAATTAAAACAAAAATCACAATTTTCCATTTTTCTCCAATAATTCAAAAACTAAAAATGACAGATCAAATTTTCTTTCAGATAATTGATCACCATAAAAATGCGCAACTTTGCCCTAATTTAACCGATCTCGCATCTGTTATAATAACCGAGATCCCCATGCTTGAGGTCGAAAAACGGGCACCCTGTATGTAATGTAGTACATGACGCTTCTTGTACTTATTTCGTTATTCTGCTACAAAAGTATACTTATCTTCATTTTTTTGATTCCAGAAGATGTTCCCGATTATGAATTCATTTTCTACGCAGAATTGTATCATTCTTCTTTCACTTTTGTTTTGCGATTTTCCGCCTTATTATCCCATACAGCTCAGTTTCAATTTCTTGTCATTTCCTATTCTGGAGTCCCAGTCGCTCATGACTATTATTTTTCATTTTTTTTCTCTCGAGTCATCTATCAGCTGTTGTAATTTTTCATAAAACTCCTCTTCTCCTTCTACTGGCACGTATATTCTTCCATAATAGGTTATACATGTTTATGATGAAAATAACAATAACAATAGCGACTAATTAGCGAATAATTAAAAATAAAATAGAACATGAAAGTAGTACCTATTGAAAGAATCCCAAGGTGAAGTTCAGATGTGCAAGGATAAATTCCGTCGCACCCTGTTCTGCCACTTAAACCTTGAAAAACACGAGGAAAGAATACAAGTATCACAACATCACAACTACTTAAACAATCAAAGCTAAAAATAAAAGTAAAAAGAAAAAAGCAATACAGCACAGTAAGCAAGTGTTGTCCTGTTGTCCCCCCCCCAAAAAAAGGTAAACTAAAAAACCAGAAATCCACAAATGAAATTAAACGACGCACTTCAGTTCAAAGCAGCACAATTTGTCATTTATTGTCGACTGAGCAACATTGTGGTAAGATTTCTTTTAAGAGACGAGGGTGATATATTTTTTAGTGATCCAGGCAAAAAATTATATATTTTATAGATATTAAATGAAAACGAACGTTCAAAAAGGGCAGTTGTGTGTTTCGGAGGAGTTATAGTTCCTTTGTTTCTGATATTTATATTATGCACATCTGTACGAAACGAAATCTTATTGATTAGATACGTTGGGGTTTTAAACAAAATTACTTTGTAATCTGTATCAAGGTGATTATGTCTTCTACGAGAATGCTTTTTATTATTTTGGAACTTATTGATTCAAAATTTACTAGGTACTTTATTACTTACTTCTTTATTTTTAGTATAATACCTACACCTCCTTTGAATCTTCATCCTCTTTATACTCCTGAATAGTACTGAGTATATTCATTTGTTAGTTTTATACTAGACTTTGTAATATTTAAATATTCTAATTTACAATTACATCAGTGTCGAAATCTCCAGTCAGGTAGAGATTTTAATTTAGTTGCCTAATTTCTTAATTGATGTTTCAATTTCAGCATAAAAATTAAAATATTGACAATTGAATTTGGGATTTTATCTTAAATCCTATAGGGCTTTTAACAATAGTGTTTTAAATTTTAATGAATTTGGTCTACGACTCAAAACTAAATCCAAACCTTATTCCAAACTTTATTAAAAACGAATAATATTTGAAAGCAAGTTATTTTCCACATCTGTTGTCACAAAAAGTGTTCAAATAGGTTGCCTCGTACCTCAAGGCAAACATTCACACGATTTATCATTGAAGTACGAACTCTCTGTAGCATATTTTAACTCGATAACAAACGACAATCGGAAAATTTCATTTTCTATTTTTTTCAGCCCCCTGAATCATATCCCAGAAGCACGGGCGTCAATTTTGAGACACCCTGTATATAGGAAAGCTAGAAAATATACATAGAATGAGCGCAACATTTTATGTAAGAAAAAATAAATTAAGAGCATGAAATAACAAACTGATGATAATCCTAATGATGGTGGTGACTATGATGACACTGAACAAGGAAGTCTTTATTCTAGTTTATTTCGTTTTAGATGCTCGAAATTAACAACCTAATTATACGTATAAAAACAGTAAATTCACATAAAGAACACCTTTAACCTTAACTCCAGGATATTTCGTTAAATCTTTAAATCTCATCGACAAACCTGTGGTAAATCAAGTTAGTTTCCATTAGTGAAGATAATCTTAGTTCCTCATCTAATGCATTCAATTCTATGAATTAAAAATGAAAGCATTATACCTAATTTCTTATTGATTTCGGTTTTGGGATTATGACATGTCTACACATCCGATCTGACCAGGAAATTACAACCTGTTCATCCGCCGGAGCTCGTCGGTTCTATAATTCATGAGATCCTACAAGCATCCGATATTTCAATACATGGGGCGCCCTGCTGGCTGCCACAACCCTGTCGGTTATAATTCTTATCGACCAATAATCAACCTGTGTTAGAGACAGCTTTTAACCAATATACGTAGCGTCGAAAAATATATTACCTGATGTACTTGCGTTTTTGAGTTATCTGTCTAAAAATTTCTAAGCTTTTTTATTTTTCCAAATCAATTGCTAACAATTTCAAACCTTTGGGTTTTTGTCAAAATACTGAACAATATAATACCTATAATACTAATAACTAAAAAGGTATCAAATTTTAAGGAAATTTACAACGGAAATAGCTTACCTAGGCATAAAGCATAAAATTGTAGAAGTTTATCAGCACGGAACGGAAAAAGTTTAGACTGATCGATAAAAAAAATAAATTATGCTTATTGACAGGCGAAATATTACCCAAGGAGAAATATAGCGCTAAAAGGATATAAAATTTTCAAGTAAACGCGTATTTATTTGCGTAGGGAAAAATAAAACACGTTTATGAAAAAACATGTTTGACGCTATAAAAAACGTACAAGGTAACATTCAAATTTTAAATATTAGACTACAGAATTTTTACGACCACCTATGAATATGAGTTCTTTTTTTATTCGTTATAATTTTCAAACCGCAAGAATTCCATGTAATATTCAAGAAGAATTACATCACGCTATAATTTTTATCTTTCGTGTGTGTTTAGATTTAATCATTAATTTCACAAATGTTAATAAACCCTTTGAATATTTTAGGCTTTTCCCTGAATTAGATATTTGAAGATCTGCTTCAATTTCTTATTTCTGAATATTTTCTAGAAATGTTCTGAGATGTTTGTTATTAGGAACGACGATTTTAAAATTTTATTAATTTCTTAATAAGTCACATTATTAGAATAATAAGACAGTTACCAACACTTCTCTGCATTTCGAAATTCTTCCGCTGATTTCTTTCTTTTTAAATCACTATTTTACACTGATTTTGAAGCGATTTCCGCACAGTCATCACTGTGTTATACAAAACAGTAGTTAATTTTTATACATCGAAACCGCATTTTATATCTGAAAGAAATAAAAATGTAGCGATAAAAATCCCTCTCCCTACCTCTTCACCAAAAATTTCCAGATGTTTTATGGAAATAATCGACGTAGTTCCTGCAGTCCAAATCTTTATTTTTTTTTAAACAATTAATCAAAACTTCCGCATTTCTTCATTTGAAATTGGCGTGGAGTCAGTTGAAAAGTTCTTCTTGAGGTAGGTAGTGTGCTTCCAAATTGCTTCAATAAGTCCATTTTAGTTTGTAACGGTGGAAGTATGACTTTTTTGAGTTATTTCGTGGCCACACCCATACACCACAGTGTTCTTCTTTGATTAACCTATCCCATTCACATAGGACGCAAACTATTGCTATGTATTGATGTTCTGGTAGTACCCCTATAACCTTGAAGTTAAAACATATAAACTAATGCTTTTTTATAACATTTAACAAAGTCAATAGTATATTTCTTTTAGATACCTATAATCAGCAAAGGATAGCAAGCAGCGTGTAAAAAGCATGTGCATCTCTCTTATGAAGACATCTTGGGGAAATCAACTCTCAAAATTTACTTCAGGCCATACGCTTTTTAATGGTAAGCAGGCCAGTTGTTTGAATTACCTGGTAAAATTGGGGGTAGATTTTCATATTTTCTTTCAATGGATAAAATTAACATCAAACCCAGAAAAATAAAAACACAAGAATTGACTGAGCCCATTCATCCGTACTTGTTTCCACTGTGACACATATCTTTGTGGGTTCTTTTAGAACTGTCAATGATGATGGATTGATACAACTGTCCTAAGAAGCTAACAATCTATGTAATGGCTTAAGCTTCAAAAGTTAGAATAATAATAATATTAGCTAAATCTAGGAGTTCCTAGGGCACTAGGAAATTGGATTATTATTTACAATCTTATTTTTTAGTTGGGAGCCAAGAAGTTTTGCAGATTCCCAAGTCAGATTAAATTTTGTGTTAAATCGTCTAGGGTACTTTGTTAACGCTGTTATGATATGATCCTCAGGCCTACAATTTATTATCATTGCTATATTTATAGGCTTCAGATTCATTCTCTTTTTCGTGTTGTCTTCTCCTAGAACCTGAAATATATAACAAATCAAAGAATAGAATATCAACCAGCAACCAGGGAAGAAGTATAAAACCTGAGGATATTAAAGGAATAACAAAGAAGTTTAGGAGTAACAAGAGTTTGTAGATTCTTGATTATATGTAGATTGTGAAGGGGTCGTTTGGTTATTAGCAACCTCATATCACTTCGACCTAAAAAAATCTTTTGTAAATGAACCCTACAGTTTATGTTCCCAATATGTTTAAATTCGTAAAGAAGTTTATAATTTATTTTCTTGAGAGCTATTCCTCCTACTTCGGCTGGTGTAAGTGCAATGTTTCCGAGGAATTTAAGCCTTCGGCGAGCTGCCGTAACACATTCGCATAATATACTGCGTGGCTAGAAAAAAACGAACCCTCTGTTTAAGTCCTCTCATCTCCGGAACACTTTGAGATAGCGATTTCAATTTTTGCTTTCTAAGAAACAATGCTTTGAAAATTATGCCTGGAAAATTACAAACAATTATTTTAAAAAACAAAGGAATGGCGAATTTTTTAATATCACCTAGAAAATAGTTATTTGTATGCTAAGGCCGCGAAATTCCATTTTAGCGTACCGAGAGAAAAATTGTCGCCGAGGCCGCTTGCGGCCGAGGCAAGACAATCTCGAGGGCGCTAAAGAATTTCGCGGCCGAAGTATACACAACATTTTTTGTGCAGCCGTACAAAATACATAATAAAACTGACATTTTCATATTATCTGTTATGTCAACTTTCATGTGTCAAATAAGTGACGTTTAGTTTAACGGCCGTTACTAAGGGTAACGGCCGTTAAAATATTTCGCGGCCGCTACTAAGGGTAAGGCCGCGAAATCGGATTTCGCGTCCTGTATTGCGTACGCGAAATGACCACTTCGCGTCCGGCTGCACAAAAAATCAATTACACGTTGACAATGTTCTTAAAAATTCTACCAATAAACATCTTGTATAGTGTATGCAACTCATAAACATGTTGTATTGGGCCTCCATTTCATAAATTTAGAATTCATAGTCTATGTTTAAACTGTAAAATTGCTCTTCTCATTAAATTTATAGACACTTCGGGCCACAGATCTTCTAACCGTCGGCGCAGATCTTCCAAGTTTGCAAATGGTTCCCGTCTTCCAGCATAGGTACACTTTTTCTTGCAATACATTCCACACTGAGTAGTCTAAGTCTAAAGGATTACAGTCTGGAGAACCACTGGCTTGCTCGAATAAAAGATGGCGTGTTTTCTTCTAAGAACTGTTGTGTCCTTACTGTTCGTTATTCGGGTACAATCGATGCATTTCCGGTAGTAAATTGTCATGTAAATGCCGGATGTGGCTATCGGCGTTTGTTTTGGTTAACCGACGATCAGTAAATTAGACTACTGAGTGTGAAATGCATTGGAAGAAAAGGTGTATGATGAAAGACGGGAACCATTTGCAAACTTGGGAGATCTGCGCCGGCGGTTAGGAGAGGTGTGGCCAGAAGTGTCTATAAATTTAATCAGAAGAGCAATTTTACAGTTTAAACATAGACTAAGAATTGTGAATTTACAAAATGGAGGTCCCATACAACATGTTTATAAGTAGAATACAGCCAAGGTCCGTTGAGTTACTCAAAGTAACTCAACGCACCTTGGAATACAGCATACATAATGTTTATTGGTAGAATTTTTAAGAACATTGTCAACGTGTAATTGATTTTTTCTAGTTGATATTAAAAAATTCGCCATTCCTTTGTTTCTTAAAATAATTGTTTGTAATTTGGCAGGAATAATTTTCAATCCATTGTCTCTTAGACAGCAAAAACTGAAATCGCCATCTTAAAGCGTTCCAGAGATCTGAGGGCTTAAACAGGATTCGTTTTTTTCCAGCCACCCGGTATATGCGATGATTTCATTTGTAACTTCACAGAGTCTGCATTTTACAGCATCGGCTTTGCCAATCTGTTTCGGGTGATACATTAGGGGGCTAGAAAGAAGTGACCAGATAGAGGACCTCTTATTAGTTTTATAACTATTTGCCTATTCAAGTTGAAGCAGCTGTTTAGTTAGCCCTCTTCGGTGAGTAGGTAGTAAACAAATCTCTTCGCTTGGTTCTGACCAGGGGTATTCCTCCAGTAGGGCTCTTTTAGCCCGTTCTCCCATTTCTTAACCTCCGCCATGTGGCTTTTGGTTATTCCACAAAACGTTTCTGGCCCGAAAACTGATGCCTCTGCTCCTTGCTTTGGTAGGGTATCAGCAATTTAGTTGCCTTCAAATCCTTCATGCCGCGACACCCACATTAAAATTGATGTGTTGTCTGCGGTCAGTTTGCTAAAAAGTCTTTTTACAGTCCCAGGCTATTTTAGAGCTTTTAGAGAACCTGAGTGCCAGAGAGTATATAAATCTTAGTTTCTCGCAGGTCTTTTTTAATACACGCGTGATTTCCGCTTGGAAAATATACCAACCTCATCGTTAATTTTGGAGCCATCGGTGTACCATACACTTGCTCCAGGATCCAACATTTAATCTTTGTAATTTTATTTCTTCATGGCTTATAATATCCACTTGATAAGAGCAGTCGAAATCGTATTCGACCGGCCATGCACACTAGGTGTTCACAATCCTTAAACGTCCAACCCGATCTCTTGGTTTAAAAGATTTTGTCTGCTGTAGCCGGAGTGCACTCATCCTAGCCTTTTTCCTGATACACATGTGCAAGGGTAGGAGGTCTAGTAGCATCTCCATTGTTGCTGTGGTACATGAGCTACTTAATAGCTCCTGTAATCCCTAAACATGCAAGTCTTTGGAGCTTCTGTAGCCTGCCAATGGCTACGGATTGTTCAGTTTTTGTCCACCATACCAAGGAGGCGTATGTGACCATAGGCTTGATAACCATTTTATGTGACCAATATCATTTTTGGCTTTAGAACCCACGTCCTTCCAAAAAGCCGCTGCCATATCCACATTGCCATTGTTGCTTTTGTAAGGATCTTTTCTAAATGATAGTTCCACGTTAGGTTTGGTGGTCGAGAGTAAAATGCTCAAATATTTTACTACACTAGAAACTTCTAGTTGGATTCCATTTAAAACAAGAGCTGCGATCTTTGTAATTCTAAATATCTTTCTGATGTCTTCTAAGAGTGTAATGGCAACGGTTGCATGGTGGTGACGTCCCCTTTTTCTTTTTTTATGATATTGGTCACTTCTATTATTTTAAATCCTTTTTTTAGATCTTTTCTGATTATGACCACTGGGTATGTTGAATGCATTCCTCTGCCCTCTAACTTTTATGGGTCTGTATTGCTTATCCTCGTATGTGTAGTAGGTATTTTACGCCGTATGCACATAGTACTGCAATCGTCTTGTACGTTTACTTTAATGTATGTATGTATGTATTAAATGTAACCTCTTATACATTTCGGTGTTGAGGCTGGTGCGTTAACGTATGAGGTTCTAGGCGTGCAATGCACAACCCGGCACAACCCGGCCCGTCTCTGCGGGTTACAAAGTTGATGCACCGTTTATACCTACATACTGCACAATGTGTAGAGTGTAATGTATGTGTAAGACCTTGTTACTCTACTTCCTATGCCTGTACTCGGAAGAGAGCGTCGTTAATTAGGTGCCCAACGACGAATGGTCACCGGGGATTTGAAGCAAGGACTAGCGCAACGCTAGTCTGACGCTCTACCACTGCGCCACCCTGGCCATTTATGTCGTTATTCATAGCGGTTACCTTGTAGATGACCTTAGCTTCTTGTAGTAGCTTGCGTACATACGTCCTAGTACTTTTAGATTGGCTAAATTTATTGGTGGTGGTAAATATCTGGTCGCTTAGAGGTTGATTGTTGTTGCTACGGGGGAAGTCTCAGGGGTGGCAGATGCTGTTCGTTGTTATTTTTATTTGTGTTATTATTTTCTGGAATGTTTATTCTTAATTTAATCAGTGATTAAGAAATATTATAAAGCAATCGTTTTGTCAACATCAACCTTGTCGCCAACATTCTGCTTTTGACATGATGCTTTAAAGAATAAAGATTGAACAACAAACGTTACTCGTTTGTATAAAATTATACAAGATAGAAAAAGAGAAATGTTCCTAGTTCAAAAACCCCAGAAATCATCCAAAAAGAGAAATTAAAAAAAAATATGTAAAAACAGAATTTTATTACAATATAACATTGACGATGTACAGGATTAGCAAGGACCAAATGCTTCGGGTTCGATCTCGGCCGAGGTAAACTAAGATTTGTAATGCGGAAAAAATCTAAAATTTTGCCTTTTTCGAATACAAGTTAAAACCTTAATTTTAATGTTTAGCATCATAAATATTCCTAACAAAATTGGAAGTCGCTTGGGTTCGGAAAAATTGTAGTCGAATAGTGCTAAGTGCAATCGATGCGGGTTGAAAAATTTGGCACTCACAGGTCTAGATCTAGCTCAACAACACAAACAGTTACTAAGTAGCTAGACCCTTTATTTAAATATACAAATACTACACCGATTTATAAAATAATTTTCTTCCAATCATATTGATATCTCACACTTTATACAAATTTGGGTTTAATTTACCATAAAGTAGTGACGCAATTAATTTGTTGCAATGTAAACAAGTTTATCAAAAACAATAGCGTAATTACAATGATCCTTTGGTTTGACGTAAATTAACGCCAACAGATAGTAAATTTTGTTTTTACGAATATTATTAAGAATGTATTATTTAATTTGAAGTAATAATTTTAAACATTATTCGTTCAAAATAATTTAATTAATGAAAACACATTTATTTTACAGAATTTTTAACCCACGCTTTTCAATACACTCGTGAACCAAAATTCCATTAAGGTGTACCAAAAAAATATTCAACAACTTTGTACGTGGGTGCATTTCAACTTAGTTTTTCGTTTCGCTTTCATGTTGATTTGCTCTCTGAATAGGGAGTCCGCCTGTACAACTTTTTCGATAACAGATGTTCTGATAAAAGCCGCGGAAGTTGGAATGGATGGATCGTGTTTCAACAAATCCAATTTAGAACTTATCTGCTTCCCATATTTAAAAAATCTCCATCGATTCTTGTTTCATCTCGACAAAATACTCGAAAGGAGAGAAAAAAATCCGTGTAAATTAAGAGCCGTTTTTCCATATCTTTCATCTTTTATCGCGAGCAAGTCTTAAAATGAAGACCGGAAAGATCCTTCCTTTCGAATTAGAACAACCTAAAACAAAACCTCACCCTATAACACGCCAGTTTTCGCACACTGAAAACGTTCGTAAAGGAAATAATGCAGATATAAACGAGGTCTGGCAGGAAAGATATTATTTTAACAAGTTCTAGAGTAATTAAGAGTGTGTCCATAAATCTTTTAAATGCTACCATTTAGCAAGCAATAAAGAGAAGTTGCTTACAGCGAGGAAATGCTCAGGTATGAGATTCATTAACAGCTCAAGTTATGAATGCATTAACAAATCTCCTTAGTGAGACTGGGAGGCCGATTAAGTAGGAGCCAACAATTGGAAGAGATTTTCAAATATTCCTAGACTGATGAATGGAAATCGTTGGGCAATCTAAATGGAAAATAGAAGACTCGTTGCTTTAGTTTACGATGAAAAAAATAAAAGCAAAGGAACATCCCAAACAAAGAAGTAATGAGTTATTACGGTTATTACGACTAAAAGGCGCTTTTAGAAAAGATCTGTCTTATTTGTACTGTTGTACAGAATAAATCTCGGAGCTTTATAATGTCTGTAACGACCGAATCAAATGTTTTCATCTTCCTATTTCTCACTAAAAATACGAAAAACAGCGACGCATATTGTTAAACAGATGTTAGTAATTATTGAAATGAAATTATGTTAAGGTTTTTCTTATACATTTTAACATCTTCGAGTAAATAGAGAAGGCACTTCTTGTTAATTTAAGTTATATTTAATTCTTCTTCTTCTTCCGGTTTAATAACCCTTATCCGGGTCTTCCGGTGTTTAATATTTTTTTCCGCTGGGCTCTGTCCCTCCATTGTTCGTCCGTAATTTGCAGAGCCCGCAATGCTTCTTGGATGCCCCAGCGCCATTCTTTTCGTAGACGACCTCGCTTTCTTTTTTGTGGAATTCTGTTGTCTCCCATTCTCTGTACGTGTTCATACCACACCAGCTGCCTTCTTTCTACTTTTTCAACTATGTCATGGTCTACTTGCATTATCTCTCTAATTTGTGTTTTTCTGATTTTTTCTCTACGTGATATACGGTCGCTTGTCTCCAATAATCCATCTCTATTGCCCTAAGTTGTTTCGTATGTTTGTCTGTCGACTGCGACATATAAAATTGTGCTTTGGACCATTGTGTTATATATTTATGTTTTTGCTTTTCTGAATATATGTTCGTTCCAAAATATCCCATTTAGGGCTCATATAATTTTTCTGCCGAATTTTATTCTCACCTTCACTTATACGTCATACATTCCCTGTCCTCCTATTTTCGATCGAAGATCTACAACATGTATATACATAAGGTGCTCCGATATTAATACTTTGTTTCTGTACGTTTAATGTCAACTCTCATTTAGCATATTCTTTCTTTATTTTCCTTGTCATGCGCTGTTATGGCCTGATCGTCGGCGAATTGTAATGTATACAATGTACCCTCTGTCACTGGAATTCCCATACCTCTACATATCTTCTTCCAGTTGTTTAGCACTTCATCTAACTATATAGATTTTAAACAGTGTAGGTGATATGCAGTAACCCTGCCTTAATTCTTTATTTACGCTAAACTCGTGTGTCAGTTTCGCTCCCATCTTTATTCTTGCTATTTTCTGTTCGTATAGGTTTATTACAGGTGTGATCAAAGTGTTACTGATATTGCTGTTGCGCAGTACTTTCCACAGCTTGGTACATTACCATAAGCTTTAGCGATATATCTGAATACTAGGTGTACTTTTCTGGCTGTCCTAATAGTCGATAAAGGTCGGATAGTACGAAACTTAATTGAACAATAATATAAAGAATATGAGGCAGAAGGGCAGAGGTGATTTAGAGCGGGCCGATCATGCCTTGACAACTTGTTCTGTCTAGCACAAGTAACTCAGAAAGTTATATTTAATTATGTTTTATTTCTTAATAGGCAATGAAGCTTTCTATTCTACGAGGGCTGTCCGGTTACTAAGGTACGTTTGCTCGGCACACCGCCTACGTTGCTGGGATCAGGTTGAAACTTGCACGCATTTTAGATGTACATATGTATTGCATAAGTGGCTATTGTCATCGTCTTAGGTTTAGTACAACGTGTCCAGTGGCAGCCTCGAAATGTTAGTTCCGATCGAAACATACTCATTCGATTTTTGCATGCAAATAATGAAAAACCTACTAAAATTCATAAGAGGAAGGTTGACGAAAGGACTCAGGTTGTTGCATGACAATGCAAGACTGCACACCTCAAATCAGACGAAGGCCTGGCTTCAGAAACACAATTGGGAAGTTATTGTCCATCCGCCCCACAGTCCAGACCTGGCTCCTTCTGATTTTCATTTGTTTGGGCCGTTGAAAACTCGTTTGTCGGGTAAAAGGTTTGAAGACGACGATGAACTTCAAGATGAAGTAAGGCAGTTTTTTAGAAATTTGGAGCGCACCTTTTACGAAGAGGGTATACAGAAGCTTGTGCCTCGCTGGGATAAGTGCCTTAACATTACCGGCGATTATGTTGAAAAGTAGCTAACAGTTCGCGCTTTTACTTAGTGTATGTTTGATTTCTATAAATAAAGTAGTCTGTCTGTAATTCACAAATGTACCTTAGGCACCGGCCATCCCTCGTAGATTATATAACAGCCAAATCGGTCAACAGTTTTTAATATGTTTAACCTTGTTAAAGCGGTACTAAAAATATTTTTGAGGCTGTTTAGAAAGGGTTTAGAAACTGTGTAGGGTAAAGTTTGGTGAGACGGCTAAGCAGGAGGGGTGAGCAAAGGCTAAAACTTGATAAGTGTAGCTATATTACATTGTGTATCTTGTAGGTTCTCAGATGAATATCGGAATTGTGTTTCAAGCTACTTCCAGGCGACACTTGCAGTGCAGTAAAATAATTAAAACATCATTGTCATCTTAAGAAATTTTATAACAAACCATGTTGTAACTACGAGTATAATATTGTCAACTAGTGAGTTGGAATAGATTGCCGGTTTCTTTAAATTATGTTAGTACAATATTTATTAATGTATACTAACCTCTAATGATCTCTCCCTAGTATTCGATATAGATGGCCTCCAACCGGTAGGTCTGCATATTTATTGTTTTGATTATGCTTCAAGTTAATTACCGAAAAATGCCAAAGGTACCCAAAAACAGAAGATAAGTTGGAATGTGTAATATACTGAAGTGATATCTGTTTTGGGAGATTTTGATGATGATGACTTACTTACTTAATCCTGTAGCTCTCCATAGGGAGCATAGGGCGTCCTGGGATGTTTCTGTAGCAGGGATAATAGTGAAAGGTCGCTAGTCTTGCACTATCTTCTCACCTTCTTTCCACTCCCTTTTGTTATGTACTACGGTTTTTAGTTCACTCCACGTTTTATTTATTAGCCCGCACTCTGTCGTTAAATTCCTTTTCCATGTTATTGTCGGTCTCCCTTGTTTCCGTTTCCCCTTAATATTAAAGTCCAATGCTTGTTTTGTGATATCCGTATTTGGTTTCCTTAATGTGTGGCCTATCCAACCCCATTTTCGTCTTGCAACATATTTCTCGATGGGTTCCTGGTTTGTGCGCTGCTACAAATCTTCGTTTGAAATTTTCTTTGGCCAGTATACACCTATAATTCTTCTGAGGCACTTGTTTATTAATACTTGTATTTGTTTCAGTTCTTTTCTATTAAATTACCAGGGCTGTATATAACAGGGTACTTTTAACATTAGTATCAAAGATGCGTATCTTTGTTCTCAAAGAGATCTCTTTGGACTTCCAGACTTTCTTCAATCTGCCGAACGCATTTTGAGCTTTACTTATTCTTCTCTCTACATCTTTCCGGCATCCTCAACTATCATCAATTACACTGCCTAAGTAAACAAATTCGTGTACACTCTCGATAGGTTTTCCATCCAGTCTAATCTCTTCCATATTCTTCGTGTTAATTCTCATCATTTTCGTTTTTCCAGTGTTTATTTTAATTCCGATTTTAGCCGATTCATATTTAAGTTTATGAATTTTTTGTTGCATGTGATTAAGTCTTTCGGTTATGAGGCACATGTCATCGGCAAATTCTAAATCTTCTAATACCTTTCCGAACCTCCATGCTAGTCCCTTCCTATTGCAATCAGAGGCAAGCAGGAATAAAATCGGCGAGAGTATGCATCCTTGTCACTTTCCACATTTGATATTTATTGGTTCTGACATCCCACCACTTTGTTCGATTGTTGCGCTGAAGTCTTGGTATATTGGTTTTATTATTCGTATAATCTTTTTTGGGATTCCATAGTCTTTGGGTATTTTCCATAACATTGGTCTATTTACTTTATCGAAGGCTTTCTCAAAATCCACAAAACCAAAGTACATTTCCTTCTGCCATTCTATACCTTCTTCTATTATTATCCTTATGGTACAAATTTGGTCTGTGCAGGAACGCCGTTTTCTAAATCCTGCTTGGTTAGGCCTCAGGATATCATCCACCGTGGTTTTTATCCTTTCCAGTACTATTCTTGTTAAAATTTGCTAGTATCACTCAATAGTGTTATTGCTCTCCAGTTTTTGCACTGGGTTTTATCTCTTGTTTTTGGTATCGTGATAAAACGCCCTTTCGTCCAATCTCTTGGTAACACTTCTTGCGCCCAAATCTTGCTAAATAATTGGTATATAATCTCCGCATTTTCTCTAATTCCAGCTTTTATTAGGCCTCTTGAGCTGTTATCAATGCCAGCAGCTTTGCCGTTTTTTATTTTGTAAATGAACCCTATTATCTCCTCTCCTGACGGTTTCTCTGTATTTATTTCCAGTTCCTCATATTCTTCCACCTCATTTGCTTCCTCCACCTGCATTAGGTAGTCTTCTCTGTATATTTCTTCAAAATACTCCCTGCACCTGCCCAGTATCTCCCTTTCCGTTTTTTAATTTATTTCCATTTTTATCTCTTATTTGTGTTATTCGACCTTCTTTCCGTCCTGTTAATTTATTCGTTAATTTATACAGTGTATTGAAGTCATTTTGCCTTACTGCTTTTTCTGCTTCATTTGCTATTTCCTCATACTGTATTCTTCTGTCTCTCCGTGCACTTCTTTTTACTTGTTTATATTTTTCTTTAATAAATTCTCTCTAATTCCTCCTGCTTATTCTGTGTTTGCTCTCTTAGTAGTTTTAGCTTGATCTTCCTTCTTTCCTCTATTTTATCCCACGTTTCTTTCGTCATCCACTCCTTAATCGGATTCTTTTTATACCTATTATCTCTTTTGCTGTCCATTTCAGAATTTCTTTATATTTACTCTATAGTTGCTCAATATTCAGACGATTGATATCAAGTTCGCAATATTTTGTCTCCAACTGTCGCTGAAACTCATTCTGCATATTTATTTTATTTTTTAGCCATTGTGTATTGTACTTGGTTCTTGTTTGCTTTCTTATATTTTGAACTTTCAGCCTTGTTTTAACCTTCGCTCGTACCAACATATGATCTGATCCAGTGTCGGCCCCCCTCATCGCTCTAACGTCCAGAAGGCAGTTTTTATACGTCCTGTCTATGGTTACATGATCTATTTGGTTTTTCGTTACTTTATTGGGCGCTGTCCAAGTTACCTTATGGGCTAGTTTGTGGGGGAATACGCTTCCTCCTATCAGTAAGTTATTCAAGGAGCAGAAATCTAAAAACATGTCTCCATTTTCATGTCTTTCGCCAACCCCTTCTTTTCCCATTACACTTTGCCTACCTTCGTTATTACTCCCAATCTTGGTATTTAGGTCTCCCATTATAATTTTTATGTCTTTCTTATATTTAAGTTGTAGTTCGTCATATACCTTTTGCAGTTGTTCGTAAAAATTTTCTTTATTTTCTGGCTCGTCAGTGTTTGTTGGTGCGTAGACATTAATTAACGTTATATTAAAGAATCTCGCCTTTATTCTAGCTGTAATAATACGTTCCGGGACAGGGTCCCATTCTAATAGGGCTTTTTCCCCTTCTTTATTTAACATTAGGGCTACTCCGTATTCAAGTTTGGATTGTTCTTCTATTTTTCCGGAATATATAATTGTTGTTCCACATGGTAGTCTCATTTCTCCAGCACCTAGCCATCTTGTTTCGCTTAGTCCAAGAATTGTAATTTTATATCTTTCCATTTCTTTTGCTATTTGGTTCGCTTTACCCACTTCGTACATTGTTCGAACATTCCAACATCCTAAATATATTACCTTACGTGTATCTAATTCGTTCTTTATTTCACCTTTGTTTTGTTTGAATTGCCTTATTTCATCGCGGCCGTCAACTGTTTTACCTTCCTCTTTTTTATTGCTTATAAGTTTTTTGGCGCCTTGTCAGTATTTTGGTTCCTTTTTGGTTTCTGGTATGTGTCACTGCATGGGGATCTCCGACTCATAGTCCTGCCTTTTTTCCTTTCTTCATTCCCCCCATTTTAATTGGTCTATTTGTTCTACGGTGTAACTTTTACCATTTACTATTAATTGTGGATCACAGTTGCTCTCTGCCCCTGTGCCCTGGCATCTTTCATGTGCACTAGCAGGTGCTTCCTTTGTTCTTGCACGTGTTTAGTGTAGTGTTCTGAGATCCAAATATCTGTTCCTTTAAGATTTTTTGCTGCCTTTAGTATTTCTATTTTTTTTTATTCCAAGAGACAAATTCAATTAGTATTGGTCTTGCTGTTTTCCGGTCTTGAAAGTTCTTGCCTATTCTTTTCACTTCGGGTATTTCATTTTCTACATTTGTTGGTATCTTCAGGTGGTGATTTAATAATTTTCTAATATTTTCTCTGATAATCAGATCTGATTCTTCTTCTATTTCCTTTATACCTTTTACAATTATTTTTTTCTTGCGCAATTCTCTTTCTAGTATTTCCATTCTTTTTTCTTGCTCTGCAATTTGCACTTTCATTTTCACATTTCCTTGCTTCAGCTTTTGATTCTCTACTTTCACCTCTTTTACCTCCAGCTGTAGCAGGTCAATCTTATTCTCGATGCGCTCATTGCTTTTATCCATGCTCTCCAGCTTGCTTTGTATTTCTAGTAATATGTTTTCAATTTTGCGGATTTATTGTAATTCACTGAGAATTCGCAAATTGTTTTCTATATGACCCCGTCCTCGTGATATACCGTCCGATTTATAAAAAAGGCCCCAGCTTATAGTGCTTTTAGTATTAATATTACACCCAATAAACTATATATATTCTTAAAGGGCATTATAAAAGCTATATTTTCCCATTATAACTTTCTCAATATCAGTCAACTGTTTTGAAGGGCGATATTCAACTTTCTTATTTTAAATGCAACACCCTGTATATTTTTTTTTTTTTTGATAGATTTTTAAATTATCGTTCTAGGGGTACCATAGAAGTATACTTTTAATACATAGATGAACGATTTTTTAAATTTAATACCCAAGATCTAGTAGCGATGATTAAATACAAAACTAACATGATATTCACTCATTTAACAGCACTATTATTAACCAAATTACAGAATAAAATGCATAAAACGAATTAACAATTTTGGTATTGTTAATTTTGGTATTGTTAATTCGTTTTATGCATTTTATTCAGTAATTTGGTTAATAATAGTGCTGTTAAATGAGTGAATATCATGTTAGTTTTGTATTTAATCATCGCTACTAGATCTTAGGCATTAAATTTAAAAAATCGTTCGTCTATGTATTAAAAGTATACTTATATGGTACCCCTAGAACGATAATTTAAAAATCTATCAAAAAAAAAAAAATATACAGGGTGTTGCATTTAAAATAAGAAAGTTGAATATCGCCCTTCAAAACAATTAACTGATATTGAGAAAGTTATAATGGGAAAATATAGCTTTTATAATGCCATTTAAGAATATATATAGTTTATTTGGTGTAATATTAATAATAAAAGCACTATAAGCTGGGGCCTTTTTTATAAATCGGACGGTATGTATTTTCCGCTGTTTGCCATCGTCGAGCTGATCGAGATGATGAAGGATGCTGTTATCTTTAATTTGTTGTAATATATTAAGTAGCTAGATAAAATTTAAGTTGTTAATGCAAATAATTTATTGTTAAAATTTCTTATTGTTAGATTTTAATTAGCTAAAATTAGTCGTTATAGAAATATCGTAAATATAGTTGTTATGGTTAAAGACATTTTATAAAAAAATCCGGGATACGAGAAAAAAACAAATTCATTTTTGCTTTTGAAAGGGCAAGACGTAAATAAATTTGCTTTTCAAAAATATTAAATATCAAGAAGATATTTAACTTGAAATAAGTTAAAAGATAATTAAAATCAATTACAAATACGATAAACAATTAAAATGGTTAAAGATAATAAAATAAATTTAAACTGGAAATGAAAACAATTGGAATTAGAAGAAGAGGCAATTTGGACTGCCAGTGGAGGCATTAGGATTGACAGTAAAGACAATTTGGATTAATTTTGGAATTATAATAATGTTGAAAAATAAGTGGAATTTGAAAATAATTTTGGAACTTTTTGATTGTGAGTGTGAAATTTATAATTTTAAGATAATTTTAAGAAAGGGTTGATAGGGTTGAAAATTAAAAATAAATCAGCATTAAAAAAATATCTGAGTGAAAATTTATTTGTCAACTAATATAAATAAAATAACAACGAACCTTCGCAACGACTTGTTAGAGATAAGAGTATCAGAAATTCAAATTAATTAAAGGGCAAAGTATAAAATAAATATAGTTTGACTTGTGGAATCAGTTCATGAACTTAAAAATAAATCAAAAAGCATAAGGTTCATTTAAGTCAGTACAATACATATGGAAATTGCCTTTAGCTTGTAATACTTGCTAAATGCAAAAGAAGAAGTAAAACTGCATCCAAAAAGAAGGAGAACAAGCAGATATTGGAGATATTTTTTTTTCCTGTCGCCGTTTCTCACCAATTGCTTTAACCAACTCACCCAACTGAATTGGAATAGATGGCCAATTGCATTTTTTTCATACTTATTAAAAAATAAAAATAAGAAATTGTAAAAGTACAGTCTGGAATTACTGTTTGATAACTTTCTGTAATTTCCATATAATTTTAATAAAATTACCTACTTAATAACATTTGTGGTAATTTCAGTTAAGCTATAAATACGCCAATTTTCTTTTTTGATCGTATGGTATGTAGTTAAAAGCTGTAAACTGTCATGTCCCATTAGCGGCTAAGCAAAATGTTAATTTTTATTTTATACTTAGGTTGGGTTTCACAAACGTAATTTAATAGCTTCTTCAGAATAAATATCAATAAAATCGAATCAAAATGCGAATTTATATGCGAAATAATATAGTTATTAGTAAATAAAAAAATGTGGATCTTTTACCAATTTTGATCATTCATTGGCTTAATAAACGTGTTTGAAGTAGAAAAAACTTAATTTAGCTAGAATTTGGTTTTTACATTTGAATTCAATTCAAAACTAAGTAAAATAATACAAAAATTCCATTTTGAGATAGGAAAGTTTACTTCGCCTTCGAGTTCTAACTTAACATTAAAAATTTCAAACCTTATGCCGTTAAATAAATCCAAATCGTATAAAGTAAATTTTTGAAAATTACAGAGCCTTCAAGTCTAATAAAAAGCAAAGTTAACGTAGTAACTGGTTTTGTTCATAGCTTCTAGGGAAATTGAAGTAAGAAGGTGCATTATTTAGAAAATCGATGGATTTAATGAAATTTCAGTAGAAGGAAGTGCAACGGTGAATAACTCAACATCTGGTATAATGGTTTATTAAAAACAGATCTACAGGGTGTCCCGGGAGGAACCTGCAAAACTTTGGGAATATGTTGCTGAGGTCATTTTAAGAAAAAAAGTTCCTATAAATAAGGGTCCGAAAGTACTTCCTTTTCGAGATACAGGGTGTCCAAGAAATAAGCTTTTTTTTTAATATCTCGAAAACGATTTAAGATATTAAATTGAGCTTTGGTATGCACTATACTGGCATAAAGAGACTCTTTTTCGGTCCAACTGGTTTTGATAATTCCAGCAGTGGCGTGCGTGACAGCAAAAAAATAAATAATTCTGACGAAAAAAATAGGACGCCACTGCTTTTTTTCAAAATATGTATTTGTTTCTTAACCGGAAACTAATTCTAAAAAGAAAAGGCTTCTTGAGTTTTTCTGGTAGGACAAACCGTTTTCGAGTAATAATCGAAAAACGTTTCCTTTGCAAGCGTTTTCTGAAATAACTAGTTCAAATTATTTTTTTTACAAAAGTTTTTCGATTATTATTCGAAAACGGTTTGTCCTACTAGAAAACTCAAGAGGCCTTTTCTTTTTAGAGAAGAGACTTGAAGAAACAAATACATATTTAAAAAAAAGCAGTGGCGTAATATTTTTTTCGTCAGAATTATTTATTTTTTTGCTGTCACGCACGCCACTACTGGAATTGTCAAAACTAGTTGGATCGAAAAATAGTCTCTTCATGCCAGTATAGTGCATACCCAAGCTCAATTTAATATCTTAAATCGTTTTCGAGATATTAAAAAAAAGCTTATTTCTTGGACACCCTGTATCTCGAAAAGGAAGTACTTTCGGACCCTTATTTGTACGAACTTTTTTTCTTAAAATGACCTCAGGAACATATTCCCAAAGTTTTGCAGGTTCCTCCCGCGACACCCTGTATATTTGTAAAAGCCTGAAATGTTGGCAGTCCACAGTACTGCAGAGATTTTTAAACTTCAGTAGATTTTGATTTGCAGATTTTGAAAATTAAAGTTTTTTAAAAATTTCTCATCGAACTAATTCAGTTTCATTATTTAAATTAGTTCAGGAGAATCTAAGAAAGATCAATGCGTATATTTTTCGCTGGAGGTTGCTTTTTTACGTTGAATAACTGAAATGCTTTTGTATATTTAATAATTGCTCTCAGAGTCTCAGATCTTTCAAACAACGAAGTAAATTGTTTGAGATTACTAAAGTTCACCTAAGTTTTTGTATTTATGGGGACTTACCAGCAAAAAATACTCCATGCTAATAATAATATTCTAGTCGTGAGGAATTGTAAAGTGTTTCTGGAATACACAAATTTTTCAGCACTTGTACTGTGATTTATTAGACGATGCAGAGTTGGATTATTCATAAACTGTTACTCTTATCGAACTGTTATGAATAGTTGTTAACAGGGCCGTAGCTAGGCGTTGGCGATGGGGGGGTTCGGGAAAATAAAAAAACGCATAATTTTGAAACATTTTACATTGTGATTAACATTAAAAAATATATAAGTACTAGCAGGGCCGGCCATCGGTGGGGGGGGGGTGCAGCGGGTGCAAAGGCCCCGCACTTATATGGGGCCTCATAGAGAACATATGATGCAATATACCTACATTCGTTTTTTTAGAATACCGTTTTTATTACTTTTGAAAAAAATTTTTAGAGCCCCAAAAAGTGTTTTACACCCAGTTTCTTGCACCCGGGCCCCTTCATAGAGAAGGCCGGCACTGAGTATACTAGTGCTTCGTTTAGATATAGGTATTAATCTTACAAACCTGGGTTACGTTTTTTAGCACAAAATTTATTTATAACATCTTCGGAACTAATATAAATATCTCTATATACAGATATTAGAGCTAATCTGTTTAATTTCTAAGTCAAGATTTTAGACGTTTTAAGCTAGGTTCATGCACTAGCGATTCGCGAAATACGATTTTCGTAAAATTTTGCGGTGTTTTTACCAGCTAATTTATGCAGCAGCGATTTCACTCGTAATAGTAGTAGTAAGTAGTAACTTTTTCATGAACGAACAGGGTTTTTGTGGAAGTCGGTAGAGGTACTTTGACAATTCTGACATTTCGTTTCTTGTTAAATGATCATGTTTCAGCAAATATACACAACAGTATAGGTTTTTAACCGAATTCCTGAACACAATCAAAGACAACCAACGTATTCTGTGCAACCAACCCAACCATTTTCAGGTTATGGTTATGTTAAAAATGTGTTCTACAGTCAACAACGCGTCGATGAACGCATGCGCAGTTCAGAGTATAACCAGCGGATATCGCAAAATATTGAAATCGTTCCAAGTTCTGCGGAAATCGCAGAATCTTGAAGTAGTAAATTGCCGCTTAAATTGCGTTCAAATTTAACCAATCAGAACAAAAATCGCATTCCGCAAATCGCGAATCGCCAGTGCACGAACCTAGCTTTAGAGTAGAAAAAGAACTTTCTGGAGTTGCCGTAGAGCAAGGCAAAGTGGTTAGTATTTGTAAGAGATCTTTAATAATTGCAAAAAATTACTAATCTGTTTTTTAAAAATGCATCAATACCTAGCCGTTCTTGGCAGATTATACATCTTACTTCTTATAGTTGTGAGTCACAATAATTAATGTCTTATACCTTTAGAAAATATTTCGGTACTTATTTTTTCATGAGAGGTTTTGTCATAAAAGGGGTTTGAACCCCCTAAACCCCCCTTTATCTACGGCCCTGGTTGTTAATTTAATTTAACAAAATTGACAGTTCTAAAGTACCATGCTCTAAATACAATTTTTAGAAATAGTTCACATTCAGCTATTTTTTAATTTGCTTACTTCGTCCGAAGAACAGATTTTTAAGTTGCAGTACGCATTTTGGTAAGTTATAGTTTAATAATAGTGTGGTAGCATAGATGCCTGTTTATTAATTAAAAACCGACAGTGCTCTTAAGTGGGCGAGTAATGTAAATTTGTTGGTTCTGTTTGTAACTATTTTTGAAATTAATGCTTGACGTTAAACTTATTGTGTAAATATTAATAGAACATATTCCGGGTAGGGACCATGTCATTGTTGAGACAGAAGAACTCAATGTTTCGCCCACTTGTTTAAGGGGTTTCATCAGGTGTAAAAGGGAGCACTAAAATTCTGATGAAGCCCCTTAAAAAAGTGGGTGAAACGTTGAGTTCTTCTGTCTCAACAATGACACGGCCCCAACCCGGAAGACGTTTTGTTAATACTGACACTGATCGTGGAAGTCTTCGAATTCATTATTGTGTAAAGTTGGTGGTGGGATTTGAATAGCTGGGAGCCCGTTTAATAAGTTAGAGGATCTAAAAAACGAATTCTATAACGACCTATATTATGTTTTACAGTAAATTAAAGTGTTAATATGTGCAATGAATAGTTACAGTCAATTTCATTCTCTCTGTAAAATGCAGTATTGGAATGTTGCAAAGCATTTTATTAAATTATTGCACTGTAAAGATAATAAAAGTTATGAACCATATGGTAAACAATTGCATTAAACTATACAAATTTACCAACTAAACAGGAAACATACGATGTGGTTAGTTACATTTCTCACGTCACGTTACAGTTCATTAAAAACCGTCGCTGCCATTATTGTTACAACTTACCCCAAAAAATAATTTTCTCATTTTCAACGCTTGTTTAACGAGTCTTTATTTCACGCGTTAATGAATCACCGACACAAGTGCACTTAATTTTTTTCCTTCTCATGAAAATAACGACGTAAGAAATTTCCGTAAACAAAAGGAAGTGGTGAAACTCATCCTAAATAAACAATTGGAATGTGCGTCCTCGATTCAGTCCATTAACAAAGCAATTATTTCTTAATTAGCACTCTTGTATGTACATATCAGACCCAGTTTAATGCGACTGCTTGATTAAGTTGTTTTCGCTGGAGACGTGCAATTAAACCAAGTCAATAGGAAGATGCAACTACGACATTCGCAATACTAAGGATCTCAGTTTAGTTTAGAACGATCTAATCCTACAACTGCAGGACTGCAGTTTCAACTTCAAGCATTATTAGGGATGTTATATATTATACGCTTGTCTGATATACGAGGAGACTTTAACTCTAAAAGGCCAAACCTACTGATTTACACCATTACTACTGGTATCATTTAGTATAACACATAATGTGACCAAGTTTAAGCTCCATAGTAAGTTTCCTGTTGCTGGCGTTGCTTTTCTTATCAACAATCTCTTTCTTTTCTTATTCTTACTTAGATTTATATTTTTGTAGGAACCAAGAGCTTTTGGCATGTGGTAATTTAAAACTAATTTAATACCGTGATTGGTGAAGTTTTAATAACAAATTCTTATTTAATTTAGAAGGATCCCGTAATTTCATTTACCATTACCGGAAATTTTAATTTACAAATCAGCATAAAATAAATTTATAAACTACAAAACATTAATAGAATTTAATTAAATTAAATCATGTTTAAATTTCTAAGTTCTGAACTCTAGAAAACACAACGCGCACTTCACAACTAACTTTTTACATGTTTCCATTAGACATTAAATTAGTTTCTTAATATTAACAACCTAAGAAAGCTTGGGAAGAGCTTTAATAATTTAAAAGGTTGCTGGCAATTGAAAGAGATATTACACAAAATTCGTAATACGTTTTGAAATATTTATTTTATATACAGGGTGATTTGTGAGGAACCCCCCATATTTGGATAATGTGTTCAGGGAACTAAAAGAAACAAAAAAAGTATAATAAACATATGGTCAAATTTCAGCCGTTACTGAGATATTGTGAAAATAGTTTTTAATCGGGTGGCCCTGCATGCAGACAAAACAAGGTCACCAGAACTCACTCTTCTAGATTATTGCCTTTGGGGAGTGCTGAAATCATTAGTTTATAAAATAAAAGTGAACACAAGAGAGGCACTACTCGATAGAATAACTAACTGCGCAGCACTCATCAGAGATAATCACCGTGCGGTTCAACGAGCTACTCCTGCAATTCACAAACGAGCTGACGCATGCATCGAGGTGAATGGTGATATTTTTGAGAAATCAATTAATTAATTTGTATTTTATGTTATGAAATAAACACTTTTCATTCTTAATGCATTACAATAAATCCACCTGATTAAAAACTATTTTCACAATATCTCAGTAACGGTTGAAATTTGACCATATGTTTATTATACTTTTTTTGTTTCTTTTAGTTCCCTGAACACATTATCAAAATATGGGGGGTTCCTCACGAATCACCATGTATATAGGGTGTTTACATCTGTCGCTATCTACCCTCTCTCAACCGTTTTTTCCATTCCTCCTTGTTGTTCCAGTCTCCTACTTCTTCCATGGCCTCATCTACCTCATCTCTAAAGGGTTATCTAGGTCTTCCCCTCTTTCTTCTTCTTGCTGGGCTCCATTTCGTCACCTTTGCTATCCATCGCTGAGGTGCTGCTCTTCTAACGTGATCGTACCATTGATAACAACTAACGCTGATGCCTTGGTAGTTTTTTCTATTACGTATTTTAAATATTGTTTTTGTCCATTTCTGTAGTAGCTTTTCTCCATTAACGGCCATTTCAAACATTTTTTGGATCACATGTAATCGCTTTTCGAATCCGCATTTTACAAGTTCCGGTGCTGTACCCCTTGTTCCAGGAGATCTGTTGTTTTTCAAAGTTTTAACAATCTTTTTTTATTTCTTTTAAGGTGACTCTTAACTGTTCCTCTGAATTTTGTCGGTCTATCTAATTATCATCGTTATGATCATCTGTCTTCATGAACCTGGGACGATCTTCCACGAACAATCTTTTATAGTAATCTTGCCAATCATTTTCTGAGATATAATTTATCGGCGCTCGTCTTTATTATTTGTTCCGCGCTCCTAGCTCCTCCTATATTTTGTTCTATATTTAGACATGTCGCCTCCCACATTTTGTTCTTCTTCCTAGCAATAAGTCTCTTAATTTGGGCCCGCAATGTTCTCTATCACATTCAAAAACTGACTTTGATCTCTCTCTCTCTCTCTCCGTTTTCTTGTTTATAATTTTCAAGATCTTCAGGTTTGTTTATATTGAGCCATTTTTGTGCTTTGAGTGATTCATCTTGGAGTAGGTGTAATTTGTCTTCTTCTATTTCCTTTCCCGTCCTTATTTCAGTATTTATTGTTGTTGTTTTTATCCAAGTCTATAATGGATCTTAATTTTCTCGTAGGTTGTATCCATGTATACATATGAATATTTTTATGTTTGTAAAATCCATTTGCTCAGTTTGCACATTTCTATTATCATTTCCCCACTTCCGTTTACGACATCTTCTCCAAAGCATCCAACAGCACTGTTATTATCTTTTCTGCCGACTCTTCCATTCATATCTCCAGCTATAATTAATTCTTGGTGTTTCTTTACCTTTTCTATCTCTTGTTGTAGGATTCCTATAAATTGTTCTTTTTCTACAATAGGGCTATCTCGTTTGGTGCATAAACCCCAATAATCACTATCTATCGGCCTTATAACTACTTCTATAGTTATTCTTAGAATTTCCTCATTAACTGCTTCACAGTTTTGTATTGTTCTTCACCATTTCTCTTTTATCTGCGTTTGTTTTTTCCACCTCCACTCCAACAGTGAAAGATTTCGTCTATTTTTTCTGTTGCAGTCTCTTTATTTTTCGTTTCACGTTGTTATTCTGGAACTCCTTTATCACCCCCTTTTGTCTTTGTTCTCCATCACTGTACATTCCATGTCCCATAAGTCGTTAACTTATATTTAAGTTACACTTTTTCCGTAGCGCATGCGCAGTAGTTTCATTTCTATTACTGACCAAGGTTCGAATCCGAGTACCGGCAAAAAGTCTACGTCCGGGAAAAATATAAAAATAAAAATATATGTCTTTCCCAAGACCAATCCCCCCTTCTCAGAGCGATCCATGCCTGAAGACGGGGACAGATCCAGTCTCCGAAACATCGCATTCCATCAATGCAACATAGTGTGCGAAAAACCCAATTAACACCTCTATTAGAAATCCACACTCACAAACATTTAGAGAATACTTAAACATCCGGTATGGGCCCGATGTTAATAAACTGTTCAGAGGGATTGAGAATACCAGAAACAAGCTCATGCAGAAAGAAAACCATTTAACCTTCCTGTGCAAATGTCGGAAAAAGAAGGTAATCCCGAAAGGTTTACGCCATAAGGCCCCAGTTACGAGGCATCGTTCCGCCGAAATAATGCGTAGAACTAGTGAGGCACCATCGGTTCTCTAAACAGAAATGCTAGACAGAATGAATATACCAAATCAAAGATAAGGTGATCGAAGAAGATTACGCTAGGATGGACTCGGCTGTAAATAGAAGTTACCAGAAAACCAAAGACAAACACAAAGAGGTTCAGAAACAGAAACTTGATATGCAGATAAGGAACAACAACACACCATCAGCTAACAAAGTACAGAAAGAACACAATAGTGAACCTGTTCAGCAAAGATCTGAGTGACGCCGAAAAATCAGGGCCCAAACTACGCGGTGGCACCTGGCTATATTGCGAAGGTAAACATAATTACTGCAGTGGAAGAAACAGCTAACAAACTAGAAGCTGAAGAAGCGGAAGAGTACAGTTGGAGAGCCAGAACAGTCCTGTATACAAGCAAACCGGTGAGAAACAACCTCACCAGGGAGGAGCTACGGGCGCTAAAGACCCTAAAGAACGACAGCTCCATCAAGATACTCGCCGCAGATAAAGGAAATGCAACTGTGGTAATGAACACGGATACTTACGACAGCAAGATCCAAGAACTGTTGGATGCTGGTGATTACAAGCCTCTCACCAAAGACCCAACTGAAACAATAGAACGGCGAATATACCAAACGCTATACAAACATAAAGAGGAGTTAACAGACCAAAGTAGAAGAAAACGAACTCCTCATTACAGCAAACCACCTCATCTATACGGCCTACCCAAGATCCACACGGAGAACATACCTCTGAGACCAATTGTGAGTTCTAGGAATTCTCCATGCCACGAATTAGCTAGATTTCTACTGAATATAATAACACCTCTGGTTGGAAGAACACTGTCAGCAGTAGAGAACACTTTGTGAGAACAATCACTAATGTCAAAATAGACCATGAAGACATACTGGTAAGCTTCGATATAGTCAGTCTGTTCACAAACGTACCAACGGATGAAGCTCTGAATATTGTCCGAAGAAGGCTGGAACACGACCACGCTCTAGAAGAATGCACCACGCAAGAGTAGACACTATAATGGAGTTGTTCACTATATGCATAAAGACCACATACTTCCAACTGGGCAACAAATTCTACCAGCAAGAGTTTGGCATGGCAATGGTTTCGCCACTTTCGCCTTCTCAGGGCGATCTATGCCTGAAGACGGGGGCAGATCCAGTCCTCGAAACGTCGTATTCCATCAATGCAACAGAGTGTGCCAAAAGCTCAATTAACACCTTTAATGTCTCTTTCTGTTGCTTGTTCGGTTGAGAATTAAGTTTGAAGTTTGGTTACCCCTCGCCCGCATTCGATGGGGAGGGACCCTTAGAGGTGTGTTTCTTATTTTTCATTCTGCATTAGGTCTCCAATTTTTCTTAGGTTTTTACATGTATCAGGATTATAAATAACCCCTAAATAGGAAATATTTAAATGGTTAAATTATCTAAATAATTAAATAAGGTTAGTTTAGTTCAAAATTAAGCTACTCTCTCCCATTTCTTTTTAAATTGGTTGTTGATAACACGGGAGGCGTATCCGGATTTTTGGCTTGGAAGGCGAAAATAATAACAGTAACAACATTTGACATGTTTGTGATAATGAACAGGATTTCCTTAGCACCTAAGAAGATCAAATAAAACCACTAGTTTATGGAGGCAGAGGGGCTCAGTTACTTTAGATCCCCACGTGGACGCGTCGTAGTAGATAATCTTACAAGGATTGCCAACAATTCCAACAGTAACTTTTATGTGGTCGCTTTTAAGGAAATTTTAGTGCATTTTCCAATTTCGTTTTTTCGTAATTTACCGCTATATTGAGCTGAAATTACATATTAAGAAGTTCTAGACATTTTGAATGAAATCAGTTATTGTGTACTATGCTTGAAGGATCTCTAATAGCGTTTTCCACGTCCCTGCACTAACTGCACTCAGTGCGCACTGACTGATTTCGGTATGTTCCGCCTATGCACTGCTGGCAACTTGTTGCACTGCTGCATGTTCCACCTTATAAATTGAGTGCAGTTTTTTTGCACTCAGTGCACAAAAATTAGCACCGAGTTCTTTGACGGTGTTAAATCTAGTGCAATTAAAAAATGGCGCCCGAAGCAATTATTGCCGACGTTTTCTTGTCGTCAGCATCAAGTAGTGATGAATAATTCATTCCTGTGCTGGCAAATATAGATAAATATAAAATTCCAAGTGCAAAGAACCTCATTGAAGAAGTAGTGTATAAATTTAATATTATTAATATATTAATTTAATAAAGTGTCATGTTCCACGTCAGCACTTTTTTAGTTTGAATGCACAACCGCTTGAGTGCTAGCTGTCACTCTATTGGTGCTGGTGCGCACTCGGTGCGCACTAAGTGCTTGGAGGTGGAAAACGCTATAAGATTCAAATTTAGAACAGCTTCTTGTCATTTCAGATATTCCTATAAGTTTCAATTTTTCTGAGTGAGAGAAAAATTCATTTCCGAACTTTAAAATAATAGGTGTTCAAAAACTCCCATGTTTGGAATTGGCGCTGATTCGGCTGAACGCCAGTAATCGTTTTCGGTTCGCTAGCCACACGACCAGCTGACCCTCGATTACTTTATTTGACGTTTTAAGGTTATACTTCGTTCTCTCTTCTTTGTAAGTAATTATTTTATTTGCTAAAAATTCGTTACCAAAATGATTCATTTTAGGTGTAAATCTGTTGCTTTCTGCTTAGCCAGCGCACATTACAAAATGGTGTTTTCTTTCGAACAAAAAATTTTCATAATAGACAGTTAATTTCGCAACGCAACAAAAGTTGACGGAGTTTGGACTTATTCAGTAGAAAATTGCATAGAATTGAATTTTATGTGTAAAATTTAAATAAAGCTTTTAGTTTATAACTTCAATTTACTTTGCTGTTTTATTTGTTCATGTGTAAGTTAATGCACTTTAACTTTGTAGCACAAAAGCACCGTTGCAATTTTGTTAGCTTCCCATCTTTGTAAAATACAAAACGTCTTTTGCTTTGATTATGTCCCATCAAAGTGAATACCGCAAAGTTTTGAACTAAATAAAGGGAAATCTTCAAAACTAAGCATTAAATTGGATGTGTAGTTGTGTAATTTAATAAAAGCAAAGAAAACCGGGGAATTTGTTCTAATTCTGAAAAATACCTTAGCATTAAACAAAGCACGATAAATTCTCCGTTTTTATCGTGTTTTCTTTATTACGTTGTGCTATTTTAAAATAGCTAAATTGTCTCTTTTCTACACCGAAATCCATTAGTGTCGTTATATTTCAAGCAGGCATAACTTCGTATCTAACTATTTGTCCACGAACAATTTAAGGCCAATTTTCCCTGAAACTAATGTTTATTTAAGTGCTTCTATTTATAGATCTCAAATTCTGCAATGTTCTCCTTCTTTATATTTTATACTCTTCAAAATTTATTTAAATCGCCTGGTGATGTTTGAAATCCCTTTAAAAATAGAATTCGATGAATCCATCCCTAGCTTATTTATTGAAACTCACAATTAAAGATTATTGAAAAATTTCTATGAGTAACAAGAAAGGTTCGTATGCTTACACTCGAAATGTGTTTTGCATGAAATTTCTCGATTTTCTTATTTACTTCCAACGAACTCGACATATTATTAAACCGCCGTAGAAACTTGCAGCTTATTATTAATTAACATCAGAAGTTGTGCTTCCCATTTGTCCAATTAGTTGGAAAATATGGGAGTACTTACTGGAAATGACAACATACTGCTCTAAATTAAATTACACTTCAAATACGTTTGAAATACATAAATAAATAATTAACAGTCATTTCTCCTTATTTAACTAATTGTTGTAAACTGAGAATGGTTTAAGTTTTAATTTAATGAATATTTAAACTATTTGTTATTTTGTTGTTGCAAGATCAGTAAATTAAGAACGAATATTTATTTGAGCTTTTAGATTCTAAACTATGATCTAAAAATCCGAATTGCAATAATTATGAAAATTAAAAGTAAAAGTGAAGAGACTTCAATAAAATTAAAGTTTAGAAAATATTACCGAATCCTAGATGTACAACTTCTTCTCCTCTTCCTCTTATGGCCGAAGCCTAGGCCGATGGCCTGTTAGAAAAGCTCGTAAGAACGAGTTCTGTGAGCCCTCTTAGCACGTATGCTGGGCTGGAGGCTAACCTAACCCATCGAGAGAGGTGAAGAAAACCGACCCACAGTGTTGCGAGGTTAACGGTTATCAAAGGTGTTAGTATGATAACCGGGACCGCCGGCTTAACGTGCCCTCCGAAGCACGGGGAAGCGTACGAACTTCTTAATTCCGGCGAGGATATCGCCGGTCTCAGGAATCGAACCCAAGATGCCTACGTGAGAGACCGAGGCCTTTTACACGCGGCTATCCGCTTCTCAGATGTACAACTAAAAATGTAATTGGCTGATTAAGATTTAAAATTCAGAAGGGATTCTGATTAGAAAATTAATATGTTCCGCATTTCAGTTTGCAAATCAGAAAAGTTAGAATGAAACTGAGGAAGGGAACTTATATACTGAAATGGTCTTGCTCTTTTAAAAGATTTTATTTAAATTTAATTTATTTATTAATAAGCCCACATTCAATATTTACAATTATCCCTTGCTTTGCTCTTTAATTTTACTTAATTGTTTGCATTGCTCTTATCTCAGGTCGTTAATTAGGTTCCTTGTTTGTTATCTTTCTAAGTATATTTTTACCCAAATAAAAATAAAATTACTCAAATACTTATAATGCAGATTTTTTTTTTATTATCGTTTTTTCCTATCAACCCTGCCTTAAACCTATCTTATAATTACGGTATTTACACTCACTATTTACACTTGAATTCCCCTTCTTTTCCAAAATTTCTTTATCTCAACACCAAAATCCAATTTGCCTCTGCTTGAATTGCCTGTGGTTGAATTGTCTCTCCTTGAATTGCCTCTGTTTTGAAATGCCTCTACTTGAATTGCCTCTGTTTTTAAGTGCTTCTACTTGAAGTTCAATTTTCAATTGAATTTTCTTCTATTTCACTTCCTTTTGATTTAATGCTGATTCTAATAATCGTTAACTTTATTTAAATTTTAATATTCGTTTGATATTTATTGTTTTGGGACGAGCAAACCTATCTGGCTGTTGCCCCTTTGAATGCAAAAATATCAATTATTTATTAAATTGTTTTTTTCTGTATCCAAGATATTTTTATCTAAATTGTTTTTCACTATAACAACTATTTACAAGGTTTCTAATAGTAACTTATTTTACATTTCTATAACTACCAATTTAGCTAATTATTACTAACAAACATTATAACAATAACTTATTTACATTTTCACATAACTTAAATCTAATCTAGCTATCTTATAGCTATTAAGACAACAAGTGTTTTATAGAAGGTTTAAAAATCAAGGTCGTAGTTCAAATCCGAGCGAACGAAGTGAGCCGAGGATTTGATAGACCGAGATTTTTAAACTATAAAACACGGGTTGTCTTCAAGATTTTTTCTAACACTAATATTGATCACTAATATATTATTAGAAATTCTAATAAATTATTATTTGAGACGCGTCACGATACACAAAATGCGAAGATTGCTAGGCAACGACATATTTTATAGAGAAAAGCATATTTTAAAGGCCTATAAAATACGTTGTCATTGACGACGTATTTTACAGAGAAAACGTATTTTAAAGGCAACATAACAAGTGAGCTCTTATGCACCATACAAACAGTATAAGATATTAGTGTTAGAAAAAAATTATATTACAATTTTTAATAATTTAAAATCTGCATTACTTATATTTGGCAAATAACATTTTTCTTTTATAAATTAAACAAACAACTTAACCTTAATTATATACATCCAATTAAGTATCATCTCAAAAGCCCCTCGATTTTTTTATTATATTTATTTTCAACCCTGTTCATTTCAAAATTTTTACTAATTTGCATTTTATTTTATAATAATATTCATTTTCACTTTATTGTTCAATATACGGATATATCATTGATACATGAAAAATCCCTCTGATTTTATCAGAATTTATTTCTTTTACTTCGTAGGAATTATCAAAAATTATTTTATTTATTTTAAATGGATTTCAATTAAAATTTTTCTTTTTACGCTTGTAATTAATTTTTAACAAATAACAATGTAACACATTTAACAAATTAACAAATTTAACACTAATAAACATTTTTAAAACTTAATTTTTCTTTCTGTATTTAAAATTCTTATTTATCAAAATCCAATAATTACAATTTTTAATTTGTACTAAATTCAGTTTCAATTTTAAAATAATCCCTATTAATTTGAACTCAATTTTATTATCATCGCGTATTGATTTTGGCATTTTAAACGGTTCAGTATTCATATTTTCTTTTGCTCGTTTTAATTGGTCGTATTCTTTCGTTGCCATTTCGTCTTCTTCTAATTTCACATTGTCACTTACAAATTCCCTATTTTGGCTGTTCAATTTTTCCTTTTCGCCCCTTGACAACCCCCAATCGTTTTCGATCCCTGCATTCGTCTCCTTCAGTTCTTCTCTGTGATCCTGCACGTTTTCCACGTTTTGCAATTTAATACTTTCACCCTCTGTGTCTTCATTTCTTACCTGTTTTATAGTTTTATTCAATTCGGTCGTTTCGTCGATTACCTTTTCTGTTTGATTATTTAATTCTTCATAATCAGGATTGTTAACATTATAAACATCTTCCTGATCTTGAATTTCCTTCTGTGCCTCTGCACATTCTTCTGTAATTTCTTCGGTCATCTTCTTCTCAATTCCTACCACTTCTTTTCTGATTTCTTCCCTAATTTCTTGTTTATTTTTCTTCAATTCTTCCTTCAGTTCTTCAAATTGTCTATTATTTTGTTCAAATTGTTTATCTAGTTTCTCATCTTGTTTCTTTGAATTTTCTTTCAATTCGTCAAATTGTTTATTTAATCTATCATCCCGTTTCTTTGCCTCCTCTTTAGCTTCTTTGTCATCTTGTTCTCGTTTCTTTGAATCTTCATTTTGTTTGTTTAATTGCTGCATTATAATTTGTAACATTTCATTCGTATTATCATTTCTTGGAACATGTATTTGAGGTGTTTGAACTTCTGTTCCATGATCACCTATCTCCAGTTCAATTACATCTCGCTCCTCCCCTAATTCATCTTGTTCCTCTTCAGTTTCTTCATCATCCCTTCTTGAACTACTTCGTAACATCCTCCTATCTGCCATCTTTTATTTTTATCAAATTAGGTACAAATTTTTAAAAATATTAATGTTATTTTATTATTATTATAATTTTTCAGTTCTGGATTTCTCAGGTATTCAATTTTTAATTAATGTATTTTTCATTAGAATCGTATTTAATTGAAAATAAATATTATCAAAAAATCGAAAAATTTGACAAATGACATTGACATTAGTTTTGACTTTTCTCCAAATGACAGTTATTAATTATTTTTCTCGTTTTACCTTGCCCCACAAACCTTTTAATATTATTTTTGTATACTTCGCCCCTTTTACTTTATAAATCTTATAAATCACCCCACTTTGCTATCAACATTTATTGTTCGTCTCACGTTGCTGCACCATTTTATTGTTAAACCTCACGTTGCTGCGCCAAATTATTAATAAGTATCTCTACTGTTACGCCCCACGTTGGGCGCCAAATTATTGAAATGGTCTTGCTCTTTTAAAAGATTTTATTTAAATTTAATTTATTTATTAATAAGCCCACATTCAATATTTACAATTATCCCTTGCTTTGCTCTTTAATTTTACTTAATTGTTTGCATTGCTCTTATCTCAGGTCGTTAATTAGGTTCCTTGTTTGTTATCTTTCTAAGTATATTTTTACCCAAATAAAAATAAAATTACTCAAATACTTATAATGCAGATTTTTTTTTATTATCGTTTTTTCCTATCAACCCTGCCTTAAACCTATCTTATAATTACGGTATTTACACTCACTATTTACACTTGAATTCCCCTTCTTTTCCAAAATTTCTTTATCTCAACACCAAAATCCAATTTGCCTCTGCTTGAATTGCCTGTGGTTGAATTGTCTCTCCTTGAATTGCCTCTGTTTTGAAATGCCTCTACTTGAATTGCCTCTGTTTTTAAGTGCTTCTACTTGAAGTTCAATTTTCAATTGAATTTTCTTCTATTTCACTTCCTTTTGATTTAATGCTGATTCTAATAATCGTTAACTTTATTTAAATTTTAATATTCGTTTGATATTTATTGTTTTGGGACGAGCAAACCTATCTGGCTGTTGCCCCTTTGAATGCAAAAATATCAATTATTTATTAAATTGTTTTTTTCTGTATCCAAGATATTTTTATCTAAATTGTTTTTCACTATAACAACTATTTACAAGGTTTCTAATAGTAACTTATTTTACATTTCTATAACTACCAATTTAGCTAATTATTACTAACAAACATTATAACAATAACTTATTTACATTTTCACATAACTTAAATCTAATCTAGCTATCTTAAAATTATATTACAATTTTTAATAATTTAAAATCTGCATTACTTATATTTGGCAAATAACATTTTTCTTTTATAAATTAAACAAACAACTTAACCTTAATTATATACATCCAATTAAGTATCATCTCAATACAAAGAATACACAATGTTTCAATCAAAAATATAGGAAAGGCTTTAGACAACACGATAAGAATATAATTCTGAAATTTATTTCACTTCTTCTTCTTCTTACTTATTTCTAGGCAATCTGCCTGTTTTAGCCAGCTTATTACATAGATTCTCTTCATCTTTGCATCGGTCTGCCTCTGGATCTTTTTCCTATTGATGATTTTCCTCTAGCGCCCCTGGCTATTCTATTTTCTTCCATTCTGGAAATGTCTTCATCCCACCCTTTTCTTCTTTTTTGGGTCTAATCATTTAAGGGTTGAATTTGGCACGGGTGTTTTATGTTTTCGTTACGTACTCGATTCCATTTTGTTTTACCACATATTATTCGTAACGTCCTCATCTCTTTCATTTCTAGCATTTGCTTTGTTTTTTGTGTTTCAGGTTTCTGCTGCATATGTTAGTATTGGTCATATTACAGACTTTCGATATTTAAGTATTTATTTTTCCATATTAGACCATTTAGGGCTCCGGAAACTCGATCAGCTTTAGTTACTTGGGCTTGTACTTGATTTTTTAAGTAGTAGACCATAACTTGAGATGTCTATATCGAGATATTTATATAGGTAGTTAAAAACTTGTTGTATTATTTTACATCATCCTATAACGTTATCATGCTAATAACTCCTTGGCAACGAGTTATGTTAAGATACCCTTAACAGCATTAGTGCTGTAATAGTTATTTACGATATTATATTATATTTATTATATTATATTATAGCCTGCTACTGAAAATCAGTGTTTTACGTATAACTCCGTTATTTTTGAAAATAAACCCATGCACACATATCAGATTAATCCTTTTTTTTCGTTTCTTTTTTATTTGTTTTATTTAACAAAAAATATAGAAATTTTGGATTTTAATCCTACTTATCAGAAACTTCGAATCAAAGTTTAAACTAATAAATTTGAAATATTATGGAGTAGAAAATTTAAATATCAAATTTAGGAATTGAAATTTCACGAAAATTATTTAAATTCAAAAAAATATTATCAAATTATAGATTTCATTTTACAAATACCACTTCATTCTATCAGTAAATTGGAAATGTTAATTAATTAAAATACTTAAGCGTGTATTGACAATAGTATCGATTTAACTTGGATTCAAATTTGAATTCAATGTTGAAATTCCTGAATTAAATTCACGTATTAGTTTAAAATTTAAATTTTGTAATCTAAATTTTAATTGGAACAAGTTAAGTATAAAATTTGGAAATTTCAAGCTGAAATTTAAATATTTAGTTATGAATTATAAAGTAAGTGTTTCGATTTCTAGATATGCAAGACAGATAAGAATTTTGAAATTTTTTGTGAGGTTTAATAAATTTAAACTTAGTAATCAAACTGAATTTAATTTAATTAGCCAAACTATATTTAAAAACAAAATTTCTAAAATTAATTCAATAATTCGAATAAAGACTTCAAATTTGGAAGTCTGGTTTAACCTAAAAAAAAAAAAAATTAATCTAATTTTACATTCTTTTTAAGTAGTAACCAGAATGTGAATTGAACTGCATGAATCTAAACTTTCTTGATGATTGAAATTTGAATTTATTTTTAATCCTTAAACTTAATTAAAAACTCGAACTTAGAGCTGAGTTCAGAGTTCTTTTCAAAGTGCTTGGTTTGAGAAGAAAACTCCAATTTTTTGATTTTGATTCTTTAGTTTAAATGCAAAATATTAAGGATTAATGTTGCAATTTTAAAGCACAGTAGATGTTTGATAATACCCTGAAAAAATAATTACAATGTGACAGATGTAGACGGACTTTAATTAAGTAAATATTGTGGCAAATCACAGGATTTTATATTTTAAGTTAGAAGAACCGTGAAAAATTAAATTGCAATTTCCAATTAGTGTAAAGCTTGACTTATAACAATAATTTAAGAGACTTAAATAATTAAAGTTAAGTTGCTATTTTTAACTGTAGTAAAAAACCAAGTTCGTTATTGATTTTGAAAGTTTCACCGTTTAAATTATGTAACAAAAACTTCCATAATAAGCACATATTGGTTTGAAGTTTTAGTTAAGAAACACACTTCGGCTAAATAATAGAAAAATCAGAAAAAAACTCCAGCCTACAAATTCTCGATCACCAAAGGTAAAAGTAATTTAACTAACCTAGACCTTCTTATTACGTTAGTTACTTAACGCACAAAGTTCTGAATTATGAAGCAGCTGCTTTTTGATATTTGAATAGAAACAAAGTGGATTCATGTAATTTCACTTTTGTTATTATTGTTTTGTGAAGAACAAATTTACTTGGGTTTATATAACAAAACGTGATCATTTTCCACCTGTTGGTTTTGTATTTAATAATTGTATTTAAATTCCTACTTAAACTTTGTTTTAATAGGCTTTGGGGATGAATAACAATACTCTTGTGTTTGTTCAAATTCTCAAAGGGAGAAACATAACGAAGAAACCGTGAATGAATAAACTTGGTGTTATGGTTTCCTAAAAAATAGAATTAAATTTAAGAATAAAATTTGAAACCAGGAATTTGTATAAATTTTCTTAGAATACTTATTGTTGTAAGAAATTTTTCGTTTTAATATTAATATACGACGAAAAATATGTTATTTTAGGTAAAAATGGCAGAGAAAACAAATTAACAGAATTAATAGGACATCTCTTTTATTTAATATTTAATAATAATAATAATTCTCATCCTCCGCTTATGTCAGATTCAATAAGACCACATCTTTATTGTAAATTGTAAAAAGAAAGAAGCTATGTCGCTCTAAATTGTGAACAGTTTTTTATATCGTTATCTATTTGTGTATGTATTTGAAATATTGAAGAAAAATTTCAAACGTTAAGGGCATGGTTATGATGAACAATGGCTAAAAAAGGATGTTAGGCCATTAAAATATCAAAGGCTAATTAGGATATTAAATTTTTATTTAAAAATTTGTATTAGATTTTGTTTTAAGAACCAAGCTCCGTTTGAAAATCCCACATTTAAAATAAGAGAATAGAGAGAATAGAACTAGAGTTCTAAAGAACTTCGAATTTTAATTCGGGCACATTTTGCCTTATGTTCTAAAACATCTTTTAAAAATAAACAACACATCCAAACGTCATATATTAAGGATTAAAACCTTCGACTTTTGACTTTAACAGAATTTGAAAACCTAACTTTAGTGAAAACTGTCGTCTACAAAATACGAAAATTTCAATATATTTATTTAATTTTGTTTTATGTAAAACAAGATAATATTTGAGACTGTTTAGAAAAATTCAGTTTTAAATTAATATTTGGTTATGAATCTGTTTTCTTTTTGTTGTCATGGGTGAAATCCTTTCTGGAATGTTTCAGACCGTATGGTGCTTCCCCCGCCCTAAAGTGTCGGACTCCAGTGAAGATTGTGCAATCACTGTATAACGACTAAAACACCACCTCCATATATATTCCACCCTTACACGGACCCGCGTGAGCAGTACTTCAAGTAAGAGCGTTAGTGTTTCAGGATTCCATTTATTGTCTTTCCTGTCTTGGTTAAATTCCCATTTCTGTCTTTCTTTTCAGTATTTTTGTTATCATCCCATGGATTTCCAACCAGTTTTCTTCACTTGTCAGGATGTGCTCTACCGTATTCTCTGTCTTTAGCACTATATTTAATTTTGTGTTTAACTCTTCCCTTTTTCCCAAGCTTTACATCTGTAGAATGTGCGTTCTGCATCATCGTTATCTTCTCCACATAGGGTGCAGCTGTTTTCTTCTTGTTTTTTGAATCTTACCAGGTAGCTTGCTAACGATCCGCTGCTCAGAAACTGTGCCATCTCGTAGTAGTCAACGTCTCCGTGTTTTCTATCTACCCATGCTGAAATGTATCTAATCAATGTCTTTGTCTATGTCGCCCTCCCTGTATTACTGCACCATCTGGTGCTCCATTTCGTCAAGACCTGTTCTCTTATTTCTTTCCTGTTAGTTGTTCCGCCTGAATGCATGTTTTCGTATGTCCTAACTCTTTCTTCCGTCATTAGGATGTTCGGTAGGGTCCCCGCTATGACTTGTAGGGCCTCTGTCGATACAGCCCTATAGGCTGTCGTTATAGAAATCATTAGTTTTCTTTGTATGCTTGTTAGCATTTTCTCATATTTTTGATGTCTCATGGCTGTCTGCCATGTTGGGACAGCATACGTTATTACCGAATAAACTACGGTCGCCATCATCTTTCTATTCCTGATACGGTCTCCACCTCGCCTGGGTATTATTCTCGTTAGCTGTTTTACCATTGTTTCGGCTGCTTTTACAATCTGAGATGCGTGGTATGTCATCGTCTTGTTTCTATTAAAGTGCATTCCTAAATATTTTACGGCTTCTGCCGTTACGTTTGTTACATCGTCTATATCAATACTTATTTGCCTTCTGGTAATTAGCACCGCCGCTTCTGTAATACTTGGTGCAATCTCTAGGTCTTTTGTGTTCATCCATTCTTTTAATCTTTGTAGTCCCTCCTTTATTGGGATCTTTATTATGTCTTCATTTCGTCCAACAACTATTAGGGCTATATCATCTGCATGTCCCACTACTGTTGATTTTTCTGGCATTTCTAGATTAAGTGCTCCATCATATAAACGGTTCCACAAAATCCGGCCGAGCACCGATCCCTGTGGGACTCATCGGGTAATCTCCATCTCTTTTCCATCTCCTACGTCTAGCTATCTGTGCGTTAGGTAACTGGCAACTGTTTTTATTAGATATCCTCTAATACCCATCATGTCTTGGGTTATTTCTTTCCATGGTGCCGAATTAAAGGCATTTTTTACATCCCTTCCGGAAGCCAAACTGTCTTTCTGACAAAGCACTGCCTCGTGCCAGTTCCTCCTTTATTTTCTCGCTCAAAAGATGCTCGTATAACTTTCGCCCCGTGTCGAAAAGACATAAAGGTTTGTAGGTAGTCCGTTCTTCTACCGCTTTCTTGGACTTTTCTATTAGCATCAGTCTAGCTTTCTTCCATGTCAGCGTAGCATCTGCTTTCAAGTATTCTGACTATTTCTGCCGAGATTCCGTCAGGCCCTGGAGCTTTTTTGGGCCTTAGTCTGTTGGCGGCCTTTATGATATCTTCTTCCCTAAAATGGTATGTAGGCAGCTGTTCCTCTACCTTATTTGCTATAATTTCATCCCAGTTATTTTTTATATCTGTAGGAAATAGTTTTCTAGCTTCTTCCAGTCTCGCTTGTTCATCTAATTGTATACTTACTAGATATCAGTTTCAGTTTTTCATGGCTATTTTATACCCATCTCCCCATATATTATTCTCTACTTCGTTGCAAATTTTCTACCAAGCAGTGTCTTTCGCCTTTGCTATCGCATTTCGTAGTTTCTTTCTTTGATCCATATAGTCGGCGTGTAGTATCGCTTTCCCTTCATCGGTAATAGTGCGTTTTTTTTGCCCCTTGTTACGGTTCTCTTCGTTTTAAGGCATTGTTGTCTAATTTTCGCAATTTCGCTGCTCCACCAGTACATTAGTTTTATATTATTCCTTGCCTTTTTAACCATTTTTTCTAACACTAATATCTTATACTGTTTCTATGGTGCATAAGAGCTCACTTGTTATGTTTCCTTTAAAATACGCTTTCTCTATAAAATACGTTGTCAATGACAACGTATTTTATAGGCCTTTAAATACGTCGTTGCTTAGCAATCTTCGCATTTTGTGTATTATGACGCGTTTCAAATAATAATTTATTAAAATTTCTAATCATATATTAGTGAAAGAAAATGTCTGATATTAGTGTTAGAAAAAATCTTGAAGACAACTCGTGTTTTATAGTTTAAAAATCTCGGTCTATTAAATCCTCGGCTCACTTCGTTCGCTCGGATTTAAACTACGACCTCGATTTTTAAACCTTCTATAAAACACTTGTTGTCTTAATAGCTATTAGCGTGCTAGTGCACGTCTCAGTTATGATTTTTAAGTACCTTTCTACCACCCATCCACTTTCCTGGCTTGTATCTATGCTATTTACTAATTCGTCTACTTTGTCTAGCATCGTCGGGATCCTTTCTAGCTAAAACTTCCACCTGGGTTTCTCTTCTTTTATCATTTGTTGTGTTTTATTATCAATGCTAAAAATGATATAGTGGTGGCCTGATTTTACTCTCAAGTATTTGAGCTTCAGTTTCAAATTTACGTTTTAAGTTAAAATTTGAAATTTGAAATTGGTGCACAGTTTTGTTGTTGATCGAATGATAACCTGAAAGCTACCGAAGAATTTTCTTCTTCTTCTTCTTCTTCAGCTGCTGCCTTCTGCCCTATAAGAGCGTCGGAGTGGACCCCTTTTCTTAGCTGTTACTCCATCTTTTCCATTTCTTCCGGTCCTGCGTCATGTGCATCTTCTCGTTTGGCGTATTTCCCTTAGTTCTTCCTATATCTGCTATTTGTTGTAACCATGCCTTTCTGGGTCTCCCTTTTTTCTTTTTTCCTATTCTTCTTGCTTCCATAACTTTCTTTGGTAATCTCTCATCTCCCATTCTCATAACGTGACCGAAGAATTTTCAATACTTCTATTCTTCTTCTTCTTCTTCATGCCACATTTTTTAAACGACTTGGAGCTTTGTTATATTATACTAGGGAAATGTGCTCTCTGCAGTAGTTTCCCGTTGCCTTCTGTAGAGTATGTGACCGTGTATTAAGTGTATAGTGTATGTGATTTGTTACTATCTGAAGTCGACCACTCCGCAGACAGAATCATTAATTAAACCAGATGATTAAATGGCTTGACTCGCTCAAGTATCGACCTCGAACAGTGGGGAATTCTTTATAAAAATTCGAACCCAAGACTCCTAGCTAGGGGCCCAGCGCTCTTACCACTTCTATGAATAGAGAAAAAATTCAGTAAATAGAAGTTGCAATTCACAACAGAATAATTTAGTTTAGTTAGTTTGTTTTTGGTTTGGGGTAAATTCCTTAAGCAGCTTGAAAATTAGAATTCACGTTTAATTTAAAATATGAAATAAAACTCAACGTATTCAAATATAATTCTGGGTCCAAATTTCAAATCGTAGCTTTGAATTTGAAATTTAGGTCGACCTAGCTTCAGTTGCGAATTTAAACGTAACAGAGTCTGAATATCGTTAATTAGTCTGGCTTCCTTAAGAATAATAGCCCTCAATGTTATAAAATAAATTAAAGAGTATTTTACAGCAATGCTGTGTTGGGACAAAAGAGTAATACCTAAAAAGAACACAGAAAAAAACAAATATTTTCGTTGAAGAATGAATTGATCATAAAGAAAGAAACAAAACTAAAATACGGAATGTAAAGGAGAAACAGACACAGAAGAATTTTAAATAAAGTCATTTTGTATTCTGAGTTAAATGAAAACAGAAGGAAAGTAGGAGAAAATAGGTTAAAAAAAATTCAATAAAAGAATGTCAATTAAAAAAATCGAAGGGAAAAGGGAAGTCCAATAAAACACAGAAAAAAATGAGAAGAAACAATATTAGCAAAAGCAGATGACACGTTAAATATGTACTTAGTATCAAGTCAATTTTACATACATATGCAATAGGAAATTGAAAGAAGTTTAATAATTGAGTCAATATGAGCCAGAAGAACAAAAACGTAGGTTAAAGCAGCAAAATGAATAAAGCGAAGGAAATTGATAAAATTATACGTGAAGGTTGTATGGGTAATTGATTTTAAGTTAACAATAATCAGGTATTGCATAAGAAGTGAGAACAAAGGATAATTAGGCATTAAAAAGTCAATACCAAAAATTGGGTAAAACATGTGTGAAGGACAAAGGACAAAAAGGAATAGAAGGGATTTATCTTGTGGAGATAAAAGTTTAGCTGAGACGAAATGCTAAACAAATGGAAAATAGAAGAATATCGAATAACCCATATATAGAACAAAAACGAAAAACAAAACAAAAATTATAGGTATAGAATTAACTAAAATAAAAATAAACAAGGACGAAATTAAAACGCAAAGAATAAAGATAAAGGCCGAAATTGTTGTTATACACACACTAGAATTGCTGGAATGAATTAAACGAAACCGTTTGCCCCTGATTTCCACCTAAAATTTTGAAATTTTAGTACTTTCCTGTTGCTTTTTTATTTAAGCGCTCGCCAGGTTCTTTCACAGAAAATCCTACTGTAAGTAAAATTACAAAGGCGTTAACAACACGTGTGTTTAACCTCATCGGTATTATCAATAATCAGACATTAAATTACGACCAAATTTAAGGTAGAAACGATTATAAGACTAATCTCGGCTCGTGTATTGTCTTGTTAGGCTTTATCTTTTGACATATCAAATTTCGTGTCGTCCGTGGCCACGCTATATTCGACTTTGCGCCTTTAATTAATATTTAAAGCTATACTTAGAAGCTTGAACTCTTTCATTAGACATAAAAATCCTGAAAGGGGAAAAAGACTCCCTATATTAATAAATATTTGATTTGATTTTATTTGGGTTTAAGAACACACAATGTTAAATGTTGAAATACAAAATTAAAAAAGGATGGAATGTACATACTCTCTGTATTAACGTACTTATTAATCGCTATACAATTTATGTTATAATTCTAACCTGGAAAAGGGGAAAGAAGAATAATTTTTGGAGTGTAAAATCCAGAAAATTTCGAGGGTGGGATTTAACACTCGCACATATGTTAACAACCCCTAAAAGATTACAGAGCTAAGTGATAACTCGCGTAACTTTTACTGGCACCCTAATAAAATAAATATTGCAAATTTAGGGGGTCATTAAATTTTTATGCTTCCTTATTTTAGCCTTTTACTGCGTTCTGCTTATCTAACACTTCGCTCTTATTATTAAGGACATGTTTAACATGCGTCGGTTAACACGTAAAACTGGCACTTACTTAAGCAAAACTAAAATAAACAAATCGAAAAGTTTAATAATCTAAAAAATGTTTTCGTTCATTGCCTACTTAGTTTTTTCAAATTGGAGGTAATTTTGAAAATTTTCTAAAGTTCTTAAGGTTTTCAGGAGTGCGTCTGTTTAAGTTTGACTATCAGAGGCAACTATGATAGTAAGGCGGCGCAGGTCCGGGCGGCGTCGCGACGCATGGCGTCGGCCCGGGAGCCAGTTTAGTGCGGCAACGCGTCTGGAAATCTCCGCGCTCCGGGCTCAGGAAATTACATACCGCGAACGCGATCGCTCTTCAAAGTTTTCAAGAAAAAAAATCTCAGCAGTCGTTCTTTTACCGAGAACTAACTTTTAACACACGAAATTAATTACTAAGTATTTTTTAACTTATAAAGTAATTAAGTGTAATAGATAAACTTCCCAGTTTTAAGAACATAATTTTGATCGAAGGTTGTTCTATCTGCATAAATAATTTGTAGAGGATGTTGCACCCACATTATGTTGTGGACGAATGTATGAGGCTTGTGAACTTAGTGTTGTTTAAATAATAAGTAAGGAACGTTTGAACGACTTAATTTTTGATAACGTCGTTTCATGCCATTATATTTTATGAAATAAACTTAACGTACTTGGGTGTTTTTAACTAACTTGGTGAACTTGTTAATAATTAAAGGACATTATCGAATTTCTCGTAAGTATGTTTGAACTTTGTGTATGATGATTTGTGGTTCGTTAAAAATTATTGAGGGTTTTATTAATGTTAAATTAATTCAACAATTGTAATATTTCTAAAAGAAATGTAGTTTCAATGTTTTTATCCCTATTAAATGATTTTTATTTATGTTTCTCGTTAACTTTTGAGTAATTTTTTAAATTTCAGAATATTACTAAGTTCTTTAAGAAAATTTTAGAATCTGATAAAAAAAATATTTTCCATATATTTTTTAAAATTTTAAGAAAGGTTGTTAAAACATTGAACGTAATTTATGCTTCCGGTTTCAATTTTTTATGGCCCAAAAGCTCTCCCTGAAATAAGCAAAACATGAATATGGAAAGTAATATTAATTTAAAAGACTATGATTAATTTGCGTTCCATGCTAAGGAGGAATATTTTGATTTTTAAATTAAGATTAGACTAGATTAAAGTTGAACTAATTCTTCATTAAGTAACTAAAATTTTTCGCGTGTTCATTTTTTCAAAACTAATTATTTTTTCAGTTTGTTCCTTTTTTATTCAGATAACAATTAAAAGTTTGGAAAGTTTAGGACTCAAACGTGAAATTTAAAATTAAATTGAGGATAAATTCAACTTCTTAATCTGATTTAAATCTGTTGTGGCAAAATTCCCCAAAAAATAGATATTCTTTTAAAAATAAACTTCTGTAAAATCAGAATCTTCAAAAATATTTAAAGTTAACAGTCGAACAAATTACTTAAAATCTAACATAGAAAAAATTTAATAAAACCTGAATGTTTGAATGCTTTAAGCCTTCAGACTTAAAATTGTTTGAATTGAAATCAGTTAAAACTGGTTTTCTAGCCAGCTTCGCTTGTAATGTCGAATATGATTTAAATTTAATATTTTAATATTGTGCACAAAAATATTTCTAAAGGAATTTCATTTCGGGGTTACTTTTCATAAAATCTTGTTTGTAGCTGTGATATTACAAACTTCGTGCAAATATTTAATATTTATAAATTTATAAAACATACAAACATTTTTTTGTCATTTGGCACTAATTAATAATTTTTAAAAATTAATAAATAACTTTCAGTCAGCTAAGTGCCAGAGGACCCCTTTATAAATACAACAGAAATATTTTCATTAAAGAAAGGTGCAAACATACGAAAATAAATAACAAAACGGCGTCGAAGCGAACTTTAAGTAATTCAGTATACCGTTTTATTTATACTCAAAACACTCCTGAAGAAATGTAAAGGTTGACAATTGAAATTCCTCTCAACAATTCCGGCACTTTATTTTCAGGACAAACTTGCTGCGAAGGAAAACGTCAGAAAAGAAGGCTCTTAACACATCAATTTTTTAATTAATTACATACACTTGCTTAATAATTCAAATGTGTAATTCCCATAATACTGTAGAAAATGCTTTTAAAAATATTGAGGGTAATTATTGGATGTAGATTTTTTGAATACTTTCCGATTTATTATTTAACGAATAACTTGCATGCTTTTGGCATGTTTTATTTGAAAATTCAATTTAATACGACGCAGGAATTAAAAATGGAAAAATTAGTCTTTATACATTTCCCTAGCTTGGGTGGTACAATTCTGTAAAAAAATTCGCATTTCTATCAATTAATTAATTTGTCAAAAAGTTAGGCTTTTCACCAAGGACACAATTAACGAAGTAATTAAACTATAGAGTTAACCTAACCTCAGTTAGTTTTCTTTTTTATGGAGCTCTAAAAATAAGGATTTGTGTACACGAAAAACCGTCCGGTATTTCGTAATAGGAAACGAACGAACTGTTCAATCTATAATCCAAGACGACGATAGTTATTAGGCCAAGGCAATATTTTAGGTTGTCAAAAATTACCCTAAACCCTCGTCACAATATCCCAAAGGGATGCGGGTACTTTAGTTGGTATAACGCAGGTTAAATTATTTAATCTCTTGTTGAACATTATTTTAAAACTTGTAACTTAAGGATTGAAACCGACGCTTGATATGCTTTCGCTTTTTATTTTGGTTAACTTTTTCTCTTTATCCTTGATTGTTTTTAGAATATGGTGTTCTCTCGTAAATTTTTGTTTAGGCTGAATTGAAAGTTGAAATATGAAATTTTTAAATCTTATTATAAATTTACTACAAAAAAAATGTTTTAGAACACGCTTGTTTATATATTTATTTGAAGGACGGAATATAAAGAAAAACAAACTTAAATCCTACGCCATGATAAAAGCAAACTGAGTTTTAACTTGAAGAGTTTTAGGACTTTGAAAAAGATCGATCATTTAACACTTGAACGAGATCGTTCACGCCTTATTTTATTCATAACTTTTAAAACGAGGACTTATTTAAATAAAGTTTGTATGCTGGAAAAAAAATCTTCCAGTTTGCTAGTTTTGCTCCTGAACGTTCTAGAAATTTATTTACTGTAATCTAAAGTTTGGTATAAAAGATCAGTATTCAGTTGTATAATAAATTGAACAAAGGCTTTAACGCTATAAACTCCTCATAGAAGTCGTATATTACAGCAACATGATTTATGACACATAATTCCCCAGACATGAGTATTTTACTGCAAAATTATATGTATATGTTACGGGCAGAATCCATAGGGTGTGCAGAGTCAGCACTGCCCCATTTCATATACTGTACTTGACATAGCATGTTGGGAGCGGCGTTTATTGGAGGTTAGAAGTAGAGAAAAACAGTTCTTTTAAAGAAAAACACAAACTTCACTTTCTCCGACAGCAGACACTGCCCGGGCAGTGCTGACTCTGCACACCCTGCGGACTCTGCCCGTAACATACATATTTTTAATATTTGTTAAGGATTGTTGTGGCGAGTTTTACATATTAATAATCCCAATAAAGAAATATAAAATATTTTTTTAATTAAAGCTGCCGAAGTAATTGAGACTTTAATTTATATTGTGCAAAATTTAAGAATGGGCTAGAAAATCTGGAGTGCCGCAGGGGAGTGTTCTGGGTCCTATATTGTATTTGCTTTTTACGTATGACCTACCAAAAACGAGAATGTCGACAATTGCAACGTTTGCCGATGATACGGCTATACTCTCCTCCCATCCAAACCCTGCAACAGCTTCAAAAAACCTACAAACTAATATAAACAAAGTGGAAGAGTGGCTGAAAAACTGGCAGCTGAAAGCAAATGCGGAAAAATCCGTGCATATAACATTCACTATGAAGAGAGATAATTGCCCACCAGTTATGTTAAATGGAAACCAATTAAAACATTGTGAGCATGTCAAATATCTAGGCATACACCTAGATAGGAGACTTACATGGCGCAGGCACATATTCACCAAGAGAAATCAATTAGGTCTGAAATTCAGGCAACACTACTGGTTGCTTAGTAGAACATCTCAACTCACACTCGAAAATAAAATATTGATATACAAAGTAATCATTAAACCTATATGGACTTATGGGCTGCAACTCTGGGGATCGGCCAGCCACAGCAACATAGAAATAATACAAAGGTATCAAAACAAGGTGTTGCGTACTATAGTGGATGCGCCCTGGTATGTCCCTAATGTGGTGATACAAAAAGATTTGTGTGTGCCGACTGTAAAAGACGAAATACTTAAATACAGTGAAAAATATAGTGTTCGCGTAACTGTGCATCCAAATAAGTTAGTTAACCAGTTAATGAACCAGAACGAAGAACTAAGGCGATTAAAAAGACATAAACCGTCAGATCTACCTAATAGGTTTAAATAATTATGATTTGAAAAAATGTGCCATAAGAAGCGTAGGACAATAGCCTAGGTTAATATTAAAGGAGTACACTCACAGGAGTGTCCCCTGCAAGACTGTTGTAATAATTGTACATAACAAGAACTTATTGTCTAGTTAAGGCAGATTGTTCATTAAAATGGAGTTAAAAAAAAAAAAAAAAATTCTAGATAATTCAATGCCTAACTGAGATTATTTATTACAACAGTTTATTAGTTTACTAAATTGAATTATTAGGTCTTATTAGGGCCGGTATTTTAGTATAGATTTAACCTGAAGGTTATTTTAAGTCGGTTTAAAACGGCCTTAAACTAAGTCGCACTATACTTAAGCTCTAATTTAAGTCGTTTTAACTTAAGCTTTAGCTTAAAGCTTCACTGAAATAACGATCCGAATAGCAAATAAGTTTATAAATTGTGATCTTGGGATGCGCATTGGTTGAGAGTTTGAACTCCAGAATCTAGAATTCAATTCTGTGTTGTTTGAAATGCTAAGTTTCAGAGATTTCCTCAATTTGAATTTTGATCCAGAATAAATCAAGACTGGATTATTCAACCAGGTGAACTAAATAAGAATTAGAATTTATGATTTTGGAGTTACTGACTGAATTTTCAAATTTATTTGAATTCTTAATTAATTATGAATTTAGATTTATCTTTTATTGACTCAGCCCATATAGATTGCCACTTAACTACACTGTTATATTTTTATATTTAATTGCACTCACCATTTCAGTTTTAGGCACTTCACTATATCCAACATATTGACCGCCGGGTTGTGGTGCACCTTCCTTAACAAGTAAATCAGCTACCTCGTTCCCCATTGTTCCCTCATGCGCCTTGATCCACCTAAATGTAACATTCCATCCCTTAGCGAACAGGCATATTATCTTTTTTCTAATTTCTTCTATTATATTAGAATGAATATTTGGATTTTTTAGCGAGTCCAGTGTGACTCTGCTATCCGTATTGATTCTAATACTTTTGTTTTGTACGAAATTTTCTTCTCACTGTGTAATCTCCTCTAATGTTTTGCAGGTGGCAAGAGCTTCAGCTTGGTTGTTTGAGCACCTGTCATGTAATTTACCTTTATACTGCCATATTCTTTCATTGTTGTTGTACAACACCGTATCTAAACCCACGTTTGCGTTTTTTTCTTCTACCATCAGTGTAGGCACCCAAACTCTGTGTTTCTTCAGCTTCACAAATTTTTGGCACATCTGCTGGATGTATCCAATTCTCTACCAGCACTGGAGCGTCATAGGCTAATTCATATGCTTGTAGTCCTTTCGTTATTCTATAAATGGTTGCTAATTCATTAAGTTTTATTATTATAGGTGTCAATCCTGTAATGATGCATGATGAATCCTAAGACAGCGTACGATAAGCCTTTGCAATCTTGATGTTTATAAGTCTATGTACCCTTTCCAACTTTTTTTTTATTGTAGTTTTTTGTATAGCACCTTCCCAGAGTGGTATCCCGTATGCAAGCAAGGGCAAAAAAGCACCTTTATAAATTATCATTAAGGCTTCGCTTCTCAAGCCCCATTTTATCCTAGCAGAACGTGATAGTATTTCGATAAGTTTTATGCATTTGCTAGTTGTGTGACAATTAAATGTAAATTTGCTGTCCAAGTAAATACCAAGATACTTGATTTCATTCACCTGTTCCAAACATTTATGATTTAGATATATTTGTACTTTACGGGAGTTCTTCTTCTTGATACCATCATGACTTTAGTTTTGCCTTCATTGAACTTCATTTTGTTATTTTTGGCCCATTGCTCGATTTTACGCATCTCAATATTAACATAGTTTTCTGCCATTTCCTTATTCTTACCTTTGGTTACTAACACCAATTCATCGGCAAAAGCGATGACTTTGAATAAACTTAAAGTTCGAATCGCTGAATACAAATTTGGAAGTTGAGTTTTTTAAACCTGCAATATACATTATTTGAGTCTGCGTAAATGTTGATTCAAATCTGAATTTATGAAAATTAATTGAAGGTTTATTTCGTTTGAATTCGTAATTTCAAATTGGTTTTGTTCCAACTAAATCTAATTTAACTGTAATTCGAGTTCTTTATGCAATTCAGACTAAAAAAATGTTTTAAAATTTTACTATTTTGTAGAAGAATTACTAGAAACCTGGCTTTATTTAATGTTTGTTTGTTAAAGCAGCAAAAAACAAGCAAACTTATACCTACTGCGTGATTAACATAAGCGCCTATTTTCCTTATTTTTCATTACATGTAGCACCTCATCAGGGTTAACTCCTATATCCCAATGGACTGATAGAATAACTAATGAACTCAAACTTTCATTACCAATCTTATTTCTTGGCAAGGATTTGGCCCTTTTCATAGTTGAAAATGAACGTTCAGGGGTGGCGGTTGTAATAGGTATTGTTGCTAAAATTGTGAGAAGACGATGTATATTATTGTAAAATTTAAAAAAAATGAGTAAAAAATAATAAGTCCGAATTTTTAGCTGAAAATTTGCGAACCGACGTAAAATGCCATTCCGAACAACTTTTCCAAATAAAAACTATCGAAAAAATCATAAATAAGGCCACTTTTGAAGATATTTTTCAAAAAATATCAAATTTGACAGGTACAGAATGGCATTTGACCAAATCTGTGTGCACTTTTTGTAGTGCTTAGACAAGCATAAACCAACGCCGTATTGATTTTTTTTAATAAATACTTTAATAAAAAAAATCTCATATGACCCGTACTTTTTGACAAACCCTGTACCTACTATATTAAATATTCAATTTGTGTCGGCTTTCGCCAAAAGCAGCCGCCGAAGATGCAAGTAAGCCGGACCTCAACTTCGCACGCAAAACGCGGCCTTTTCGTTCCGGTCGGCACACATGTACCTACAATCCAGCGTGCTTGATAGTCGGCAACACTATTTTTTTCTCGGTTTTTGATCTTTCTCGAATTATGGTAAATCCGTAAATCGACCAATTGATTTATAACTGGATTACAGGGATTGCAGATAATATTTTTGTTTGTCTTTTTTTCGGTTTCAGGCCCGCGGCCGCCCCTTTATGTGGCCGCCCGTGTTAATTGCACACGTTGGTACCCATGGACGGGGCACGCCCCTGTCCGGACCCCTGTCATTCTAAAGTAATCCACCACTGATTCTATAAATTTTATTGAGAATGAAGATAGATCAGCGATATTTATGAATTTGAAAGTTGGGTTAGCTATTGCAGTTGTTTGGGGTTTGGGGTTTTTTATAACAAAATTGACCTATTCAAATCAATAATTACGTTTTTATGGAATTTATTTTATACTTTATGAACTCAAAGTACAAATAGAAACGAGTAATAATTGAACTAAAAAATGACAAAATGAGATTAGGCCAGTCATGAATATTGTGAACCCCTGTTTTTGAATAATTTTTTTTGTATTTTTCAATTCGAAAGAAATGTTTTCTAAAAATTCAAAATTTGTTAGTAAAAATTTACGAATTTTATATCTTAAACGATCCTTAAAAAACGGGGCGTTTACAAAACGGTAACTGTTTGTTATTTTAGTATGCTATATTAGGAAGGTGCAAGATTTACGGCTCCGATGGGCGACGGATTTCGCAAATTATTGTTGTACAAAAACATTCGCCTAATATAATAAATTTATAAAAATACAGACCTTTTTAATATCTAAAACTTTCCGGAACGAGTGAGCAATTTTTTGTAGAGTTATTTTTTTAAATTACAACCGGATTTCCGCACGAAACAAAGTTGCCTTGAAATTTGATCTTTTAAAAACAGAAATCCATTAATTTATTAAATCAGCTATCCATTTAAAATTTCCTCATACGCCTGGCTCAACATATGCAAGTGCATTATAGTTGTTTCAGTATAATTAATTAATTTAATACAAAATGTCTAGAATTTCAGTTGAATTCAATTTGGAGGTATAAAATCTGCAGTTAATCCAGGAGGAAAATTCTAATTTGTTAATTAATAAATCTAGATTTAGAACATGTTCGTGCAAATGGCAAAAACCGTACGTTGTATTTAGTTAACGTGTACAAAATGAACATTAATTCTGAGTGCAGAAGCGCCACGTTAGTTTTGTTTACTCAGCGTATACGGATTAAGATATGTAATTTTAACATTTATTCCTGTAAATTAAAGCGCTGTTTAAAAAAAAGATGAAAGCACATTCGCCTGTATAAAGTTCATCCGTCTCAGGTGTATCATTTATGTTTTATTTACAATGGAACAAATCTGAAGCTCGAGTTTATTCCCAAAGGGAGAGCGTCTCTCATGTTTTACGTCTGACTATACGGTGCTGATGTTTTAAAACTAACTTTTCCCACCTTAGCATAATGTATACAACATAAACAAGTTTTAAGCTCGGCTTTAAGATTTTCAGGCGGTAGGGACGTTTATGCGTGATTTGATTTTATGATATTTCCTAACTGACGTAGTACGTGCTTAGACTTTAATTGGAATGTTATCAATAGTTAGTTATTACGACCTGAATATTTAACGAAGTTCAAATGAGGTTCGTAAATTAAGGAAAGAGCAAGGTTTCTTGTTGTAATTGAATTTGCGATCTGGAATTATACGCACGAATGGACAGTTTCTGAAACCTTTGTATTTACATATTAATAATAATACCGTTTAGGATTATGTTGGATTAAATGGTACATACTATGTGAGCTAATTTTGTTTTTTGGGGGTTCCTCTGAATTCGGCAAAAAATGCTTTGAATTTAGCAAGAGATAAGCTTGTGGAACATAAATAATTATAGTTATTTTAGCATTACCTATATTAACTAACAGGACATGAGTATATTTATTTCATACTTCAGAGGATAAAGCTTTTTAAAAGTTTGTAAAAGTTGTCTAAATCCGAGAATAAACCACTCCCGGTTAATGTTCTTGTAATTTATCGTCTTATTACTTTTATGTTTTCTTCTTTTATCTTGGTTGTTTTACTTTTTCATTGTTAATTTATTATTTTTTTTTATTCACTTCCTGTTTTCAATTTACTTTTTAGAGCTTCTTTTTCTGCTGTTTTAATACATTTGTTGTTCTATATTGCTTTTCATTTTTATTCCAATGTTTATTAGATACTTTTTTATTTTCAATATCTTCCGGCGATTTACCTTTTTCTGTTTCGATATCCAATGTCATAATAACACGACATTCCTCAGACAAATTTTATTTTTGTCTGTGTAAGATAGATAATCCTACCTTTTTGTTACTTTTCGTCATTTATTTCAGACTCAGCGTTTCATCTGCAGTGTTTATTAAATTTTTTGATATTTTACATTCTTTTCGCTTTTCTTTCTCTCCGATGCAACAATTCACCAGTAATATAAACGTAAAGTAGGTAAGCATAACATCTCCTACTTATTAATTTGCCTTTCGAATGTTTCTCTTCTTTCGTTGTTTATTCTTGAAAAACGTTCATTGAATTTCTTCCGTTCTCTCCATTTCATGCTTCCTTATGTTACATAAGATAAGATTGGTTTTTAGTTATTTTATCCTTAATCTGTTTTCTATAATATCTTACGTTTTTTGTTTTATTGTTTCGAGACACTAAGTAATATGAATTGATAGTATACATATTAAAATGACATAGAGAAGTGATTATCCAGTGATACCACTTCTAAGTGTTTAATATTATTATTACTGATTGTTTGATCAAAACTAAATGATTACTCGAAGGACCGTACTAAATGTATGAATAGCTTCGACTCACCTTGAAAATGTTTCCAAGTCTGGTCAAATGCGCTATTCTTCTAAATTGTATTTTCCTTCTTATGTATTCCTCTTCTAAATTTAAATTGTCTTGTTATCTTCTACATGTTTATAACGTTTCTAAATTGGTTGTCGATAAATTTATTTATATTTTTTCCAATGTTCTTAAAACCTATTTTTTATTTCGAATGTTCTGTTTCTTCTAATGTTGAACTCACGAAAGTTATTTACTTTCCTCTAATGTTTTTGGTTTCCAATCAATAATATTATGGTTTCCAAGAAACCAAAGCTTGTCGAAGCAATGTGATATAAAAATAAAATGAATATTCAATACCAAAGGGAATTTAAACGCGTACACTATCTAGATTTTATTTTCTAAAAACAATTCAAACTAAAATTAATAAAAAACTATTATTAAAAACGGAACACTGATATTAAGTCATGTTTGATGAAACCATTTGTGTTTTAGTTGAACGCTAGGAGAACTAACACATTGAGTACTAGAAACATTACACTAATTTGGTACTAGAAATACTACACTGAGTACAAGACTAGCGTCTTTGAGGAAGGTCCAAAGGATCGTCTCTTTTTTGGTTGTTGAATATAAGCAGGTTACAAACCAGCTCATTTGGATGGACACTCAGTCTGGTTTTTATATCCCTCGGAACTCGGATATAGTTTAACATATCCTTCCAACACCGTTTGGATCTGTAAGTCTCTAGGACATTATTTGGAACATACCAAGGGGCTGCTCTGAGCACCTTGCATTGAAAACACTGTATTTTCATGATAATCTTTAAAATTAAATATTTACTGTACATTTTCCTGATTTTTAAATGTATTATATATTTATACTGACAGTCATTCAATGTACTGTAAAACAACCCTGAATATTTATTTTTACCACACTGGAACGACATCCTTTTTTTTTAATGAGTAATTATTTTTAAGCAAGGAAATGGAGACTCTTTGAAATTGCCTTTTTTTAAATGGCAGAGCAGACGTTTTATACCATAGCTCCATCTAAATTTAAAATTCAAGATTTAAAATTTAGATTGAAGCCTTGAATTTTGTGAATAAATCTGTACCTGAATACCTGAATTTAATATCAAATTTGGCTTCAAGAGATTATACCAAGAAGTCTACTTGACTTGATTAAAATAACTTTAGTAAGTGAAACTGATTTTGATTTAACTAGCAAAACTGGAATTACTCATGAAGTGCAACATCTGTTTAAATATTAAGAAAATTTATTACGGGCTTAACAAAATGTTCGTATGTTGAGGAAATTAGCAAAAGGGCAATTCTGCAGTGCGCTTTTAGGGTTTTTTTCCTTTAATCGAAATCGCAAACCTTAACCCATTCCAAATTTAAAATTCAAAGTTTATATTCGAAATTCAAACTTGGAATATGGATTAAGAAGAGTTTCGCACAAAATCCAATATGGATTTAAATTTGTTGTTAAACTATTTATAGCATATTTATACGAATTTTAACTCCAGAAATATTGAGTATCTTTTGATTTTTAAAACAAGGTTGGATGTTGGTTAGAAATTCACAATTCAGAAATTGTCAATTAAACATGCTTTCTTAGAATTTCTGACGTCAGATTCTAAGCATTCTGTTATAAAGAAAAATTTCGATTTCTATTACGTTCTAGTCGGCAAAACAAAGTGAATATGAATTATTTGAATTCGTATTTTGAAGTAAAGTTGAGTTCTTATATTATCTCAAATTTTTCTTTGAATCGTAAGTATTTTAAATTGGAAGGACTTTAAATGTTTTTCGAATGCCTAAAAGCAATTCTTTAACAAAAATCCAACATGCGTGAATATCAAGATTCGAATCTTTCTGTTTTAAAATCTCAAATGGCTGTCTTTCAAATAGTGAAACAAAGTGCAATTTTCAATAAAAATTCAAAATTTTCAAATTAAAATCGCAACCTGTAACTAAACTTTTTCCTATTTTATTATTTTAAGAGTTCTAAGCAGCCATTCGTAACTAAATTCATAATATGTTCAGGTTTTTTCAAGCCCGAAAACAAAAATAGAAGAGAATATAAAAATAAAGATTGTTTCTAATCTAAAGTGCATAGAAAATCTAAACTGTGAAATGCAAAAGGAGGAAATGGTCTTATTAATTCCGAAGTGCTTAACCTCATATAGTATTACAAGCGAAACTCGTTTAAAGTAATTACATTACTAATAAATATTACAAGATTTGGGAAGATTAAAAGTGGATTCTTTTCATTATTTAAAAACAAAAATAGCCTTACGTAAATATTATAAGATCAGTATAGAAGAATATGCTTGGTTTCGAAAAATAATTAATGAAAATGAATCAATTTAAAAGGTGGACAAACAAATGATCTTTTAATAAGCATTCCAGGATTACCTTTATTCAAAATGTTTTTAAAAATAAGAGGCTTTCTTTTTCTGAGGGAAAGGACAAAAAAAAATCGTTCAAATTTTTAATTTCTTTCTGCAAATTGTTTTCTATAATTTCTTTACTAATTCGCCTGAATATCAGCAAATGCGAGAAAACTAAAAAATCAATTGACCAAGGTAAATAGCCGCTTCGTTTTTTGATGTAATAGTTATCTGTGTATCCATTTAGTGAGTAAAGTAAATTTTTTTAATCGTGCCGTCAAAATTTCTAGCTTGAATTGAATTGTTAGTTACCTGACTCTAAAGACACTCTGTGTTGTTATACTGATGGGTCAAAGACAGAATTCAATGCAGCAGGGTTGGGAATTTATAAACCAACAGCAGGGATCAGTGTATCAATCTCACTGACTATCTTTCAAGCTGAAGAGATAGCAATTTTAGAATGTACAGGACTACAGCAAGTACGAGAAGCAGGATAGAAAACTGTTCACATACTCTCGGTTAGTCAGGCGCTGTTGACTGCACTAGCATCACGTAAGGTAAACTCAGCGTTAATAAAAGAATGTAAACAGACAGGCAAAGAGAGAGCCTTCAACTAGCATGCGTGCCGAGACACAGTGGAGTGAAGGGCAACGAAAAGGCCGATGAATTAGCCAAAGTAGATGCAAACTCCGCATTCATCACCAGCGGCTGGGGTCTCGGACTAAACCATCAAGATCTCACTTAAAGAAAAAATGATGGTGGACGGGAAGGGAATGGAAATAGTGCAGACAAGCAAAAGAAAGGATTAAAGGGCCGGATTTAAGCAACTTCATTTTTCATAGAGAAGCGTCTGAGAAATCTATTAGAATAATAATAGGAATTGTGACGGGTTGTAATGCATTGAGAAGACACCTGTATTAAATAGAAGTAGAGGCTGACCCATACTGCAGGCAGTGTGAATCAGAAGAAGAAACTGCTATGCATTTTCTAGCAAAGTGCGATAAGTATGAAGAGCAGAGGAGAGCAGTAGTTGGCACGAAGAGGATTAGACCGGAAGAGGTGAAGAAACTTAACCTAACCAAGATTCGTCAGATTAACGAAGAGATTAAAATAAGAGTATACCACGAGGGGGGGAACGATATGAACCCGTGAGGCCTTGATTGCAAGAAGATCATGCCCATACCCATATCCATCTGTCTGAATTCAGAATTCTTAATATAATTTTTACTTATGGAAATAGCTTTATGTAACTGAAAGAAATAAGAGCCACTTTCTGATTATTTATAGTAAATTATAAATATCCAAAACAAATTCTTGTTTGTCTATCTCAGAATATTTTGCAGTTTAATTTTTCAACTTTTCCTTATCAGTCAAACATTTTCTTTTAGCTAGTGGCAGAACACATCAATAAATTTAAGTGTTTAGGGTTTAATTTTAACTCACCTTATCTCAAGAACGTTCTCTGTGCCTTTACCTATCCGAAATTCTCTGAAAATAGGAAAAAGGCAGCATTAGGTGTGCAGTTTATGAATGGCTTAATATTTGTGTTTTTGAATATCTGTTACTTTAAATGATTTTAATATAATTTCCAATTCATACCATTTTGTTTTATTTTGCTGATATGTTGAAGGGAAATACGCATATTTTTTCTTATGGAAACTTATTTCACGATCAAACTCTTATGTGGAATTATTTTATAGAAGTAATTAGAGCTTATATTACAAAAAAAGGAATAGATACACTTTAAGAGTGAAGCAGTGCTATTAGGGAGGAGAAAGAGGAGAACGAAACAGTTGGAAGAAAGAAAAACAAATAGGAAAAAGATATGGGAAAAGGAAAACGGAAGTGTGAGGAAGGAGACAAGGCGAGAATGTTGTGAGGAGAAGAAAATGAAGGAGAACGGGTGATAGAAGAAGAAAGGAGGGAGAATAAAGGAAGGGGAAGCTCAAGGGGGGAGAAGGGAGGAATAGAACAACGTCGATAGAAGAAGGGAAAGGGTGGCAGACAAGAAGTGGAATAAAGAGATCAAAACAAAAGCGAGCAAGAAATAGAAAGAGAAGAGTAAGAAGGAAGACAGAAGAAACAGTAAAACTATCACACAAAGGTGAAATAAATCTGAACAATACTGAATAATTGACGTATTCACTATGATAAACTAAAACAATTAAATTGAATGATTGATTGTCTTCTCGGTTATACAAATAAGACTAGTCAGCATAAACGATATATAAACTATTTAAATCAATGAAGATATAAGGTAGACCGAGGAATAAGTTATAACATGCATGTCAAACCCTAAAATCAATTTCGTATCACTAAATTAATAACTTTATTAAATTTCAAGCTGTAAATGTGTCATATTCAGCGCATGCTTATTTTAATTCCTGGCTTATTTAAACTTAATTAAAATATTGCCATAAGAACCTCATAAACTTTTTAAATTATTTCCTTGAAAGCGTATTAAACGTGTCACAAGAGGGTGGTGTAAACAAACTTTTCATTTTCATGCAGGATATATAAAACACCCTCTTCTCCCAAGACTGCAGTAAAAATCACTTAAAGCCAAGTGTATTATTTTTTAAACAACTTATTTCAGTCTAAAACATTTACATTCGTTCCCCATCACTGAAGAAAATATTAACATCCCTTATAATTGTCCTCGGGGGTAATCCCAGGATTTTACCGAGGCAATAACAAGATCGCCGAGCTTTTTTTCAGCGCATTTAAATTATTAGAAGGTGAATATTTTAGCATATGCAATGAGCTCGAGTACGAAAAGGGGGTTAAGTCGAGGTAACTAATATTCGGCCACGAATATAGATTGGCCGAAGGGTGCAGGTTTACGCATATAAGGCAGAATACTGCAGATCAATGCACAAAGAGGATGCCTGAAGCCGATCGTGTAAGGATGTTCATGGGTTTGCTTAAATATTGCAAACTAAGGAAGTGCTGAGCTATCGAATTTGAACCGCTTCTGGCTTTACGTGCAGGAACACGGAACGGTTGTGTAATATGGTTGTTTCTTATGGTTTGTTGCAAAAAAGCAAAAAGTTTGTAAACTTCTTGGGGCAATTTTCAAAGGTTGTATCGAGAATATCTAAAATCCCGCCAGTTAAACGATCCATGGTTTTATTGGATAAACGATTTTCCTTTAAAGTCGTTTGAGTGCATACGATTTGATTAAAAATTAGGGAATTGAATGGCCGAGGGTTTTACATCCAACTACCGTATAAGAAACTGCTTTATTACAAAAAAATTACCAAAAATTAGGCACACATTTATTGTTATTACTTAAGTTAAAAGTTATGAATGCGTATAAGTTGTGAACTGCTTATTTATACAAATCAGTTACGAAAAGTACTGCTTGCAATGATATTGATGAAAATATAATAAAGAAAATAAGGAACAGAAGATAAAAAAATATATTGAGGAAAAATTTTGACACAGATAAAGCAGAAACACTTTAGGAAAATTAAATTAAGAGCAAATTGGTGGCAGGTTAAGCTGACGCTTCAGATTTAATTTGTGTATTTATTACATTTTTCAGTATAAAAATACGAATTGATTATCTTTATAATTGTGACTTCACTGTCATTTAAATTTTATCTTCAAAACAATAGATTGTAGCTGCGTGTCAACTATAAAAAATTAACAGGAATGATGAAAGAAATGATCAAAAAACACAAAAGTAAAAGATCTAAAAGTATTCTTAATTACGAATTGCAGATCAATAAGTTAACGAAAAAGATAGGAAAACAACGAATAGAATTCTATTCTTTTCTTGGAGAATTCACTTAGCTTTGTAAATTAACTGTTCCAGTTTTCAGTGTGTTGAATAAGGCATAGGATGCAATTACGGGTATGCAAATTAAATACTGGTCTACCGAACGGTAACTTCCTGGCCTTTTTTCGTCTATAAATATATAACGAAACCTTTTTTAATAGACAGCCTGGAAAGGTACACGTTTATAGAGTAATTTTATTATTAATTTCATTCAGCCCCTTCTATCTCAAGATTTTTAAAATAATTAAAACATTTTTAATTTTCGCTTTAAATGGAATTCAGAATCAATTAGTTTTACAAAATGTTTAATTTTAATTTTAAGTTAATGCAAAATGTTGTGAAATTTGACAACATTTTAATGCAATCGAAACCATAATAGACATCATATTGATATGTATTTATTAGAAATATTTTATTACAATTAAATACTTGCATTGGGTAAAAACAACGGAATATACAAAAATAAAAAGAGTAAATTGTTTTAACGCACAATAACAAAGGGTTTATCAGCTTGGATTTCTATTTTGGTTTCAATGTAAAATGTCAAATTAAAATTCCACTGACAAAGCTATGTGTTGGTGAAAAATTTAATTCAATTTTACGAGTTAGCTATTCTAAACTGCATTCGAAATGAGTTACTTTTGAAAATATACATAAATAAAAATGTTTTAAGGTCCCACACAACAGTAACAAATACAGCTCGAGTTCAATCTCATTAGATTCTTTATCAAATTATACTAATTTTTCGGATGTTCTTTGGAAAATGTGTTTATAAGAATCATTTTAAGTTTCTTGAACTTTTCAGAGAGTATAAAACTCACTTTCAGCACACCAATTATTTCTTAATTACAGAAACGTGAAACGAACTCTCCTAATTATCTAAACATGCTAATGAAGCTAAAAACACTTAGTGAAAACAAAAGTACTTTAGTTGAGAGCTTTCCGAAAAGTGATTTGAATTTTCTTCCAATTTGTTTCGTAGTTGTACAAGTCGATGCCTTAGTTTAATTAAATTACAAATACGACATTTATCATTTTACTTTTGTTATTCTGTGCTTTTTTGAGCTTTTACTTCTAATACCAGAATATCAGTGAGGGTAAGCAGCACCGAAGATAAATTAAAGCAATTAAAATCTGGCATTTTGATAGAACAAGGGAACAATGAACCCTGAAAAAAGTTTACATTTCAAATTTTAAAATTTACATTTAGAAATCCTGAAGCTTTAATATTTACTTTTTTTGGAATTACATTTCGTAATAACGATTCGGCGGTACAAATTATGTAAATTATACTTTTTATTCTACCGGATGAAATTCCAACTTTAAATGTAGGTATTGTGTTGATCAAAAACCTGCTGTAATATCCTAAAGGCTTTTATGGTTGTCGACTTTACAAAACAAGCATTTTCGCTTAATAAGGCCGTCTAATAGGGGAAACCTTGTTGCTTCTCCCTATACGAATGAGAAAGAGGTGAAAGCTCGAACAGAAAATTATTATCAAAAGCTAACCCCAGCCAATTATACGGCGTTAAGGATTGCAAGGACAAATTTTAATGACCTAACTTGCCAAGCACACGCATGATATCGACGACAAAAAGCTCTTTATAGGTAACTTCAAAGACAGTTCCATGTGCCGCATGCCATTGTAAATTTGCGTTATTCCTAATTTAAAATTGGAAGTAGTTTTCAAAAGCATAACTACTTAAGAACTTATCATTTTAGTTTTGTATACGTATTTTGCTACAATTTGCTAAAAATACAACAAAAGCATCGAAGAAAACTTATATTGCTTAGCATTACTTCTTTTAAACACTCTATAAGAGCAAATATTGAAGAAGGAGTTCGTAAAATGCGCGTTACCATTTAAATCTCCATTATTTCAGTTTAATGGTACATAAATCTTTCATTCTGATTATTAATTAAATAGTATTGCCCGTAGGTCACCAGAACCAAAAAACCTGAATTGTGTGTAATGATAAACGTGATTTCTTGTTACTCCAAGCTTTCGATTAATAATTTTACGGCCAGGCCCGTACTGGATTATTAAGGATTGTGATTTTTCTGAACCGGATCATTAATAATTTCATTATTACAAGTTTTTCTTTCAATCTGTTTACAACAATAAGCAAAACATGTTAGTAATTATTAATAGCTAACTGGCATGAATCAATAACATTAAGCTTGAAATCCAGCGATTTACAATATAGGAGTTACTTTAAAAACATGTTTGCTTACCAACACATGTTATTATAATAACTTAACTAATCAAGTATATGATGTAGGTCTACACTGTTATCTAGTAGATTTAGATCTAATGCATTGGGATGATGTTCTAGTTTGCTTAAGTACTTCTCACTAAACTTCACTATCACGTCTTTTACGGTGTGAACTTTTAAATCACTTAAGATGTCTGCATTTCTTACAAAATATGGAGCATCAGACATAGCACGTAGCACTTTGCATTGAAATCTTTCAATTATCTGGATGTTGGAGTTGGCTGCTGTACCCCACAGCTGGATGCCATAGGTTCAGATGGGTTTAAAGACTGCATTATATACCTACAAGGAGCTTATTGGCTGTGCTAGTTTTGATTTTCTGCCAAGCAGCCAGTAATGCTTACCAAACTTCATACCAAGCTGTTTGCGTTTCTACCAAATGTGGGACTTCCAAGTCAAATCCTTGTCGAGGTACAGGCCTAGGTATTTTACCTCAGTCACTTGAGTTAATTTGCCCTTACATTTTGTGAATGTTATGTGGAAGGATTTCGCTTCATTTAATTTAACACGCCATCTTTTGGTCTATTGTACTACTTGGTCTAGGCACTGTTGAAGTAGCTTTACGGCTAGCACCGGGTCTTTATGTTTGACCATAATGACCTTATCATCAGCAAATGTTGCGGTGAAGAGTGCTGATTCGTAGGTAAGTCCGCTGTGAAAATGAGGTACAAGATTGGGCCGAGTACACTGCCTTTCGGCACGGCACGCCTGATTTAATTGGGTGTAGAGGATATTATAGAAGAGCTGAGGTAGAAATTCTTTGAGTCTGTGAAGTGAACCTGTATGCCAAACTTTGTCAAATGCTTGACTATCATCGAGAAAGGCAGCTGTACAGTATTGTTTTTCCTAGAAAGCTTGGTTAATGGTGTCTAGGACTCTGTGGACCTGCTGGATGGTAGAGTCGTTTTCACGAAAGTGAAACTGATGGCCTAGGATAATGTTGTTTTCCTCCAAGATTGGGATTGGTCTTCTGGCCAACAACTTTTCCAATAGTTTACTTAACACTGGTAGTAGACTAATTGGCCTGTAGGAAGCAACTTTATTTGGAGATTTTCCAGATTTGGGAACCTGTATTACCTGCGCTACCTTCCACTGTGCTGGGAAGTAAGTCAGTCTCAGGATAGAATTGTATAGGATGGTCAGCATTACTAGACCCTTACGCGGCAATTCTTTAACTAATTTCCCTGTAACTAAATCATAGCCTGGAGCTTTCTTAGGGTTTAGATTGTTTCTGATCAATTCTTTGACTTCTCTTACTGTGAATAATTCCATGGGTAGAGCGAGTTGATGTGGAATCTCCAACAACCCCGTATTTCCATTTCCTCCTCGATGGTTATTTGAGATAGAATAGGTTGGAAGACATTTACTAGATGTTGGGCAAAGAGATCAGCTTTCTCTAACTCGGATGGCGCCCATAGATCATCTACTTTCTTTAGGGGAGTAACTGGCTGATTTTTAACTTTTATTCTATTGGTTGCCTTTCATAGAGAGTAATTTGTGTCATTTGTTTATATGTTGCTTGATTAATATGGCAGTGCCGCCTCTGGCTCTTCTATCTGCATCCGGATAATTTGTACAGTTGGTAATATTATTAGTATTATTACAAATAGAAGTGTTTCTAGTTTGTTGCTGCAGAAGTGTGAATTTCATTTGTTAAAATAATAAGGTGTGATTAGCATAACGTAATCGTAAGGTTAACATAGCAACGTAATAACTACTTTGGATCTCCTTTCTGCAGAAGTTTGATGCATACTAAAGGCTTCTTTTGAAATAAATTAGTGTTACTTTTGTACGCTGCTCAACAAAATTATCGTTATTGTAGCTATCGCAAAAGACATTACACTGTTTCGGTTTTGGGGCACGCAGCTGTCGCTCCAAAAAATTATATCACTGATATTTGGTTGATCAACCATCAGTCTTTGTATAATTTTATATAAGGCACTGGCAATGTCATTGCCCTTTCTGCCCATTGTCACTTCTGTCCAAATTGCACAATACAATAGTATTTGATACATGTGCAGTTAGATTATATACTGAAAATTTTGATTTGTAATAAAATTTGCCGATTTCGGCGTTTGGGCAGGTCAGAACATTTTGCAAATCAAAGCATACAACAACTTTAGTTTTATCTTCCCTGTCTTTATTCCTTTCTTCTCGCATTGCTGTTTTCTCCCGAATATGTTTTTCATATATTTCAGTCTTTTCTTCAGTAGCTCTATTTTCTTCTATTAGTAAACGCATCTCCTCACACGTATCACAGCGGTCTTTTTTTGGCTTGTAAAAGTATAAGTTATAATTGTTGCAGAATATATTTCTATATGCAGATTCCTTTACAGATTCAAGTTCAACATTAAGTTCTTTCATTTTTTGTAAAAGCAATTCGTACATTCTCGTTATTGTTAAACTTGACTCCAAATACTGTCTTGAACTGGAGGACCTACAGTAGTGAGAATCTACCTTAGGAAATGACTCGATATGTTCCCTAACTAGTTTCTTTGCTTCGTCAGAAATTGCATGCTTCGTATGTTTACCTTGTGTAGGTTTTTGTGGAATAGTAAATGTTGAACTTTTTTTGGCATGTGCAGTATAGATTGGTTTTTGACTGATCGAAAGAGTTCCACAATAAAAATTTTTGCACACTTGCATTTTGCTGCATTTGATAGTGAAAAGTTGCATTCCTCCTTGAGTTAATGTTACTTTTGCCTGTTCGTCTTCTGCTTGGCTCTGTTTTATCTGTAGTGGAAACTATAAATAGTCTCTTTTCATATGTATTTTTTAAAGAATAAAAGTCTTTAAAGATACTGTCTCTCTCTTCATCTGATATTACACGTTCACACTTACAGATAAATTCGTTCACACAATCTTTAGTTTTCTTTATTTTTCTTGCAGGAACTATTTTTTTTCTTGCCGATGTATATTCTTCCCCTTTATGATACTTCTCTTTTCTAATATTACATTGCCATTCTGCCACATCTCTCATTATTTTTCTTGTCCTTTTTCCTTTTGCTGGTTCCGGGGCATTTTCTTCTTGAAGATTTTTTTCTTCTGCAACGCATTCTTCAGCTTCAATGTTTTCTTCGCTAAAAGAATATAATCACGAACACTATTTGATTTTCATAAATAAGTAAATTATTTGCCTACTGTAACACCCTTGTATAACACTATCAAAATAAAAGCTTTGTCTTTATCGGAATCATATCCACTCCAATAATGTTCGTTTTCATCTTCATCCGCACTGAATTCTTTTGCCGGGAGGCTAGAAGTACCTGCTTCAGTTTTATCTTTTTCAGAAATTTCACCATCCATTTTATTACTGTTCACTAACGCAGGAATGCTATTAGCGCGAACACTGCATGCAAATTTGCAGGTTACCTATGTTATGAATTTGTAGCAGCTGTACTCTGACATACAACTTTGTTTTTTTAATGTTAGGCCGACTTGCTAAAATATAGTTCTATGTTCTACATACACCTATGTAACTGAAAATTTGCGTTTTTAAAACATATAACTATAATTTTCTGTAAATAATTTCAGTCTGCAACTTGCTGCCACCTAGCAGCCCAATTCATAATGTAGAGGTCGACACATACAACCTTGTTCCACTAAAAACTCAAATTTGTCAAATATGTCACATACAACCTTATAACATTGAGGCGACGACATGGGGCCTGGCATTATCTTGCATTACTATAAAGTTATCCCCAATAAATGGGGCAAAGGGCATTACATGTGGTTCTAAAAAATGTCCGCCACATATCTGTTTGCTGTCGTTGAACCCCTATCCACCATCACTAAAAGTGGTATAGTTTGCAATAGGCTAATTTCTTAAATTTCTTGATATAACATTTATAACAATTAAGGTAAACCCCTCAATTAATAAATATAATGTATTTTACGTCTATCATATTTGCAGCTTTATTGCCAAACTTAATTATTAAAAAGCGTTTAGAACATTGGATATTTATAAATAAAATATAACTTAAAAATTATAAAGTAACGTATTCGTAAGTCAATATCGTTTAGGTAATCGATGATTACGTAATTAAGACGTTTGAATAAAAAATTGGTTTTTAGAATCAACGATCTTTTAGTTTTAAGAGGGTTAACAACATTTTTACAAAATTGGAAATGCTAATTTAATTAATACAAATATAGGATTAATTTTTGGTTTGGTTAAGAACTGAGCACTGCATCGTTACACATTTTAGAAATGAGATTAGTCTTAATTAATAAAAATATAAACATTGGGGAGGGGAGGGATTATTTATGTTTTGGAGCTTTTGAAATTTAAGATATAACTCTAGCTATTGACAATAATATTCCGAGTCAAATCAGAGTTACAAGAAGTACAAGGAATTGGAAGAAGTTTCTTTAAATATGTTCCCTAATTTAAGAATGGTAGGCAATTTGCACCTATCAAATTCCAACTTAATTTCTGTTAAAGACTATCATTAATCAATGTTAAATCTTATTCTAAAATTCATATATTTGGAATCAACCTGAAAGTTTACAAAGACTAACAATCTGAATCTCAAATTTTGATTCTAAATCCCGATTGAACTTAGGATGAATTCTAAATCAAGTTAAAATGCTTTAGTAGGTATACGTTTCAGTTTAAAATCAAATGTTTTGAATCTCGGAAGATAGCTTTTAAGAGTTAAGACATCGATATCTTTGTAGGTTAAGCAGCAAGTTCGGATTTTGGAGATCTATATTTTAATATTTATGTAAGTATTTTAAGATTAGATTCAAATCCTGAAGTATGGAATTGTGTACTCTGTTGGAAAATCTATTAAATAATCTTTATGAGATTGACATTTTCTTCACTTTCTCACTCGCCCACAAATCTGTCAATCTTATTTCTTATCTGATGTCAACTTATTTAAGTTAAACTTTGCCAACTGTTAAGAAGAGAAAATTTTAGTTATAGGGATTCTCTTTGTTTCAGATGTCGAACTAAGAAACGAATATAACACAAATGCGAAAGAGCACCTGAGAACACATCGGTGAAGATCCGAAAAATGCTAGTGAAGTGTCTAACTGTTAAAATTGTTAGTGTATAAAAATGGTGTTACTAGAAGAGCTGCTGCTAACGGCCGCCATTATTACGATATTTGCGTCGACAGGTAAGCTTTTATAAATAATTTAAAAGGTACGCGAAAACACGAATTTAAACTTTAATAAGAACCGACAATTGCATTCGGTCTACTATTTCATAAATATTCATTTTCTACACTCCATATGCAAATGCTCATACGTGTCGACCGAGGTAAATGTACGTTAATTTTATATTTGCTACGTTAATTTTTTTCACGGAAAACAAAATAATATTTCTGGGTTTTTCTTATAAAAGTAGAAGAAAAAATCCACTTTTTATCGATAATCTGTTTATAATAATAATGCCAGTTTCGCGCAACCGTGAAATTAGTTTAAACCGAAAATGCTTCAAGTGTCGACAAACAAGTAATAGGAGGGTATATTATTCTTCGCTAATGCAAAATAAAACACTCTGATTTTTTGCTTTATGGCTATAGAATAAAATTTAGTTCGAAATGCAACCACCGAAAAGCCAACCGCGGCGCGGCGCATTTAATGAAGATTTTTAAACATTGTCATCCTTTAAAACCGAAAATGGACAACGGAAATTTTATTTAGATTAAGTCTGTATTTAAATCAGATTCAAATTAAACTCTGCATTTTTCGGTTCTAGACTAAACATGGAATTTCTAGCTTTGGCGTCGATTTTTGGATATGAAGATTTAAATCAGAATCTGACTGAATTTCGAATTGATGACTTCAGTACAAAAAGATATAAATTAAAAAAATCAACATATTATAAGAAATTTTGAAATTTCCTTTGCGACTATTTGGTGCCGTAAGAAATAAATTTAAATTCGATTCAGGTATTTAATTCCGACCAAATCTGCCAATTGCGGGCTCAACCAATCCATAATTTTTAATGAATATTTGAAACGAAAACTAGCCAGTAAGTTGTAATTTTTAACCTTCATTCTAGAATATGACATGCAACTGAAATTTTTTTAAAACTTTAAGTTACTCTAAGACCCAAGATTCAATTAATTTAATTAAATTCGGTTGAATCCGCTACGTTCAAAAACTCAAACTTCTCGAATTAAAACAAAATCAATCCAAACTTAGTAGTTAAAAATCTATTTAAATCCGAATTTAGCTATTGTCAAAATCTATCAATTTATAAGTTCAAGCAATTTGAGACTTTCAAATCAAAATTTACAGTTTCGAAGTTAAAGTTTTTAGTAGAACTTTGTATTTGTTCTTGTTAGAACATAAAATTAAAGTTGATTTAAAATTTATCACAAATGTTTACATTTCTCCTTCTTTTAAATGTTGAATTTATCCATGAAGTTTATCTAAAATTGTTACTAGACAAATCATCAACATTAGGTTCGGATACAAACCTGCCAATTGTAGACTTTTTCAATGTAAAATACATTGAAGAAAATGACCTAAAAATTTTAAAGCCAGATTGAGCGGTTTATGACGAAATTCTCAAATACGAGGTTTAACGGAAAAATACTGAGACTGATTTCCTTTTAACCGTAAATTTTACTCTTTTTACAAATCAAGGTTATCTCCTTCAAAGTAGTTCCCTTGGGCAGCTATACACCGATGGAGGCGTTTTTGCCATTGTTCGTAACAGTTCTAGAAGGCTGAAATGCCTTTCATTTCGTCAGTTACGCTCTGCTGGATATTATTCAAATTACCAAGCATAGGGACTGAGATCCGGCGAATAGGGTAACCATACGAAAGCTTTTTCTGCCAAACATTCGTTGTTGAAGACTGCTGTGTGACATGGAGCGTTGTCGCGGTGTAACATCCAAGTGCGTGCAGTGCCTGGTCGCACACGTGCCACCCTCTTTCCGAGCCTTTCAAGGATTTTCCGATAAAAAGTTTGATTGACAGTTTGTCCTGACGGCACAGACTCCTTGTGGGCGATCTCCTGACTGCCAAAAAACAAATGAGCTCTCCATTTGATTTTCGATATTAAGGTGTTCCCGCACCAAATTCGTCTCCCACTTCTTCTCGGCCCTCTAAAAAAGCCTTGTGCAATCTGAACACTTGTGCCCTGGATAGGGAATGTTTTCCATAAGCCTTATGTAACCTTTCATAAGTAACAGTAGCGAATTCGCCAAGCTTTACACAAAATTTGATAGCACAACGTTGCTCAAACTTTTGCCGCTCCAGTTTCGTTGCGCACCTCACAAACACAACTTCACTCCAGACGCTCTCAACAATCGCGTATCAACTGTAACCAGTTCAAGTTTGTACTGAGTCTACCTACTATTCCAACTGCCGCGTAAAGGGGGAGACAGCAGCGTTGTCGGTTTGCCCACAGTGTTGACAGTTTAATTAGTTTTTTGCTGAACCTTGTATAAAGCCCGAATATAAGGAATTTGTTCAAGCTTCAAATTGCGAGATTTAAATTCACAACAGTACCTATTGCCCATCTGCATTTTTCAGATACATGCTGTCATTCTCGGTTTTTTAATTTAAATTTTGGATTTAAAGCTTAGCCAAAAGACATGACTTGGAAAGTGCTTTGATTTTTTTGAAATTTAATTTAAGTTTTGGGCTTGGAATATTTGGATTATCAAAATGTGTACAGTGGATTCAGTTGATAGTATTCAAATACAAATTTACCGAAGTTTTGTGTTAAATATCATACTTGAATTTCGATTTGAAAAACCGGACGATGGATGTCAATTTGGTTAGATTAAGATTTATAGAAAATCATCATAAGTTTTAGGTGTACATTTAAATACGAAATATTGTAGGTTAAGTTCAGATTTGGATTAAATTTAAATCCAAATGTACAAAAAAATCTTTATTGTTCGGTTTTAAACTTGAAATCCGATTTGATAGACTGAACGTGAAACTTCTATTCTATTAAGTTTGAGGTTTGAAATCCAAATTGTTACAATCTTTTAATGGTCCAATAGGTTTTCTCTTTGGAATTTTAATCTGAACTCAGTTTAAATTGAAATGTAGTGAGAAGGCGAATACTCTTCGTATTTGGTACTTAATTTCAATTTCAAAGATTAATTGCTAAATTTAGATTTGGACTGGTTCTGACCCAGATGTAGTCGACGATTATACTCTCAAGAAGTATCGAATAATTATTTTAAGACAGAAATCATGTTTTGACTTTATTACACTGAAATTTAAATAAACAACAAACTAATTCAGCAAACATTGCGTTGCTGTTTGCAATAAATTAAACAAAATATTAAAATCTATAAACAAGCTACGATATGAAAATCCAGATAATAAATTTGTACAGACAAAATCAGCGATCAGTTATATTTGACAGTAATATTTGTTAAACACATTATGGCCCATAATTTGAATTGGTGCCGTGACTGTTTTCGGTCAATAAATCATAGTTTGCTAAACTGGAATCGTTCATAAACTTCAGAAAAATCGATTTAAAGCTCCGCTCCAAGTTTGAATGGTTCTGAAAAAAAACACTCCCAGGACAACTTTTTTTTATTAAGTCAAGCGAATTAAGGAAGTTCAAAGGGAATTCTCAATTGCTGGTATAAAAGGCAAAAGAAATAATCACGGTTATCCGCTTGGGAATTTTCTCTAAAAACAGTAGGCGTGAATATTCCTCTCAAACTTCACACATAAAAATTCTACGATCTTGTAACACTTCAAGTCCGATGTCGTAAAAGGCATAAGCTCATTAAGTAATTGCATCAGAGATTGTAAAAATCTGTCTTAAAAGTAAAGTTTGGGCGAGTGTGAAAAAAGGAAACGGGCATGCGTTTTTCGTTCTCGCTGTACTTCCAGTTTAAGAAGTAAAGTTGTAAAAGTTTCCCGGAGTTTTACATGAGCATGTTGCTCCTTCCATAAAGATTAGCTTGTAATTCTAACGAAAACAAAACGCTTTGAGAGTGCTAAACGACTCGTCGCTACATTTTCTTTAGAACGACTTTAATGGTTTAAAATGTCCATTACGGAGGAATCTGAAAGCTTTTTCTTGTGGTTTTAGTGAAATTATAAATTTACATAAGTCGACAAATTTCAAGAAAATTTACAAGAGTTTGTAGATTTTCCTTTTAACGGTACATATTTTATTTTAGGCTTCTAAACTTCCAAAGTAAAATTTATTTGATGGTTTTTAGTAAAAATTAACTTATTACTATAAATTTTGGATTTTAATCAAATCAGAATTTTTTAAGGCATTTCACAAAGATGGTTACTTTTTTAGGAAACTCGAATGATTTTTGTCATTCCTGCTGTCAGAAGACTAAAATTCAGATGTAAAATTTCAGCACGAAGGAAAAAAATCAGAATTTATACGAAAAGGAAAAATTAAATAAATGGAAATTATTAAGGACTATCCTATAAGCAAAAGCTAAAGAAACGGAAACACTAAAAAAATATAGAGAAAAATGGAGCAACCTCAAATGTTAACTCTTTCTATGCAATATTTGTACATTGCTTTACATTCAAATGTCTCACAATGGATTAAAGCTGTTCATAGGCTATTCGGTGATGTTACTAATTTAATATGGTGTTCCTACTCCCACTATTTTCCATATAAAACTTTTGTACTGCATCGTTTGACAGTTCGCGTACTAGTTTAGATATTTGCTGCTAGATGGGGGGGGGCACAAAATTTGATATTTTCATAATCATAACCTATTATAAAGCAACTTATTTTTATAAATTTTGCACTTTTCATAGCAGATACACAAGAACACATAAATATAATATAAACGCTGCAGCTTTAAGAACAAATCGATTTTTTCTTTGAATTAAATATTTCTTCACAAAAGGTTTGCTGCAATGCTGCAAGCATAAGCATTTTCATAAATTGTTCTCCCAAATGTTTTTCTGGACATTTTCGAAAATCAGGTAAAAAGCACAGGCGAAACATAATACTTTGTGTTCCCAAGAGTTGCGATAACATTCAAAATGAAATATTTTGGCAGTTCTTGGTGTCAACATTCAACTGTCATTAGCGCTATCTTACAGCAATTGTTGGAACTAGTACGCGACTTGTCAAAGAATACAGTTCACAAACAATAAAAGGAGTGGAAACACCATATCCTAATACCATCACCGGCTATTCTAACGTAATAACCCTTTTAATTCGTTTAAATTTAGTAATACAAAGGTATTATAAATACATACATAGACATAGATACACATAATCCGGACCTCTTCTACCTGGGAGATGTAGAGGTAACTATAAATATTTTAATGTAATAATAGTTGCTATTTAAAGTAAACACCAAGAGACGGCGCAGAAGTTAATAAAGCTGACCATGCTATTTAAAGTAAACACCAAGAAACGGCGCAGTAGTTAATAAAGCTGACCATGCGCTTATGTGGTTGGATCGTATAAATTCATCGGCTCTGCATTTGGGTTTTACGTTAAACCCATTGTTCAAATTTGGTGGAGATTTGAAAGCTATTTTAATAAGAACAAAGGATGTAAAATGTGGATTCTGTAAAACGCTTTACTACTGTCTTAGTTATATATAAATATTAACATAGAGGTATTCCACAACACCTAACTAGTATTTAATTGCAATAGGATGACATGGAAAATTATTAGCAAAAATATTCGGCTTCCTCAGTAATAACAGCGTTTAGAATGAAGCTAGGTTGTACTAGTGGGACGTCTACCTTGATGCTGTTTTCAATAGTTCCCGAGTTGTGCTAGCTAGGTACCCCAGTCAAGTGCGATCACTAGAGTTAAGCTTCGTTGTCTCGGGTCAGAACTTGGATGGGTTGCCCGACTGTCCAGTTAACGCGGCCCTCCCTCCCACGCGGCGAGAGTGAGAGAAGAGGACAATTAGATAAGACACAGTGGGTGGGCAAATGAAAGGAGCTCCGACGCCCAGAAGGTCATACGGATAAAAGAGAAAGAAAGAAAGAAGTAAATTATTCTTTTATAAATCTAGAAAGTTGTATTATTTATATAAGGTAAAGGAACTCCGAGAGGGCGTAGTCAGATAGATAAAAACCCCCCGAGTTATGAATTAAAATAAATTATATAGTTGATCACTAGAAATGTAGCTATAAAAATATGTCGTATTTATTTCATGTAAAATGAGGGTTTCCCAAGAAACTATAGGAATGGATACCCACATATAAACGTAAACGAGGAAGGCCCAAAATGAGGGGAATGAAAGGAGTAGGTGAAACAATGGTTAGTAGAGGGCTCAATGAAGGCGACTGGATCGACAGGAAGGAGTGGCTAAAGTGGTACCACAAACGTCCTAAAACGTTACAAGAACTTGCAAATTATATACAGGGTGGTCCATAAGTAATGGACACGGACCAACAGTAGATTCGTGGGACCAAAATATTACGATTTACTTAAAATTACTTTAGTTCAAAAACTAATATTTATAGAGATACAGAGTGTCAAGGTCGAAATTCGTATTTTAATTTTGTCCTGCAGTTTCAAATGTTGTCGAAGTATTCATATGAAAATTGGTGAATCTATACTGTTTTCGGGACGGGAAACAATAATCCATCCTCGATTGTAATATAGCTCCTAAAAGAACCATACTTTTTCTACACTTATAATATATTTAAAAAAACTGCAACTTTTTATGCTTAGAGTTATGGCAGATTTAATTGAAGAAAAAACAATTCCCTTATCTTTTTCATGCAAAAACGTGTACTATTTAAACGTCGCTAAAGTTCACCGTTTCCAAGACATTTGCTATTGAACATTTGCTATGTTATTTTGACTTATATTAGTAATCTCCCCATTCCATTCCAACAGCCATCTATTTCCTGTGTGCAGATGACACTATTTTTTTTTAAATAGTCATGTTAAATTTTAACCTTTTAATCTAAACCTGTTTATGTAATCTGAGAACTCGATTTTACAGAAAAAACAATACATTTCATATACTCTTTTACAGCAACAGTGCTTTTTCAAAATGAGTATATGTCATTTAGGTATATCAACGTTTTACAAACATTTATTTGTCACGATGAAGAGAATTGAATAAGAACAGTTCACCAATGTTATTTATTTTGTAAGGAAAAATGTATAATATATTATGAAGAGGTTTGAAGAAACAAAAATGAAGGTTTTAGGTAATCAGAATTACTTTAGGGAAGATAAAATTTGCTGAAATTCTACTTCAAAAAGACTTTCAACTTCAGTAAGAAGAAATTTATTGTATATGAAGTTAAATGCCAGAAATTAACGCCTTTACAAGATTATCAGTGGCAAAATATTTATTGCGATTTAAGAACCGCATACCCAGAAAGTATTGTTTTTTTCATAGAACAGAACTAGTCCAGTCAATAAAGCTGAAAAATCGTCAAAACTTCTAAACCCGCGAAAACAGAACCGATTTTGATGAATTTTTTTTTTTAAATGTTTGTTATACTAAATTATTCAAAATCAGAAACATTTCAGCTGGCGCTATCAATTATTTATACAGTGTGTCCCAAATTCAATCCCCACCATTAGGATCTCGGAAAATATAAAACTTACAAAGTTGGTTAAATGGGGAAAGTTTTAGGAATTTTAATGCTCATTTCATATCCGTTGAGAAATCACAGCCAACTTTGACCATTTTCGAGATATCTTGGAAAAGCCGAAATTTGGAGTTTTCTGTTTTCCAAAATATCTCGGAAAGTATTAAGTTATTAGTTTCAAGACTTGTACATTGTGAAAGCACTTTTTTACGGACAATCGGGTGGTACCATATGTTTATATTTATGACGCTTTGTTTCTATTCTATGAACAACTACTTTTGATTTTCATATGGACGCAATATTGAATTTTGTCGTAACTAAACTCAGCTCTTTTTTCTCTTTTCAACGATGTGTCACATGTACCTACGGAGTTTTTGAAGAAGAGCGGGAATAAAATACATTTTTCCCTTATTCGGGTAGTAGGCTATGATAAAAAAATGTATTTTATTCCTGCCCTTCTTCAAAAACTCCGTACGTGTGACATATCGTTGAAAAGAGAGAAAAGACCTAAGTTTAGTTACGACAAAATTCAATATGGTGTCCGTATGAAAATCAAAAGTAGTTGTTCATAGAATATAAACAAAGCGTCGTGTCGTAACTAAACTCAGCTCTTTTTTCTCTTTTCAACGATGTTTCACACGTACGGAGTTTTTGAAGAAGAGCGGGAATAAAATACATTTTTTTTATCATGGCCTACTACGCGAATAAGGAAAAAATGTATTTTATTCCCACTCTTCTTCAAAAACTCCGTACGTGTGACACATCGTTGAAAAGAGAAAAAAAGCTGAGTTTAATTACAACAAAATTCAATATGGCGTCCATATGAAAATCAAAAGTAGTTCTTCATTGAATAGAAACAAAGCGTCGTAAATATAAACAAATGTTACGACCCCATTCTCCGTAAAAAAAGTGCCTTCACAATGTACAAGTCTTGAAACTAATAACTTAATACTTTCAGAGATATTTTGGAAAACAGAAAACTCCAAATTTCGGTTTTTCCAAGATATCTCTAAAACGGTCAAAGTTGGCTGTGATTTCTCAACGGATATGAAATGAGCATTAAAATTCCTAAAACTTTCCCTATTTAACCAACTTTGTAGCTTTTATAGTTTCCGAGATCCTAATGGTGGGGATTGAATTTGGGACACACTGTATAGTTTAAATAATTTTTAAAAAAATTTGACAATATTTTTTTCGATGAAATTTTAACAAAGTATAAGTGAGTAATTTTGAAAATTTAGTTTAAAAAATAATTTTTGAATTACAAAGTTTCAAAATTTCCATTGAAAATGTTAATTATTCAATCATTCGGATGCAAGAATTGAATTCCAAATTTGAAATTTTTAAAATAACTTTGTATAATTTGTGTATGTGCACTCTCTTGTTCTTTGCAAATGCAACAACAATTAACTGTAGAGTCTACAGTATCTTGTTGCTGTTCCTGTAACATATAAAAGAATGTTGGAAAATGTTTTTAACACGTATGATTTTAAATATGAGGATCAAGTTCAAAGGGAAATAGCTGTAAGACAGGAACTATATTTCTAATAATTTAAAAAGATTTCATTACATCCAAAGAATAATTTAACACAAATTGTTTTTGCAAATAATCTTAACGACGAGCATGACGTGCAGAAAATTTAGTGAAAAAACTACTGTAGAATTAAAAATATTACACTTAAAGGGCTAAAATTTTTACAGTCGTTAAATCAATACGTCCCAAATAAGCCAACAAAATTTAGTTAAGATTGAGTAATTATTTATTAAACGGGAAACATTTTTTAACTTATATGCAACGCAAGCGATTTTGCTGTAATGATCAAAATTACAAAAAAAGTGATTTTACAGCATATAAATGTATCATAATAATTGTAATAATGTAATATAAATGTAACATAATAATAAGAATAATAACTCGATTCTTCAAAATGCATAAACAAACTTAAAAGCAATAATCTAATTATTTTCAATACAAACCAAGAATAAATGACATATAATTACTTTTTCCACCGTATTTTTACTTGTCTCTTTGCACTTTTTTCTAAATTTTAATCAATAATTAAGTTCTCTTCAACAATTTTCACTAATATTTTCAATATTTAGTGTTAAAAACTTATTTTAACAGATTAGTAACCCCTCAAAACACACGCGTTCACTCCGAAAATCATGGTGAAACATCAGGAGTTTGACTTTGAATTCCTCTACCTGTGATACAAAAGGTCGATTTCTTGTGCGTGTTTAGATATTCTTATAAAAGTATTGATTTTTTCAGTTAACAATATACATATTATGTCTATATATTTGTATATTATCTTCTTGCATCCGACTGATTGAATATTAACATTTTTAACTGGAAAATTTGAAACTTTTTTATTCAAAAATTATTTATTATACTAAATTTTCAAAATTAGTTACTTCTAGTTAAAATTCCATCGAAGAAAAAAAATTTTTAATAATTTTTTTTTAAATTGTTTAAACAATATAAATACTTGATAGCGCCAGCTGAAATGTTTCTGATTTTGAATAATTTAATATAACAAACAATTTAAAAAAGAAATCATCAAAATCGGTTCTGTTTTAGTGGGTTTAGAAGTAAAAACCTTCATTGACTCGACTAAACGTAATGATCTCGATCGAACATGCATAGATGTCGATCGTGGTCAAGCGTACAGCGATATCGATGTTGAAGTGGGTCTCGCGAGCATATTTATAGCTCGAAAATCCCTTCCACTGCTTGGCGAGCGAATGTAGAAGTGGTAAAATCCCTGTGTTTCTATTATTCGGAAATAATTGTTCCAAAAGTAATTCTGATTTTTCTAGTGGTCATAATCGCATTGCTAGCGTCATGTCGCGTTGTTTGATGCCTCACTCGACGTGGTTGTGTCGAGTGAATGAATGCGCGATTCTACACAGCGGTGTTTTATAGCACAGGTATACAATGTGTCCAAGATAAGGATGAAATGCATGGGGATCTTGAAAACGGTAAAAGATACAGGGTGGCTCAAATTAGAAAAAAGTTGCGTAATTTTGAGCTCAATAAAATGCCCCCTCAAAATTTGAAAAATTCCGACTAATTCCGAAGATATCCGGAAAAAACGAAATTTTGGAAAAACGTTTTTATTTTTTTCTGAGTTTATTTGAAGAGATATTTAATTAAATTAATTCACACTTTATTATTTTAACTTTTTCCCCTCTATAAGATGGCGTTACCAAATTTATAATTTGGGCCACCCTGTATCTTTTACCGTTTTCAAGATGCCCATGCATTTCATCCTTATCCTAGACACCCTGTATATGTATATGTTAAGGTTACGCAGGTAATCCAGTGTGGGCTCATTTTTCTGTTTTCTTTGTCGGCATTCCGTGTTTATTTATTTTTTCCATCTCTGGGCGTTTGAGTTGGAAATTAATTCGTTTTGTTTGCATAGGTTCTTCTTCTACATACTTCTGAGTTAATTCGACTCAAAAGAGATATGTTATTAAACCAAATAATCGTCTTGTTTAATAACAACTTAAAGGAAAAATAAATGACGGTTTTTATGTTGATAAAATTGGTTATGCACAGAACTTCAAGTGGAGTTTTATATCGAAATGTAGCATTTTTAAGCTAGATTTCGATTATTTAAATTGTTTCTTGCAAATATAACGCACATTACGAGTAATTAATATTGTTTGGAAAATTATTTCCGTTGAACTATGGTATAAAAATTGATCCCTGCACACATATGTAGTTAGGTCTAGGCGGTGTGTTGTCAAACTTCCGGCCCATGATCATTTGATGTATTGGGTATTGGGTTAATACACGGTAATTTATGAATTTTGAAATTCTAGCATTAGTGATTAAGATTCGAAAAATGTCTTTTGGCAGAATTTGTTTTTAGGAGTTTCGTGATTTTTTTAGTAAGAATTTTAACCGTTTTTGATTGCTAATTAAAGCGTATCGCCGACAAGTTGAGGGCATATTGTCGAAGATCGTGTTACATTGTAGGTTCTGGAAACACAGAATCTATAAAAAAAGCAGATGTATCTCAAACTAATGCTACTGACAGATTTCGGAGGCTTTATAAACGAAAACATAAAAAAGGCTCAAAAACATAGTTTTCTAGCATAAGTGGGTAAGAATAAGCAAGACCGTTGCAGACAAATCCAGAAGAGCTGTAATGAACATGCAGCTATCAACTTATAACAAAATTGTTAGAAAATTGAGAGTTTTTTTATGTGTATTTTAGAAAAATATAATTATAAAGGGTCTTTCAAATTGGGCGGTTTTTTAAAATTCTTGGATAAAATACATATGGCGTTGCGAATTTGTCTGGGTTTTGTGACATTTAAGAAGTGTAATGTATGACATTTATAAAAATGGAGTCGTATACAATACAACACGTCTATATTTAACACGTCTATATTTTGTAAATTGTACGAATTATCGTATCTTCAGAGACTTCAACAATTCTTAAATGAAAATAATATGCTTTCAAAAAATCATAACGGTTTTCGTGCTAACATGTCTACCGATTCGGCAGTTCATTCGTTTTACAAAATTGTTACTAATTTAATTGATGCTGGTGAGTGTCCTGTTGGGATCTTTTGTGATCTCAGCAGGGCATTCGATTGTATAAATATTGAATTACTTTTAAATAAACTGCTTTTGTATGGTGTTACTGGATTTGCTTTGAGATGAATCCGATCGTTCTTAGAGAATCGTTCGCAATACGTTAGTATTGATCACGAGATCAACAGAAATTTTCTTCTGACGTAGTTGATATCGATATGGGAGTTCCCCAAGGAACAGTCTTGGGCCCCGTTCTTTTTATTCTTTACATCAATGATATTGACTCTGTGTCACCTATTTCCCATTTTACAACTTATGCCGACGATACAACGCTTCTAATTTCAGACCAATGTAATCTAAAATTAGAATCTAAATGTAACGATGTTCTTAGTGATTTATTCAAATGGTATAGTGAAAATAGAATCTTTATTAATGCTGACAAAACGTCATACACTAGATTTCACAACAGAAATAATCATTACAATAAAGTAAACGTACAAATTAATGGTAAAATTATATCTAACAGCCAACATGTCAAATTTTTGGGTCTTTTTATTGACGACTGTCTTACTTGGAAATGTCACTGTGAACATCTAGTCTCTAAATTAAATTCTATTTTCTACATGATTAAAAATTTAAGTACGGTTTTAACTAAGGAGCAATTAATTAAAGTATATCATGCCCATGTTGAGTCTAGATTACGATATGGCATATGCTTCTGGGGTACATCTACCCTTTCTTCTGATGTTCTTATTTCACAAAAACGAATTCTAAGGTGTATTGCTAAAGTTTATAGCACCCACAGTTGTAGACCATTATTTAAAGAATATAATCTGCTCACTCTTTTTTCTCTACTTATATATGAACTTTGCATTTATGTGTTTAAAAATAGAGAATCATTTGAATTAAACAAAGTTTTTCATAATCACAACACTCGTATTAACAATAATTTTCATATGCCTTTTCGTAAATTTGTTATTACTCGAAACTCACCCAACACACTTGGACTTAAAGTGTTTAATACCTTGCCCGCTACAGTTAAGGAATGTACTGTTTTAGCACAATTTAAAAGTCGCCTGAAGCAATTTCTTGTTGATAAATGTTTATATTCTATTAATGAATTTTTAAACTGAATGTACTGAAATTGTAATGTATTGACAAAATTCTATATTTATTTTGTTTATGTTGATTTGTTATTTGTTTTTTGTCACTATTTGTATTATTGACTAGTCCTATACAACAACTTTGTCTTTTAAGGATCATAAACATTATTATTATAACAACGCGTTCAAATTGTTGAATTATTTTATGAAAATGAGCGTTCAGTGAAAAATGTTTTTAGAAAATTACGTAATATTTACGGTTTGCATAATCGTCCATCTGAAAGCACTATCAATCGAATTGTTCAAAACTTTCGAGCAACTGATTCAGTGGAAGATAAAAGAAGAAAACGATATAGTCGTAGCGGTCGTTCACAAGACCATATTGATTTGGTTCCAGAAAGTGTTGCTAAAAACCCAGAAATGTCCATTAGTCGACGTTCACAACAAGTGGACTCGGTGAATCCACAACATAGCGTATTTTACGAAAAGATTTAGCTCTGAAGGCATATAACTCATAAAAGATTCAAATAACGCAGGAACAAAAGCCATTGGATCATTCAAAACGTCGTGCATTTGTCAATTGGCCACCAAGATCATGTGATCTGACACCGTTGGACTATTTTCTCTGGGGTTACGTGTAAAGTCATGTCTATAAAAATGACCCACAATCGATCCCTGAGCTGAAGGACGAAATTATTCGCATTATTGGTGAGTTAGAACCGCAATTATGCCAAAATGTTATCGAAAATTATGACAAAAGAGTGGACATCTATGGAGCTGCAAGAGGTGGACATTTGGCGGATATTGTTTTTCGTGTTTAAATGTCACATTAGATACTTCAATTACCAATCAAAAGTTTTTTGAAATCAAATTGTGTGTTTTATTCAAGAATTAAAAAAGCCGCTCAATTTGAAAGACCCTTTATAAAGATTATACCTCTGTACTTATGGGACACTTTCTTAGTGTACCAACTATAAATATGAACTAGGAAAACCAAAAATTATAAAAAGGTTAAAAATTGAAAAACTTGGCAACTTTCCGTTTTTTCCAAAATTTCCCAAAAAGTTTACCAGGTACTTCTAATCTGAATTCAGTAATCCCCTACTAACTTAAAACGTTGACGTCGCCCTTTAAATAAAAGGTTTACCTATATAACCTTTAACAAAATGGACACCCTGTGTATGTATATGTCTTGCTATTATTAGTTTATTAATTTTATATGATATGTACCCTGTAAACAGCATACTACAGTATATTAAATTAAAATTAACTAATTAAACTTGAAACGGAGCCTGATCCCATAGAATGCCGATAATCAGGATAAATTATTAAAACCATATTTTACACCACATTTTTAGTAGTTTATTGCGGTTTGCGGGATTCATTAGCTTCCAATAAACTAATTAAACGGAAATTTTCCTTTTTTCGAAAATGAATTTTAATGGATTGTTATCGATGCAATTAAAAGAATTTTTGACATTTTCCCTATAAAAATACGAGTTAATAAGAACTTGCGGCAACGTCTCTTTTAGGTGATATAAAATTTATCAGGTAATTATCCACTTCTTGTTGCCCTTTTGCAAATGAACGTGAAGAAGAATATTCTAAAATAATGCCTTTGCTGTGTCCAAAAAATTACGTTTTTACTTTAGACGTTTAGACCGTATAAAAATGAGCTTGCGTAAACTCTGTAATTATCTCTTTCCCTATATCTAATATTAATATTATTTATATGCGAATCTTCAAAAAGTAATAAATATAATCTTACGGGAATCACAACTGGTGAAGGCTAAGCTTTCTGTGCAAACTTTGCGAAATTTCATAATATTTCAAGTTTATTACAACGCGGTCTAAGCCCAATTCTGTAATTTTAAGACGTATGCCCTTAATAAGCCCGTAGGATAAAAGGTGAAATTTCAGAAAATATAGAAGGAGCGATTGTTATTTTGCCCTGCATACCAGGAATTGTCTTATAATGGATTAACCGGATGATGAAGCGAATAATAAAAATGCAAATAAAAGTGATATTTCAAAAAAAGTCAAGCGCTTTGTGATGCAAATATTTTTATCATTCCAGAGAAATGCGAGACCTTCATATGTGATCTTCCTTCATTTTTCTTTGAGTTACAATGCGATCTTGGCAAACATTCGCGGCCATAATCAAACAAAAAAATCTACCTAAAGAGTTTTGCCTAGTTTCGTTTAATAGTCTAAAATTCACACTTTACCCTTAAACAAAACCCTTTAGGATAAAGCTACAAAGTTAGAAGTTAAGTAAACTGGGTAAGTTAAAGCAGCACTTTCGGTTGTAAATTGATGGCTGAACTGGGGATGCACCACTATATTTACAATCATTACCCTCAAGCTAGGGCTGTTTAAAGGGTGATCGCTGCTGGGGTTGTGCGTGTAAAGAGCTGGCACAATTGCTTCGAGAGGCGTGCGAAGTTTTTGCCTTGGGTTTGATGGATTGCTAACCAAAAGGTTGTTCTTGCCACGGGCGAGAGTTGACTCTTGTTTTAGTAGGGTTTTTTGCACATTTTTTCTTCGTTTATTACGGTGAATATTTATAGTAGTCTGGAGTTTTTATCAAACATTTTAATTTGCTTCAGAATGTAAAGAAAAGCCTTACTTTTTTATCCTACTGAAAATTTACATTATTCCACTTAAAACCTATGAATCGGAAACTTCCGATTTGAATATAATTATATCCTTCAAATAAGTATTTTAAAAACAATTTTATGTTTTCATTTCGTTTGATTGTTGTACAAATATGTGAAAATAACCAAGATTAAAGCATTACCGCAACATTTCATTTTAAAACTGTTTATATAGCTATTTCAATTTAGAATTAGTTCAAAGAGAGGTTGATGAAATGAGTGCATTTCAATTTTGTATTTATTATACATTCCCAAAACTCAATTGGGTGTCACAAATATATACTTTAATAGAGGGATAGAATTAACCAAATGTATAAATAACTTTTTATATAATTAAAATTTCAATTGCAATTCGAATATTCATCATTAAAACAAAGTAAAACCGCAGTCTGTTTGTTCAAATTTTAAGTACCTATAAAGGCAAATATAAGATAATTTCTTTCTATTTATAACTTAAAAAATATTTTTTGTTTTTACTGTTAGTTCTTCTCGGGCGATTTTTAAATGAACCGTGCTAGGTCATCCGAATTCTAATAAGAAACGACGTAAATAATTATAATAATACACAAGGTCTCATTAGGTAACTAGAAACGACCAGAATAGGGTGTTAAATACACTTATACATTCAGGAAATTGTACATTTTCGCGTGTATTAACGAGTTTTTAATTCAAAAATGTAAATGGCTCAAGGATTTAATTATTATTTCTTCTGGAGAAATGCAAATTCTCAGAAGAAAATGATAAGCGTGTGTGTTAGCACAGAGGCGGAGGTGTTGAAACGAATGCAGTTTACTTAAGAATTATTTATAACTTGCGAGTTGGGGTGTATATTTAGGATTGTTCCTTTCGGTACCGGAAGCTATAATTGAGCTGAAATTGTTGTATAAATTTGAATTTTGGGATTAAAAAAAATTTAGACTTACTTTTCTGTTGGTTAGCAATTGTATACTACAACGTTTCATGTCGAAACCGAATGTTTTATTTTCAGCTCTGCAGAAAAAAATCCTGCACATTTGGGTTACGTTTGAGTCAAATATTAAAGCCTTAATTTTTAAGTTAAACACGAGCAAGGTTTGAATCGAAAATACATTAATATAAAATTATAAGATCATAAATCTAAAACTTTTATAAAAATTATAAGAAAAATCCAAGTCAAAAAGTTCCCAGACAACTAAAAATAACAAAATTCCAAGATGTACATTTTCGAAATCTTAAAATAACAAACTGAATATTAGGCTTCATTGGCGCAGAAGGCAAAGGTTTTTCTCGATACTATTCCACAAATTCGAAATCTCAACGTGAAAATGTCCATTTTTTGGGGGTTTGAAGCCTGATAGTTAAGAAGGCTGTATGGCCACAGCAATCCGATGAATTAAAAAAAAAGACATTTTATCTACAACAATTTGGGCTTAATTTAATTACTTACTTATTTATCCTCTTCCCTTGTCTACTCTATGGTGCAGAGGGGCGGAGCGGAGCTCCACAGAATTTATTCCATGCTTTCCTGTTCTTGGTGCACTTTATAGCTTCCGCCCAGTTGCTACCTCTTTTCTCTACCACCTTTACCATGGCCTGATTCCACTTAATCCTCGGTCTGCTTTTCAGTCTCTTCTCAGGTTTTCCCATGCTTCATATTTTTTTCACTAATTGATTTTCCTCCATCCTTATTATATGTCCCAGCCAGCTCAGTTGTCTTCTTTCTATACTTACTTATTTCAAGCTTTTCAACTTTTAGATTTTTCCTTATGGTTTAGCTTCGGATTTTATCTCTTCTTGTAACTTCCATGACTCTCCTTAGCAATTTCATGTTGCATCCTTGCAACTTGCTCTTCAGTCTGTCATTTAAAATCTACGATTCACATCCATAATTCCCATGAGTGTGGGAACATATACCGTTTTGTAGATTTTCAGTTTGGAGGCTGCCGCTACTTCTTTCTTACTGATAAAACTTTGGTTTAGTGCATTATACAATCCCGTTGCTGGGATTATCCTATTGTTTATTTCCCCTTCATATCCACTTCTTCCACTATTGTTCCTAGATACTTCAAACTTCTGGCTTGTTTTATTTCTTGTGAGTCTAACACTATATCGTCCTTGGCCGGCGCTCCAATTACTAACACCAATGAAATTCTTGAATTTACGGCGAATTGCAGATTAACTGGAAATTAAAAAGTAAGTTAGAATTACATTTAAAATTTCTAAATCATATTCAGCAAAATTTGGGCCTTAGATTATCAATTTCCTGAATTAAATATAGAGATCTGCAATTAACAGAGGCAATTTATAACTTGACAATGTTTTAATAACTATTAATAATTTTAATTTATTAATATTATTGAACTATTATACTTTACTGTTAAAACTTCTCTCAAGGTTAAACGTACAATTTTATTCTGAAACTCCATGTTGAATGTGAAAATTTTGAAATTAAATGCTAAATCTAGAAAATCTACTTGTAAAATGCTGTTTGAAATTTTAAATTTTTAACACACTCGAATCAAATTTAAACAAATTTAAAGAAATTTAAAAAAATCCAAAATAAAATTCAATTTTAAAAATTGAATATGTATTTTGAAATTAAAATGAGAAAACTGAATCAAAAGTGGGACCGCCCTTGAAAGAATAAATTCTAGAACAAAAGTGATTATCATGATTATAAATCTAGAACTTCAACGGAAATTCTAAAAAAATCAAATTGAACAGATTCAAGTTTTGAAATCCAATACAAAACAATAATTTAATTCTTAATTTAAAAAATCTAATTACGAAAATTCGCAATAACTTGAAATAGTTTTAAATGTGACCCCAAATCCATGTTTTTCTTATTAACCACTATATTCCATTATTTTTTAGAATACTGACAAATTTCAGATTTAAAGAATCAGATTTTGAATTTATAGTTAGTGCCGAAATTAATTTGAGATTTGGGCATCTAACTTGGTTAATTATTAACAGATATTAATTTATTCATTTTTTTAAATTAAATGTTAAAGTTAGAACTTCACAGCTTGATAAATTTCGTTTTGATGATTAATCATTGTTAAAAATTTAAAACAAAAATTTTTTGCCTTTTGAGCTTTGGTTTTTTAAAATTATTAGAAAGTGAATAATCTGCCAAGCAAAGCTTAACTTAAAAGCCATTTTAACACCTTGTTACACAACTTATAAAGACCGAACAAAATTCTATAAGCAAAGTATAAAAAAAAAGAATTAGTTCAAGGGTAAGCTTAAAATTTTGTCTTGCAGATCTGCCTGCTCGAAATCCGGCTTATTCATTTGGCTATTTACCTTGAATATCGGTTTCTAGCATGTTTCTAAGAATTCCAGGGTATATTCTACCTACAGTTGGAATTATAACTAAGTATTCCTCAGAAAGTCTTTGGATTATCCTTGGATCCCTTCTTATGAATGGGTGTGATATAGGAGATTTTTCATTCACTTGGAATACATTCACAATTAAGACATCGTTAACACATATTTTTTAACATTCTACATAAGTTTCTGCGGTGGTATCTTATTAATTTGGGATATATTCCACCACGTCCAGAGGCTTTTCTAGGTTTCATAGATTTTACCTATAGCATCTTTAACTATACTACAAAGATAGCAGGAATAAAGCTAGAAAAAGATTCACAAACGCATTTATGACAAACAAAGGATTAAGACAAGGTTATTGTCTGTCTCCCACCCTATTTAAAATATATTCAGACAGAGTCCTAATGGGATAGACACGCAAATGTAAAGATTCTTAGAGTGGAAGATGACACATTATATAGTCTGTATTTTGCGGATAACCAAGTGGTGGTGGCGGAAGATGAAGATGACTTGAGCTGTATGATTAGAAAGTTAAAAGAGGGATATAAAAAAGCAGGACTATCTATAAAGGGATAAGTGCGAATATTTCGCAGAAGATAAAGACGAGCGCAATATATTATGTGTAACCCTTGACAACAAAGTTATAAAAGGGGTTGAAAGATGTAAATATTTAGCAGTAACTTTTAATAAACATAGGAACAGTAACAATGAAATACAAGAAAGAATAAATAAAGGTAGGAGAGCCACAGGAGCGATGTATTCAATTATTTGGGAAAAACAACTAAAAAGCATTAATATACAAAAATGTTATGCTTTAGTAGCAGAAGTGTGAGATATAAACAAGACAAATCAGAAAAAGGCATCGGTCACAGAAATGGACTATCTTCGAAGAAGTTCCAGTAGTTACAGAAAATTCGGAACGACGAAATAAGAGAAAGTATGGGTATGGAGAGCAAAATTAGGGATGAAGTAGAAATAAAACAACCAATATGGTTCGGACACACGAAGAGGATGCAGGAAGATAGATGACACGTAAAATATTGAAATGGATGCCACCCGAACGAAGAAAGAGAGGACAACCTAGGAGAAATTGGACAGATATAGAAGAAGTAGAGGAAGTGATGGCTGCGAGAGGCTTAACAGGAAGAGAATGCTATGAAAGGAGAAATTGGAAACTGGGGACGGAGAGGCGGCGATAGACGTAAAAGAATCCGTTATACACAAATTTTAAACACGGATTTGAACTGATTCATGTTCAGAAAGATTACTTTTAATTCGACGCCTTTTTTGCAAGAATGCTTTTGATTTAATGCACGTGGCTAGTCATTTTAGCATAATGTTTAAAAAACTAAAAAAACGAGGTTATATCTTAAACAGGTCAGAACAAATTTTAATGTAAGTGAAAAGCACAGTGATTCCATAAAGTAAATGAAAACAAATAAAAGCAAATATCGACAGTGTTCACTGGTATAAACTATGTTTTGATAAATAGTTTATTAAAGAAAATTGAATAATCCCTTTAGATGTTCTATTTTATTTTCTTAACAGAATTTATTTCAATTAAAGCTTACTTAATATTCATGAAGCTCAGAAATATTGTATTGTTTCCAATGAAAATTCGAACGGTTTATTCGCCAAGTTATAAATTATTAAAGGTTTTGATTTCCCGTTCGTGTTCACTTGTTGCTCTTTATTAAAAGTGGCGTTTTAGGCGATTTATTTTAAATTAATTTCTTGGTAGCTTTAATAAAATCTTATGGGTAAGAAAGTAGCTACATTGTAATTATTTATTTTAGCCATTAATTAAAGCAATAATTTTTTATTTCAAAAGTAAAACGGAGGTTAGGGCCAGGGCATTCGGACTCTAAACGGATATTTTTGGGTATGAATTTGTGATAAGGGATAAGTAAAATAAACTACTCAAAAATGAATAGGGATATTTTATGTATTGTTGTTTATGTAAAAATTATCCCTATTCATTTTTGAGTAGTATATTTATTTTTGTTTGAGTACCTGATGATGTTCGACTAAGAAAGGCTTTACGTAAAATTAAGCATACTATAAATGAGGATTCACTAACAAAAAGCCACAAAAGCCTTAAATAAGTGCCAAGATAGAAAAAAGAAGTTCTTAACAATACTTTGCTGCGCAATTTATTGCTAAAATTTGATGCACAATATCACTGTTAACTTTTAAATACGTATTATATCGTGGCTCAGTTGGTTCAGCGTGCATCTGACCACTGAGATTAAGATTGGCCCGGGTTCGATTCCCAGGGCCACACATACACCAAAAGCATCCGACTGCTTCGCTTGAAAGTCAATAGCAAACCACCGAGGTATTCTGCCTAATAAGTCCTCTCTGGAGTAGAAGCGTAAGCACTTCCGTGGTTCGGAGCTCACGTTAAGCTGTCCCCTATGTCTGTAGGCTACTTAATACGCACACCACAGACATATGGAAAGCAGACCGGCAACGCCCTGTAAGGGGCATGCCACTTCGAGAAGAAGAAACTTTTTTATCTTAATAATTATTTAAGAAATTGCGAAAATCGAAACAAAACGCAATTTATAGAAAGTTATCAAAGGATTTAATATTGAATTAATTAGGTTATAAAGCAATAAATTGTTAAAAAGATGACACTACAATGAACAAATAATTATTGTGCGGTGTCGATTAGGACACTTCTTAATTAAAATAGGACCCACTGAGTAGGATTCGTTCTTTGAAAGTAAGTATAGGTAAATATGATTAATTTTTCACAGAAAAGCTAAGACGTAGCATAAACCTGGGGAGGCTGTTTATTCTAACTACAGTTTCTGCAGATTTAATGAAGCTTTTAGTATGCTGGTGTAAATATTGGAACCAAGTCTGTCTTTACTTTAACATGTTTGAGGCTACACCAATTTGCCCATGTATAATTCCAGTTTCTTCGTACTACAACGAGCTAATTAGCGATGAACTTCTTTAGCGTATATATAGTTTGGAATTACAATTAATTTATAGCTGTTTTGGATGGATTTTGGATTGTTTTGATCGTTTGTAACGGATGTTCAATTGAAAGGTTCATTAAATTAATTTTGATAGTTCGTGAGCCGAAGACGGGGCATCAACGGGATGTGATTTCTTTAACTTAACCTATGACAATGATATTTCAAGTGTAGTTTCGTTTTTTCTTATCGGTGAAATTATTACCATTTGGCTATCTTAACAGCTATACAGAAATCGTACTTTGCTGCTATAATATCTTACACTTTACACGACCGAACGTGTATGTAAGTAGTTACTTTTGAAGTGGCGGCAGAAAAGGTGATGGTGTGTGGGTTTATTCAGTGGAAAACTGCATGGAAAAATAACGTTATAAAATGTAAAAACTGTGAAAAGAAATGGAACTTTGTCAAGAGCAGTGGTTTTTAAATAGTTCTAACTTTCTTGAAAGCTGTGAAGAAGATTTGCAAAATAAACAATTTTCAACAATGGATTGAAAAGTTTACCGAATTATCGCTTGCAGATTTGATTTCCCAAATTTTTTTATGAGGCTGTGTTGGCAACTCTTTAAGATCAATAGATAAAAACGTTGAATTATGATTTACATGTGCGGCTTTGGCAAACATTTAAGTTGAATGATTTCGTGTGTTTTCAGTTAAGGGTATACAATCAAAATTTGAGCGTTAATCAACTTTTTTCGGTTACATAGAGGGCTGTTCTTGGCGACCCATGACCTTTACATTCCATCAGTAAATTTTGGTGGAGAAATTTAAGCATAGCTAGCTGTGTAACAAAAAATGTCAAAAATCATCTATAAAATTAATTTTGACAGACCATTGGAAATGTGGGAAATTGAGAGAGCCGCTTATGAATGGGTAATTAATATTTAACACAATGAATTATTTACTCAATGCAAAGCAAAAACGCATTGAAGCCTGAACCTAAACCAGGTATTTGGAACTTCTACTTCTTCTTCTTTCCGCGGTATGAAGTAGCAGAACTCAGTCCCTAGGCCCAATGTGCATCTGCCGCAAATTAAGGGTTGCCTGCATACAGACCGGCACCTAGCCCAAAGTCCAAGATCTTGTTCATAGAGGCGCTCCGTGTATCATCGAGTTCTAGAAGATTGGCGCCAAATAGACGATGCCTCAGAAAAAGTAGTCAGATGCAGATGTCTTTTAAAGAGCCCATGGCTTGTCACGTGGGTTTGCAATTCCGTGTGATTTGGGAAGTTTAGAGTCATTTGAATTTTTGGTAAATTCTTTAATACGGTCCTGTCCTTCGTAATTTTAATTTCGCGTTTTGTTATGTTAGTTTTGCTACAGTTAATTCCGTTTTAGTCTGTAGGGCATCCAAGGTTACCCCAACTCGGCGCGGTTTGCTTGGAGTTCTACGAAATTCCCAAAGTCACCCCCAATGTTTTGTCGTTGTAGAAATGTTCCTTCGTCAAAAATCCCAAGATGACCTAATTCGCGTGTATTTTATCTTGTTTCATCGAATGCAGCTTCTCGTAATGCAGTTCGGGGAATCCCCTGGACGCGAGGCTGTGTTAGGTGACTTGGCTTAGCGTCGGCCGTATGTTTCCACTCCCCTTCTTTAGTACCTACGTGACAACATCTCGATTATGTCGGACGTCTTTTAAGACGTGGCGCAAGTTTATCGTTTCCAGCTTGGGTCTTTAAATCACCGGAAGGTCTCTATACCGGTAATCCTCGGGGAGGATTACATGTACGACTTGGTCGGATTTACTAAAAGAGTGCCATATACCTCCGGAAAGATATAGTTGTTGTGTGTGGATGAAGAAAAGGAACACCATCTCCTTTGCCGATCACCATCAATGTCCGTCACGTTACTCCCTGACCAACATCTTGTCAGGTAATTTTACCCTCTTCTCGCTGCACCTGCTTTTGCCGTTTTTGTTCAACATCAGATTCAAGCTTTAACTTGGTAGCCGACTCCTGATTGATCTGTTTTGTCCAGTGGTATTGTACTGAAGGTTTTGTGAATCTCGTCGTGGGCGGATCGAACATTCACATTGTAAAGTTTGAGGGCAACTGGCAAGCAGTTAACTAGTTCGGTTTATTAATTTTTGTGATTACTCGTGGAAAGGCATTACTTAAATTTATTGTTAATAATTCAAGTACTTCGAGCGTCTTTTCTATAGTCAAATTCGTTCAACAAGTGTTAAGCCTTCAACTACTGTGTTACGTTTGTTTTAGTGATATCAGTTTAGAAACTTTGCGAATTGCCGTGGCATTTTTACGTATTTCTTGTTGCATGTGTCAACCTTTTGTAAATTGAATTTTTAGCTTAAGTTTTATATTTACCATCATCATTCTTTGACTACGGTTAAGTTAGTCTAGCTATTGATTGTTTTCTTTCGCTTTAACTCAAGTAAATGTGACATCCCTTAATCATCTTTTCATATAATTTAAGATTGTATTTATAAACCCCTTTTGTGTCATATATTTTGAATAATACTTTTACTTTTACTAAATTTCATTGTCAATTCATTCTTGCCTTTTAATTTGTGTTTATTGTGTTTACTTTAAAGATGTTTGTGTATAGCCTTGTGAGCCTATCTACAAGTAACAGTTTGTTTAGTAGCTAAGTAATTTTCAGTCAAGCAAGGTAAGTCATCTTGCAGTACGGTGCAGCAACAACCCCTTTACCAAGCCCTATGGGAATCTTCTGTGGTGGGTTTCCTTCTTTCAGATCTTAGGGTGACTAATATCACAGTGGCGCTCAACATTTTTACCCCTATTACGGCAACCTTTATTGAAGGGTTTTAACGTTTCAAACCGCCCTTCTCCACTGTTTTTCTAGCCGCGCGCCTAAAGGATTTTACCATCCCCCTATAATGTCGTAATGCAAGGTTGGTACGTGACAGGCTAGTAAAGAGCCTGTGACAATCCTGAGGCGCTTTCTATTGAACCTAAGAAGCGGAAATATGAGGTGAACTGAGGGTGAGTCCAGCCTCTAATTGCTTGCTGATTGCTTGCTTTAGGTAAGCCGAGTGCTGGTTTAGAGCCTAAAAAGGGTTCCAAGGAACTCTCCTTGGCCAGGCAGTCGGCTTCCTCGTTGTTTGAAATGTTACTGTGACCGGGCAGCCAGATTAGTCGAACTCAGTTGGTGGAGCCGAGCCTTTCCAGGGTCCCTTGACATTCCGTGACCAGTTTTGATTTGCCCTTTACAGAGTTCAAATCGGATCATATATAGATATGCCTGTTCCGATAACTTCTGGCGAAGCTTTTCTGGGCACAGACCAAGATTGCATATATCTCAGTCTGGAAAAAGGTAGGAATCTTGCCTACTGCGAGAGACAATTTAATTCTAGGTTGGTCGTCATGAATGCCAGCACCGGAGCTTGCGCCTGTTGTGGATTCATCTGTGACCCACAGTAGAACAGAAGATCTGACCCGGTCCCTAAGCAGTAGTGAGCATTCATCCCTTGTAGGGATAGTTATCTCGTAATTTATGGTTAAGGAGTAGCAGGGAGACACTAAACAGCGTGTCAAACGAGACAGAATCTGAGCGTGTCCCTTTAGCCTCCCATTACCCTTTCAAAGGCTGCTGGTGAATAGCCTGTCCTTTTCACGCTTTCGCCTCAATCACAATATGAAGAGGCGTTAGGCGTTAGGTTGAGAAGGGCTTTAAAGGAATGCAACGAACTTCAAGTCATGCTTTGTGAGGCTTCAACATTATCAAAACAGTGGCTTAAGCAAGGTAAATCGGTTTCAAAGAAAATGAAGGCCATACAGATGATTGGGAAGGTGAAAGCGACAATTTCTTGAGACACAAAATCAATTGTAAATTGATTATCTAGAAAAGAGCAAAATTATTATTGAGCAATACTACTCAACAAGCTGAACAAAATGATTGGGAATGACCATCCGCTTACTTCTCGGGCCACCAGTTCTCGAAACTCAAAACATTCCTGACTGAAAGAGGTGTTAATCAAATTAAGAGAAGATCAAAGCTGTAAATAGTTATTTTGAAGACCTCGAAGAAATTTATTTCCAGGATGGACTCGCGAAGCTGAGAAACCCCCGGACCAAATGTGTTGAATTTCATTATGGAAACTTTTTAATCTATCCTTGCAGACCTTAAAAATGAAAGAAATCATCGAGAGAGATTTTACAGCATGTTCTTAAAACAACATCCGTTCCGCTACCATTTATGATGACGACCCAAACTTTTTGCACTCAACTGTTACTAGCGATTAGCCTTTCCAATATTTACCAGCCTGAAACTAAATTTTAAAGCCGTAGTGCATAAAACTTTACAGACCGCAAAAATTATGCTGAAGGGGTTATGCAAGGTTATTCAAACAGAATTTGTGTCTTCTATCGTTAAAGTCAATGCTGTATATTATAAAGAAGCGGTGAATCGATCTAGTTAAAAAGAAGACAGTAACTCACATTATTCAGAGGATGTGGCCCAATAGAAACTGATGCTGTTTCTAAAGTCGAAAACGATCATCAGAGGAAGAAATTTCAAGAAGTCAAGAAGTTTAGATAAATGTGATAAGTGCTTCGAACGTTATTTTATTTGAGGATTTTATAGATAATAATGTAATAACAAAATGTAACATTATTTTAAAATTGCAATATGGAGCAAGGGTCTTCAAGGTCATAAAGGTTCCAGTTTTAAAACTCAATAGTGAAAACCATGCTTGTCGCTGTTCAAAGTTTAAAGGGACCGGTAGAAAGAAATGGCGTCCCTCAATATTGCGAGAGGAAAGTTGGAGTTTACTGTATAATGATTTATCTGCCCAAAAGGCAATCATGGTAAAACAGTTTTTGGTCGAAAATATTGCGGTGATTTGTCAGTCACATATTTCATGTTGTTCTCAAAATTGCAAAGATCATCAACGGACGAAATTTTAAGACATTATGGTTCAAGTGGTTAATCGAATATTACTTTAATGACACACTTAAAAATATTCTTTGATGTTGTACCAAAAATGTGTCTAGTATGTTCGTGTCATACAGGTTTACTGTAAAGGGTAAGATCTAACTTGTTTAACAGTACAGTCCGAAAATTTTTTGTTACACCTCGTAATGCTTGTCACGCCGGTAAAATGGATTTAGCCGTCATATTAAAACACCATATGCTGAAGATTTTCAGAGAGAACCTCTTTTTAAAAGAATTTTAAAAAGGGTATCCTTTCAGATAGTTGTTTTAGAGAAAGTGAATATCTTTTTATAAATCAATTTTGGTAGGGTTGACGCTCTTTTATCTCGAAAAATGTCGAGCAAATATCGAGAGGATTGTGAAAACGTGAGTTTATTTAATAGAAGACGGTCTTATCCGGTGCGAAAATGAAGCAATGATAATATTCCGTGTAGGTTTTACTAAAAACGTGGAAACGTTAGGTTTACCCCCAGCGTCGGGGTTAATCGTGTAAGTACTTGCATATATTATGGCGAAATTGTCGTCACGTGCAAATCGGTGGTTAAGTCGCGACCCCTCCGCCCCAAGGGGATGAGATCCAGGGAGGTACGTGACCACAATTCCCCAGATTCCGATTATACCCTACTACCTACATAACATTATTAGTCGGTTATGCATTTGAAACTTTCACTCTCCATTTCCCAGAGCACTCGAGCCTCATCAACTCCGGAACGTTTCAAAATTAGAACATAAACGTCACAGATCGTAATCTTAGGTCAGAAATATCAAAGTTACGAAGTGTTTAATTAAATCGTTTGGGCGAAAAATTCGGCTGAAAAGTCGCCGGGTAGCACTAGGACTAATGATGCTCGTTAGCTCTTTGTTACGAAATGCTAAAACTTCGGTCTTTCGCCTCGGGTTGTGGACACGAGGGACCACCGAAGACAACTCATGAATATAGATGAAAAGCTCGCCATTCTTCTGTCTTCCGCTACTTAAGACCTGCCAAATCACAAAATTTAAAATCTCTGCGGCTAGATGCGCGGTTGAATTTTTTATTAACGCAGGAACAACGAATATTTTAGGATATTACGTAAATCCCTTTATGATCTTTTCCTTCACTGTCATAATATTTTGTGAATTCCGAGACCCCCCTAATGACTTAGCCACTTCACAATAAAAATTTCTAAGCTTAAAGCTGTTCAAGGAATTGGATCTGAGTTAATCACTTATTTAAAACGATTACAGTCTATATGTAAATTCGGGATTGTAATCAAAGCCCGAGCTTAACGTAATAACTCGAAGTCTTGAAACTATTTTAAGCCACTTACTGCTTTGGCTATTGGGAAGAAGGGAAAATTATCGAGACAAATTATTATGTTGAAATCTAAAGTTACCAAGCGAAGTATTATGAAGGAAATCAACAAGAGGTCTACTGTCTACTAGTACCCCCCGCAACGGGGGTTCTGTGCGCAGGGAGGGTTGGCGGCGGGCCCGACAGGGCCTGCCCCGGGACCGCCTGTTCGGGCGTGTGTCTGCGGCGGGGGTCCGACAGGGCCGCCCCGACTTACCCCTCGTGCACGGGGCCTGGGGCGTGGCAAGCCCCCGGGACCGAGCCGTCTGACTAGTGGACCGTGGTGCAGGCCACTAGACTAGCAGGGAGCTGGACCCGGATCATTGCGGCGCGGTCTGCGTGTATCATGCATGCTGTACGGCATGCATGTATGCATCGTACGACCGCACGTATTCCGAGGTGGAAAGCCCCGAACGGGCAACCAGTGTGCCGTTGATCAGTTCTGGTACGTCGGGGGTTGGGTGATTCCAACGCCCAACCGTTGAGGTTGGCTTCGGCGGGGCAAAAGGTTTCAAACAGTTCCGCTGGAACGAGAGGAAGTTCCTCGGCGTGTGAGTTGCGTTAACACAACTCGGTCACTGACAATGCAGAGCCAGTAGAGGCGAGGATAGCGCTTCCGTATCACTAGTGCGCGCTTAGGGGCTTGCAACCCGAAGCTACTAGAAGGTGATCCAGGTTCGATCACTGCGATGAAAGGGCGTATCCCTTTCCGGAACTTCGGTTCTGGGGCTACCCTCACGGGGGGGGTGATATGCTTAAATGCTTGGTGCACCCCTATGCCCAAAAACGACCAATAGTGTCTACTAGTACCTAATTATTTTGTGTCGATTAATCTACTGACATGAATATAATGTGGCTCGGTATACAATCCTGAATGAAATTGTTCGTCGTATTTTATAGAGGCCGTGGATTAATGTACGATGTATGTAAATAGGAAGACGAGACTTTAATTTGCAAACCAGTATTTTTCAAAACTAGTAGACTTTTAGTTTTATTTAGTAATTAATATAAACTTTCCCTTGACAATTCAGTTAAAGATCAACATTTGCGGGGTAAACAAAGTGAACAGAAGCAAGAATTTGATTTCCATTGTCCCATTGTAAAATGCGGCAGCGGGTTGTATGTTTAGTGCTAGGGTAGGAAATCTAATTTTTATTGATAGAAAGGAAATTTGCTGAAAAATTAAGTATTTTAGAACACTACAGACTACTACAAGATATCGATCCCAAGCATACCTTTCTGGTCATGCAAGAATGGATGAACAATGTACCATATAAATTGGAGATTTCCAGTCACCTGACATTGCCCCCTATTGAACATTTATAGGTAAAGCTTGAGAGAGGACATTTTTCCAAAAGTATAACAGGGTTGAAGATAAAACCGCATCAAGAATGGAATAATAAAAAAAAACATATTTTGCAAAAAAAGTTGATAAACTAGATACTAATTTCTTTTTTTTTCTCTTAATTTCGAATATGGCCGAATAATTTTGTTCATTTCTATTTTTCTGTTTAAATAAAATGTACTTTTTATTTTATTAAAAAGTTATTCTTTTATTTAGAAAAAATATAATTTGGTTTATAAGAATAAACCATTATTTTAAAGGTTATTACTAAATTATTTCGTATGCTCAGAAGCTCTTCACAGAAATTAATATTTGAGATGTCAGTGTAGTCCAACACCAGCAGATACGTTCTAACTGAAATGCTGAATATTGATTAAACTGCAAAAATTCAAAAATTACAAAAGAATTAACCAAAAAGGAAAAGACAACTTTATTATTCTTTGTATAAATTTAACTTTCTCTTCTTGTCCAAATTATTGACTTTTAATTACAGGGTGGTCTAAAAAGAGCTACATTTAGTTCCCTATGGATTTTTTATTTAAAATGCTGTTGTATACATTCAGCATCATAATAAATATTACCATCCCTCATTTAGAAACTGTCCAGGGGCTCGATTCTCGAAATCGTGGGCTTATTTTCGCATACGTTTTGTTTTGAATGGTTCTTAACGCACGAGACTATCTAATGGAAACCGTGTTCCTCAACGCTTGCATGCTTTAACAGAAGTCGGTGATAACTAAAGGCCGGATCTAGTAAAAATTTAGTAAAATCATTTCAGTAGAGCGGCACACTTAAGTAGCACTTTAAAAACAGTTGTTGACTATTGCCGCCCTCTAGCAATTATAGTAGTGTTTTCTAAAAAAGTTTACCAATCATTATAGTGCAATACGTATATTTACAATAGGCGTGGCCAAGCTTTCATTGAGTCACCAAACTAATCATTTGTTATTGAAGAAAATTAACGGTACAGGTGGGGGAAACCTTAATTACAAATTTTTGGTGCGCCGCTGAATTTAGCTAAATTTACCTATTTGGATGACTCGTCACCTAAAAATTTCACCTAAAAGGTGCGTATAGACGAGCGCGCCGAGCCCGTAATGCAACGTTGCATGTAATGCGCGGAGGAACTCTTGGTTCACTACGAACACGTCTCGCGCATCCATCTACAACGAGCCTTTGTGTTCGCCTCAAAAACCGACAGAAAATGGTTCGTTGGGCGCCGTTGCAGTATCGGCGCAGCGCGTGTTGGCAGTCCCGTCCACGAACAAACAGAATGTTCGTTTCATGTTGCATTACAGGTTCGGCGCGCTCGTGTACATGCACCTTAAAATCCGGTCTCTAGTGATAACTGTACACGATTTTGGTTCTACCAATAAAAGAATACGAATTTAAACTAGGATGTAAGTGGAATAGTTCAAATTATTTATGCGGCCCATAACCTATAAAGTAAAATTTTTTAATCTGACATATACTAACAATAATAATTTATGTAAGTAACAGTGGCGGCTCGTGACTTTAGGAATGGGCGAAGCAGATCATTAGGTCCCCCTTCCCCCCCTTTTTCAAAGTTCAAGGTCATTCGCTATTTTACAACTTGAAATTTTGATGGAACTCGGGTTCGCTTAATGTAAAACTAAAAAAATATATTTTGAAAAAACGGAAAAATTAGTGCAATCGATGCTAAAGCGACTCCAGGAAATCATAGATAACAAAGGCAATCAACCAAATATTAGAATGAACGTATTAAATTGTTTTGTTATATAGCAAGCTGTCGATTATTAAACTCTACGAATACGAGTGTGTCAGAAATTTTCAGTGTCTTTCCAATATTTTATTGTTTAGAGTAGAAGTAATTTTTGTACGACTATTGACAATAATTGTTAAATATGAATTTCGATTACCTACGTATATATTTGAATTTGCATTTGAACCAAACGCACGGCGCTGTACGAATACGAATGGGAACCACTGTATGTAACACCGAAACCAGAAGGCAGGTTACGCCTGACGCAGGTCTTAAATCTTTTTCACTTCTCCGTACAAATTAATTTGCAAGATGAAAATTGACGCAGTATTCCTGTATAAGCATGCCTGCTTCAGTTGAACACTTGTGGTCTGCAGTATGTATTGCGGAGCGGCATAACCCGCAGAGGCTTGCTGTACGATGTACTGTGCGCCGGGCATAAAATACATAAATTAGAATTCTTTTCTGTATCAACTGAATTAAATAAAATGAAAAAAAAAATAAAATAATTTCGGATTTTGAATAAAAAAAACATTAATCGAAAAATAAACACAATCATTTTTATGACAAAAACAAACCCAATTACTTGGGCAATAAACTAAATTTCTTACAATACTTTTAATTTGTGGCGAATTTATATTTCTAAAGAAATAAAAGAAAATTTCTCAAAAGATAAGCGACACGAATCAGTTATGACTTTAATTTTTAAATGTAATTTTATCAAAATAAAAACTGTCCCGTAAAGTTTTTTACGGTTTTAGACTGAGCTAAAAATATTAACTCTGCATTTGTATTTCTGATATATTTACAATAACTCAACAACACACTAAAAATATTTAGTTCTCATTAATCAATTGGCTTTCTAGTAACTAACCTCTGTTAATTTCTGCACAGTTTGAGCTTCCGCTGTTCTGCAACCCACTATCCAATTCGAGGAAAATTCTTGAAGAGATTTAGTAGCGTTTCCATTCTTCTTTAAAACATTTTTTACTAAAGCCCAGTACCTCTCAATTGGGCGGAGTTCTGGTGTGTTAGGCGGGATCAGATTTTTGGGGACGTACGGGATATTATGGTTTTCTAGCCACTGCATTGTGGTTTTGGTATAATGTACTGTTGCTAAATCTGGCTAACTTCTTTAGTATGATTTTTGACAAATGGTAGTGATCGTTTGTTTGTATAATTGTACCTTCCGCATGGAATAGTTTACTGCGAAGAGCACATTGGCAGATAGTCTGACAGACAAGTACTTCTTACATTATCTGGAACATTCTCCTTGCCCACTACATTGTAGAATTGGCTCTGGTAGAGTGCTAAAATCGTATTTAAAATACGATTAATCATCCAAAGCTTCACCAAGAGGGCATACAGTTGCTTTGATCGCTTTATAGCAATATTTTCATAGTTTGGCAGACTTTCTTCTCTATTTTTTTATTCTTTGAATCTTTTGGTCTTCCACTTCGTGGTTTTCCTTTCATAATTTGGTTAATTTTAAAATTTTCTATGGTGCATTTTACAGTCCATCTATTAGATTTTACTTCCTTAGTTATAAGAGAAAATAAATTTTGTCTTGAAGATATATTGTCACTGAGCAGGCAATTTTATAGCAAACACTTGCAATAGATGCGTCACCAATCACAGTCTTAATTTTGCAATGAATCTGCATTTATTTTACTCACAAATTCATGTGTACAAAAACTGTGCAAAACTTTACGAGACAGTCCTTATCATTTGATATTTGTGTTGATAGACAACCATTATTTTTATAAAAAGGGTTCGAGAATTGGGCCCTTAGTCGGAAATATGCCTCAAAATGCAATATATTTTCTTGTAAAGTGTATATGTCGTCATTTGTACATATTCATTAATTAAAGTTATTATTCGAACATTCGAAGTGAGTAGTCTACCTGTCAAAATTTGATGTTTAATTAATGACAGTAGAAGGCACCGACGAAGAAAAAATTTTAGAATTATATAATGAACTACAGGAAATACTAGATCGTATAGGAGAAGGAAATAGAAATATAATAATAATGGGCGATTGAAACTCAAGAGTAGGAAGTTACGTAAATGGAAGCCTCGGATGTACAGGAAAATTCGGAGAAGGAACCATAAATAGAAATGGCACATAGATGTTGGAACTTTGCCAAACCAATGATTTATTAATTGGAAATACATTCTAGGAACAACTGATACACGATAAATAAACCTACATAGCTGAAGATAGTAATTTAAAAAGTCTAATATAATTCATAGTATACACACAAGAAGTAACAAATTTATTCAAAGAGATAAAATCAATTAAGGAAGCAGAATTAGGAACGGCACATGGAATGGTAAAGGCAGATATAAACCTAAAAATAACAAATCAAATAGAACTATATGAATATACTAAGATAGAAATACAAAAATTACAAGACCCCGAAAAAAGACAAAGATACCATGAAGAAACAGACCAGGAGTTTAGAAGACCAGAAGAGACAGAAAAAGATTGGAATTTGGATGAAATGTGGATAAATTTTAAGAAAACGATACGTGGAAAAACAGAAAAAATATGCGGAAAAAAAGATAGGAAAACATAAAAAAAGAACTAAATGGGAACTAAATGGTGGAACAATGAAATAAAAGAGGAAGTAAGAAAAAAGAAAGCAGCGTGGAAGAAATAAAATCAAACAAACTTAACATAGGATAGATTAGAATACAATAGACTAAGAAACAGAGTTAAAAAACTAGTAAAAGTGGCAAAGAAATAAATGAAGAATACAGCATCAATAATAGAAAATTTTAGAACAAAATAAGAGCAATGAAAGGAAAAAGAAGGAAAGAAATAAAATGCATCAAAAATAAAGATAACCAACTAATCGTAAACCCAACGGACATATTAAATACATGGAGAGACAGAAATGCTTGGAAGAGTAGAAGGAGAAGTTCCAATAGAAGAAGAGCATGCAAACATAGACAGAGATGTAGAACAAATAGAAGAAATTGCAACGGAGGAACTTCAAGAGGAACTGAACAAGATCAAGACAGAAAAGGCTAGTGGAGTAGACGAAATAGACCCTGAATTAATAAAGTACCGGGTGATCAACGGAATTTATAATTAGAGCAGGCTGTGATATTTACCATAAAGTTGGCAACATAGGCTTGCAGCTTGAAATTAAAAATTTTAAGTGTCAGAATTGAGACATTTATTTTTGAAAATGTTTGATATTCAACATAAAATTTTTTTCACTGAAAGTTTTTTCTTCAAACTTATTTTATTACTGCGTTTCAGCAAAATAATGTTTACTATATCATCTAAGATCGTACAAAGCACGAGCATAACCTCAAACATAACAATTGTCAATTTATTATTCATTGCTCAGTGTGTCCAACCACACAGCATAAAATAGCACCAATCACAGCCTCCTCTAATTATAAATTCCGTTGATCACCCGGTAGATATGAGAAGACGGTAAAATATGGTTGCTGGAAATATTCAGAGAAGCATGAAACACAAATAAGATCCCCAAGGAGTGGGAGGAAAATCTGATAGTACCAATACATAAGAAAGGAGAAGAAACAAACTGCAACAGCTATAGAGTCATTTGTCTATTCACTACAGCATATAAACTATACTACTATACTATACATCGAAGGAAAATTAGAAGAAGAGCAGGCAGCGTTCAGAAAGGGGAGACAAACAAATGACAACATAAACTCCTGGACAAAATTAACGCACCACTTTATTAAACGTACTTAATTTCAATATAGAAATTAAAATCAAACCAAAACTACGCTAAAACTCATAAATTAGACTAGTGTTATAACATGACCTCAATTCCAAACATTTTTGACTTCAAATCTTTGTTTTTTGACTTCAAATCTTTTTTTTGCTACAAATCGCTCAAATTGTGAGAACGGAAAAATTCGTAAAAACTGAAATTTGAGTATTCAACGCGATGTTAATACCGCGTATGACCTCCTCTGCTTCTAATTACTGCCTCCATACGCCTTGGCATGCTGGAGATTAAATTTTCAATCAAACCCTGAGGAACATTCTCCCATTCTTCAAGCGTTGCATTTACCAGTTGGTCATGATTGATAGGTGCAGGTATACGACTTCGAACATTTCTTTTTAGGGCGTCCCATAAATGTTCAATAGGATTTAAGTCAGGACTGTTCGCTGGCCATTCCATGAACGGCAAATTAACAGCATTCAAGTAGTCAAGAACCTGTGCAGCTACGTGGGGTCGAGCATTATCTTGCATAAACAGAAAGTCAGGTCCAATAAAGGGAGCAAATGGCATTACATTATCAACTACGATGTGTTGCAGATAATGATCTGCATTCATAGACCTCACACGTATAGGGACTAACTCTGTGGGACCGTTGAAGCAAATCCCTCCCCAGAACATTACCGAGCCGCCACCAAAAGGAATTTTTTTAGAGACATTGCAACTCGAAAATCTTTCTCCAGGTCTTCGCCAGACACGTTCACGTCCATCATTAGATTTTAGGCTCACTCTGGTTTCATCGGTGAATAAAACCTTCTTCCAATCATCAAGAGTCCAATATTGGTGATTTCGGGCAAATCGCAGTCTTCGAACTTTGTGTTCCGTAGTTAGGAATGGTTTTTTTGCCGACCTTCTGCTAGTCAATCCAGCTTCCTTTAAACGCCTTCTGACAGTTCGAGACGATATTCGAACATTGCGAACAGTTCGAAGCTCATTTTGTAGCTCAGTGCTAGTGCTTTTCCTGTTTCTCAGAGCGCAATGCCTAATAAACCGCTCATCCCTTGGAATAGTACACCGCTTTCGACCTTGCCCTCGTCTTCGTGAGTGAGATCCAGTCTCGTTAAAGCGGCTTACCATGCGACTAACGCTGGAATGACGTCTTCCTAGCCGATTAGCAATCTGACGCATTGAGTATCCCTCACCCAAAAGAATTACCGTTTGTACCGATTCTTCCACTGATAGGTTTCTGGCTCGATTCATTTTTGTAGTCTAGGATATTCATAAATGATGAATTGATAACAAAAATCATGATAACTAAAGTTAACTTACGTTGAAAAGAAGATTTCGAATCGAATTACGAAAAGTTCCCAAGTCAAGAATCACATAAAATGAAAATTGCAAATTCTAAACAAAACAAACCTATGACAACAGAGATAAAAATAACAGCCGAGGTCCACAGCCTACTTGTAAAAAAATTAGTAAGTCAAAAATCCTTCTAATCTAGGAGTTATTTGAAAAAAATGAAGTGGTGCGTTAATTTTGTCCAGGAGTTTATTTATGATAAGAAATATAATAGAGAAGAAAATAGAAACAGGGGCAGAGCTGCATATACCTTTTATAGATCTGAAATCGGCATTTGACATGGTGAACAAAAAAGTAATATGGAAATTATTAGAAGAACTAGAGATACCAAATAAAATAATCCAAGTAACGAAAAGCGGATAAAAACCGTATATGGAAGAGTACAACAAAATGGAGAAAGATCAGAAAAATGTAAGATAAAAAGTGACATAAAACAGGGGGACAACCTCAGCCTTCTGTTATTTATAATAGTGATCAATAAAATAATTAAAAGCACAAGAAAAAGAACAAAGCAGATACAATGAGCTATAGGATATAGACCCTAGAACCAATAAAACTAGAAGGACTACTATACGCGGATGACATACTACTGATTACTGAATCACAAAGAAAAATGCAAGCTTTAATAGATACATGGATAGAAGAGATAGAAAACATGCATCTAGAAATAAACACAGATAAATGTAAATATATGGCCATAAATAAATGAAAACCAGAGGAAGTAATAGGAAACGGTTTGAAATGTAAAGAACAACAAGTCGCAGCATACGAATACTTAGGAGTCATGATCACATACGATGGTAATTGGGATCTGGAATCCGCAAATACAGCCAGGAAAGCTACAAAAATATATTATGCTTTAAACAAAACAATATTTGGAAAGAAAGAAAATAGAAAAACAAATAAAAACCCAGATGTATAATGCAATAACTATCCCAACACTTATATACAACAGTGAATCTTGGCTAACGCAGAAGAAACACGAAAGCACATTAAACGCAGCTAGATGAAACAACTCAGGAAAATAGCAGGAAAGACGCGCATGGACAGAATTAGAAATGAAATAATAATATAATAATAAGATAATCAGGAATCGATAATATCAAAAAATAACTAAAGGAAAGTTAAACTGGTTTGGACATACATAGGTTGTCTAAAAACAAACCGAACTTTTGCTCTAGAAGAAAACAACTACAAGAAGTATTTTTATAAATACGTTTATTCATTTGGCATAAGCTCCCTCTGCATCAATACAACGTTCAGAACGAGTGATGAGCATTTCAAAAGACCTTTCCAACTCCTGTTTTGGTATCTCGTTCGGTACTGCAGTCACGGCGGTCTCATTCATCTGAATATTTAGTTTCGGGAACAGAAAATAGTCGCAGGGAGCCAGATCGGGAGAGTAGGGTGGATGGTCAAGAGTAACAATACCTTTCTGAGCCAAAAATTGACGCACGGCGGTGGCCTTGTGTGAAGGTGCATTGTCGTGCAGTAGCGCCCAGCTTCCCTGACCGCGATACTCCGGTCGTACTCGTAAAATTCGGTTCCAAAGACGTTTCAAAATACCCAAATAATAGTCCGTAGTGATATTCTGCCCACTTGGGACGAATTCCTTGTGCACAATACCCTTGGAATCAGAAAAATAGACAAGCATGGTCTTGATGCGCGATTTCTGGAAGCTAAGTTTTTTTGGTGTGGATTCGTCTGACGACTTCCACACCGAACTTCATCCTCATATAAGTACTTGTTTTGGTAACTTAAACGTTTCGGTAAAAGATTTCTTTAATTTCACGCAAAACTTAATGTTGGAGCGTTGCTCCATTACGGTTTTCTGACAAGAAGCAGGAAACATCTGTTATATTTCACGCCACCTAGCGGACTGTTATGAACCGATTCAAATACTACTGTGTGCAATCGATAATATAAAGTCCAAGCTAGTGAATTTTGCCCGCTACAACTAAATGACGCGCTTAGTATTATTTCTACAGCAAAAGTTCGGTTTCATTTTAGACAACCGTGTATAGTGAGAATGGACCAAAATAGACTAGTAAGGAGGGTCGAAGATGCAAGAAGAGAAAACAAAAGAAAAAAAGGGAGACCCAGGAAAACGTGGATGAAACCAATAGAAGAAATAGGAAGAACAAGAAGAAAAATAATAGACGAGATGAGACAATTAGCTAGGCACAGGAAGTCATGGTAAAAATGGATAAAAGAAGGCCACGAATAAAGTGAACTCCGACGCTCGCTGAGGGCATTAGGGCTATTAGGAGGTAGGGGAAGAAGAAGAATTAATGACAGTTCTGGCTAATTCAAGAACAATAAACAATATGACGGCACACAAAAGTTTACATACAAACAAATTCAGCCAACTTGATATATTTCTTCTTTAACTACCCTGTACGGCCAAATAGCGAAAGGGAGAAAGCAGGTTGATCAAAATAAACTTAAATAAAATGATTCGTGGTTAAACTTAATTTATTAACATGACTCATTATTATTTTTCAGAATTTCGTTTTAGATGATCCAGAAATATCATACTAATTTTGTCTGAAGCACAAGCAATGATTTGGAGTAAGAATAGCCAACAACATATTTTATTCAAAGCGTGTTTCAATTCTGACAACTATTAAACGGCAAGGAAGTTAAATATTTATAAAACAAGTAAAAGTGGCCAGCTATTAAGGAGTTGCATTTCCGTTTTCCCATTGGGTTTGCTCACGCGAGCTCAAGAATGGTTTACCCAAAAACAAAAGAATTCCGTATCAAACGTAAAAAGTTCGTAGACTTGTGTGTCTGAAGCTTTCTAGTCGCATATAAAGGGTGGCACTCAAAAAGCTTTTTAGAAAGTAAATACTGCAACGAACACATTATAAGGTTTATTTGACTTTCAAAGCTTGTAATAATCTTCACCGTGTGAAGTGCTATTTTCTTAACAAAACCATAACTGGCTGATAATTGCTACAGAACCTCGATGCATTATAAAAAAACACCAATTTAGAAAGGTGATGGCCTACGAAAAGCCAAATTATGGACGAATGATACTTATTATAACATCCGAATGAACAGAAACCAATTCCCACTAAAGTAAATAAGAAGAAGCAATTGCGATGTGCAGTGATGAGTGCAAGAATGCACTAATCAAACTTCATTTGCAATAAATTAACATTTTATGCAAAGCAACTCTAATCTACATCTGCATGGTGCATTCGGTAATTGCTGAACGTTTATTAATTATGCACTCATGTTTAAACAACTAAATTTAAGACGTCATTGGCACACCACGCTCTAACTATATTTGGTTTCGTAATGTGAAACCTACATTAAAGTGCACGCGTGCATATTGTTATTCAGCTCGAAAGGTAACGGAATTAAAACTGGAAATAAAATTAAGGCTTTAGTAGCAGAATTACATTGCAGCTTTTGTTGCTAAAATTAGGAAGTAGTGTTGTAACTCTGATGCATTAATAAATTAGGGAGGTAACTAGAAACTTATTAGGTAGGAAGAGAGGAAACATGAACAGAGAGGCAAGATGCTGCTTATTAATGTTACTCTGCAACTGCAAGTATTTTATAAATTAAGAACCGTCTTGATTTTAACTTTTAGTTAACTATTTGTTTAATGGACTTACGAAATCAATTTTGAAAGTAACCTTGTTGGAAGTACCTGTCGTAGAAAGAGTTATGCCGTATCGTATTCTATACGTTCTAAATAAAGCTTGAGAAAAAATAAATTTATCTTCCTGATATTTTTCGAGATATTCACAAAAATATTTAATTTAGAAAAGAAATAACAGTTTTCCTTTGCTTTTCTATACACAAAACTTGTTTTAAGTTTCAGTCACATTTGAATTTTTGAATTTCTTTTACCTGACGTAAAAGATCCAGAATATTTGTTTATATATTACAAAAGTCAAAGAGAATATTGTTTTATTAAAAACGTTTTGAATTATTTATTTTCAATGCGGAAATAAAAATATTTTTCTTTTATCACTGCTTATTTACAAAACTGTTGAAGTTTGACATCTCTGTCAAGCAAGCTAACTGATATTTTAGACAAGAATTTTCAACCCCAGAAGCGAATACCCACTACTGAAAATTAAAGTAACAACTTATTAAGCTAAAATAAATATTTACCTTGGAATATTGAAAGTTCACCTTAATCGACTCAGCTAAATTTGCGAATCGTAGCGCTCTGTCTACAAGTAATAATTTATAAGCAACAGGAAAACCACATTTTGGAATTATGCACAATTAAACGACATAATAACGTCCCTTTAATTAGACATAAATAAAATGTGGTTATTTAGGGGTGAGTTATTTTTACACGCGTTTATGGTGGTTATTGCTATTACGCCACCTATAAAATTACGCAAAGCAATTCATATTCGTTAACGGCCCACTTTCCCACTTTATTTGACATTTGCATGGCCATTTTGGAAGGATGTGGCTTGAATCCTGTAATGAAAGGTGAATTCTGCTTAAGGGCCCGATTATTTTTAGAATTCTTGTAAACATCCCGCTATTCTGGTTATTAAATATAAAGCAAATTAATGCGCTCTTTGGTTTTTAGTTAGGTTGAAATCTGCAACGTATCGCCTTTTTACATTTATTCAGCCCAAAAGAATTGAATTGTTTGTATTCTTTTGAAAACGCAAGTAATTAAATGGGTGATTATTCCTAGAACACTAATGGAATTTTTATAAAATTCTAAATGCAGAATTAATATGTTGTTAATGTGGTTTTGAATGTTGATGTATTCAACAGTAAAACATGCTTTGTTTACTAGAATTATTACATTAAATTACGCTTTGGCCAGACGCATTCATAATTTATAAACCTGTCTCACTCTGAACGTAAATAATTAATTGAACAACCTTAATTTGGCTTTCGAGGGGAAAACAAAGAACTACAAGTAAATAAAGTTTTATTTATTACGGCAAATGTAGAAATAAGGAACTGAGGTTTACTAAGATGAATAAAGCAAGTGATATATGTAGGTCAGGAACATCACTTATCAGGGAAGTTATTGATTACAGTACCCTAAGAAAATTACGATGTAAAGCCGAGATATTAAACAATTACCTCCTCCGTCTGTGTGAAATGAAACGGACGTTTAAATTAATTTAGTTCACAATTTAATTTACTGGCGTAAGGAACTGATAAATTTAATTTTGATTTGTTGGGTGATTATGTAATAATATTTTGATTTGTTTCTTAAACTTAAGCTTTGTTTATTAAGGACCTGGATTTCAGCACATATTTGAATATAAGTTGAGCTTAAGCCGGTTAAACGTGAAGCTTATGTATGGGGTGTACGAGTTAAATCGTAGTTTAAGCTGGCTTCTGCCTAAATTCATATTGGACTGATCATGTATGTATAAGCTTTCTCACACTAACCGTATGATTCGGATTGGTCTGCATTGATAAAATTAGTGGGTGGTAGAAATGTTACTGAGTAAATATAATTTTCTACATTTCACTTGTATAAGGGCAGAGTGGGTAAGCGCTAGTTTGATAATTCAAATATCAAGTGATTCAATATAATGTAATGCACAGTGACCTATGGAATTAAAAGTGTTGTTTTAGCTTAGTTCAGGAAATCTTGGCAGAATACGAAACAAAAAATAACCGCATAAATTTAGGCTAGTTAATTTTTATTACTTGTGATTAGTTTAGATGTGACTTTTAATTCCATGGATCACTGACTTTAAGCTGCATCGCTTGATATGTATATTGAAATATCACCCTTAAAACATGAAATTTTCTTTTCTAGTGAGCTGTTCGTAGTCGTTTATGTTTGTTATTATTAGTGTATTTAGGAAATTCTTTGAAGTGTTATTCTATCTTATTCCTACAAAAATAAAGGGTGCTTTATTAAAATTGAACTCAATTGTAATTAGGTGTAAAGGTAATTCTTCTTTTAGAAATAAATATAAAAGAAGGAAGAGCAACCAGTTACGATTAATACATTAGCTGATAAACCATTCAATGAAAATGCCTCTATAATTTTTTATGTGGGAAGTTTAACAGGTGGGTTATTCTTCAGAACACCACGTATGCAGTTGTTATTCAATTACCTTATGAATTAATCTGTGGCCTTTGTTTTTGTGGGGCATAATTTAGCTTTAAGTTATTTAAGTTTAGTAATTTAATTATTTCTTGTTATTAATTACAGTTATTGTGCCTAGTTAGATAATTACATTTGAAACTTCCTTTTCGAAGGTGAAAATAATTAAAGAAGCATTGATAATTAATTTCAGCAATATTATTAATAAGCTAATACATTTCATATGAAATAGTAGCTGTTCTTGTACAAGAACTTTAGTTATGCTATTCTTAAGGGGGATTAATCCCTTGTTTCCTGCTTTTTTGTCTCATAGTGAATGGTATGCTTTTGCCCGATGGACTGTTTTTCTCCATTCTTTTCCATTTGTTATTAGCAAGGCACGGATTTTATGCAAATGCATATCCTATACTAATAATATGTGCTAAGTGAACTTTTGTATTTACGCATATCTAATAAAACAGACCTAAATGGAATCAATTTTTTTTGCATATTTTGCATATTTTAGGCATTTCGTGCATAAATTTGTTTCAAGAGCATATTAAAGCATATTTCTTTATACATTTGGTTAGAGATAAATGTAGCTACACAGTTTCACTAAAATACGAGAAATGTAGAAAAATGAGCGAATGTCTAAATTTCGGAGATACTATAATTCTATGGTAAATATCTATTTTTGTTGGGAATTTCTAAAATGCGGTATTTACCTACAAATATTTATGTACTTTTAAAAACTGCACACTTCCCAGGCGTCTAATCCCAGCTTAAAATGTATCTCTTTATCTGGAAGGGCTGTAACAGGCATACAAAACTTTCACTTTCCAAGAAATGACTAATGAACCACTGATACCATGGGATTTTCATGTTTTTGACCGTTGTTGGTCTTACTCGTTAGTTAGTTTTTGTTTTACTTTCGAGTTTCGCTTAACACTGTTGAATAAAAATAGGTACCTAGTTAAGATTTATTTTATTATTTTTCTCTAAAATTACCATTAGTTCTATAAAGATATAAGTAGTTTAGTATTAATTATGTTTCCTTTTGCTATTTGTATTTAATAATGTGTTAACAATTAAAATAAATAAATTCGTTTCATCCAAAAATTTCTGTTTTAAATATATACTTACATAAAATAATTAAGGTCAATAATTTGCATATTTTAAAGCATATTTCATGAAAACCACTGCATATTTGGCATGTAATTTGATCATATATATGCGCATATTTTAACACTTTTTGGTGCATACAAGTCCGTGCCTTGGTTATTAGATTTCTCTACTGTCTCACATTTAATCTTGCAATGTCGTTCTCTACTTGTTCTTCCCACCTACACTTTGGTCTTCCTTTGGGTCTGTTGTACGTTGGGCTCCAATCTGTGATGATTCTTAAAGCTGTTTTCATCTCACTCCTGTATACATGGCCGTACCATCTGATTCTCATCGCCTTTATCACTCTTACTATGTTTTCCTTACCCAGTATCTAATCAATTTCATGGTTCATAAACTGCATCTGCTCATTTTCACTTATTTTCTTTGGTCCCGTTATTGCTCTTATGTTTTTCCTTTCTAGTATTTTGAGTTTTTCTTCATCTTTTTCAGTCATTGTCATTGTCTCTGCTGCATACGTAATTACTGGTCTTATCATTGTCCTGTACATTCTAATTCTGGTCTTTTTACTTAAATATTTACTTTTTAGCATTTGTTTGTTACAGTAAAATGCCCTATTTCCTTTCATTATCTTCTCGCTTATGTCATGCTTTTCGTTTTCCCTGTGTAGGTTGTTATTCCCAAATAGTTAAATGTTTCCACTTCTTTAAGTGTATGGCTGCCATGTGATATTTGTGATTGTTCTGTCATTTCTGCTGCAGCACATATATTTGGTTTTGCTACCATTTATTTCTAGTCCTCTCTTTTACGCTTCCTCTTCTAATTTTCGAGTTGTTCTTTCAAGTTCTTTCTTGCTTCTTGAGATGATTGCCACATCATTTGTATATGCTATAAGTTGTGTTTGGTTTTTATTAATTGTTCCTGTGCTTTCTATTTTTTTTATTACTTCATCCAATGCCAGAGTGAAGAGTAGCGATGACGTTGCATCACCCTGTCTTACACCTTTTTCTATTTGTATTTTTCCTGTTATTCCTTGTCCTGTATCTACAACTGCTTTTGATCCTTTCATCGAGATTTTTATCATTTCTCTGACTTTCTTTGGTATTGCTCTATTTTTTAAATCTTTCATTAATTGCTCTCTCCTTAGTTGGTCAAACGCCTGCTTGAAATCTATGAAAATGATGTGCATGTCTATTAGGGTGGCCCTTAATTATGGTTGAAACAAATTTTGACCGGGTCACCCCCCAAATCGATTCCAAAAAAATTAAAAGTAATTTTAAGATTTACCACACCGCCAAATTCCAACGTTAAGGGGTGCCCCAAGGAGCCTGCATTTTCCCATTTAAATAGCATAGGCTTTCAGCACACTTCTGGTTTTTATTTTTTTACAAAAGTATGTGTGTCTGAAAAAATCCGGAGAGTGCTGCGATTCATTGCTTACTGATGCCCCTTTCACGGAAAAAATCATGGGGGCCAGGTGTCATATCTTAACAACTCGTTACAACCGAGAAAAACGACAATATTTTAAAATTACCACTTTCTTCACCCCCCATTTATTTGCTTAAGATATGACACTTGGCTCCCATATTTTTTCCATGAAAGGGGCATCAGTGAGCAATGAATCGGAGCACTCCCCGGATTTTTTCAGACACACATACTTTTGTAAAAAAATAAAAACCAGAAGTGTGCTGAAAGCCTATGCTATTTAAATGGGAAAATGCAGGCTCCTTGGGGCACCCCTTAACGTTGGAATATTGAGGTCTGGTAAATCTTAAAATTACGTTTTATTTTTTTAGAATCGATTTGGGGGGTGACCCGGTCAAAATTTTTTTCAACCATAATTAAGGGCCACCCTAATGTCTATATTATATTCATAACTTTTTTTTGTTATTTGTTTTAGTATGTGGATTGCATCCACCGTGGATCTCCCGTTTTTGAAGCCATTCTGATAGTCGCCTGTGTGTTTTTGTATTCGTTCTTTTATTATCGCCGCTAGTACTTTATATGTCACATTAAGGAGTGATATGCCCCTGTAATTTTTACATTCTGCCATGTCATGTCATCTTTCTTTGGTATCGGAATTATTAAGCCCGTTTTCCACTCTTCTGGCATCGTCTCCTCTTTCCATATTCTTAGCATTATTTTAAAAAATTGTTTGTGCAATTCGTCCCCACCTTCTTTTATTAACTCCGCTGTTATCTTGTCGTTGCCTGGGACCTTTTTTTTCTTTAATTGTTTAATTGCATGCTTCACTTTCTCGTATACTGGTTCCTCTGTGTTCGCCACTTCCTCGTCTTCTTCTTCTGTCTCTGTATTGCTCTCCTCTTCCTCTTCCTTGTATAATTCTTCGAAATGTTTCTTCCAATGTTCTTCCTTGATACTGATCAATGCTTTTTTTTGTTTTTTGTTTGTTATTTCTCATATATTTGTATAACGTTCCAGTATTATTGTTTCTGCATTCTTTTTCTATTTCTTCTAATTCTTTTTCTATCCATCGTTCTTTTTTTTGTTTACATAATTTTGTAGTTTATCTTCTGTTTTCTCTATAGGCATCGAGGTCTTCTTCTTTTTGTGTCTTTAGCCATCTCGCTCTCATTTTGTTTTTTTCTTCTATTGATCTTATACATGCATGGTCGAACCATTGTTTATTCTGTTGTCTTTGCCTATACTCTATAGTTTCCCCTGCTGCTTTGTTTATACTGTCTTTAATAATTCCCCAGTCTTCTTCTATGTTTACACCCTCTCTTCCTGGCAATCTTTTTATTATTTCTAATTTGTATTCATTTTTTATTTCGTCTTGTTCTAGTTTTTCTATATCCCATTCTGTTTTGGTTGTTTTTGTTTTGTGTTCTAAGCCCTTTAAGTTTATTTTGCATTTAGTTATTACCAAACTGTGGTCCGAGTCGATATTCGCACCTCTGTATGATCTCGTGTCTTCAATCTCCGTGATGTCTCTACTCTTTACTAAGACATGGTGTATTTGATTTCCTGTGCTTGTACCTGGAATCATCCATGTAATTTTATGATTCTCTTTGTGCATGAATTTCGTACTTGTTAAGCACATATCTGTCGCTGCTGCAAAATTACACAGCCTTTCCCCATTATTGTTTGTCTCTTCATGTATTGTGTATATGCCTGTTACTTCTCTGTAGCATTGCTCTTTCCCGACTTGCTCGTTGAAATCTCCTATTATAATCACTATATCTTCCTTCGGCATTGCTTCAGTCATTTTCTCTGGTTCCTCATAGAACGTTTGCTTTTCATCTTCTTTGTCCTTTTCTCTTGGAGCGTACACCTTTATTATTGATACGTTCCTCGGTTTGGTTTCTATTCTTAGATACGCTATTCTCCCTTTATTAGCCATGAATTGTATTACTTTGTCTTTTATTTTCTCGCGTACTATAAATGTTGTTCCCCCTTGTCATTGTCTTTTTCCCCCCGGCATACCATATTGCATATTTTCCTTTGTCTATTTTTCCTTCCCCAGGCCACCTTACTTCCTGTAGTCCTGTTACATCTAATTGATATATTTCTAGCTCCCTCGCCACCTCTTCCATTTTTCCTGTCTTCAACAGAGTTCTCGCGTTCCATGTTCCTATTCGTATTGTGTTTCCCTTAATTTTCTTTCTTTTCTTTTTATTTTTTATGCGAGTTTCCATGTTCGTAATCATTTTCATTGCTTTAGTTGTCGTCCTATTTCCAGCCTTTATTTTTTCCATCAGTTTTTTTGTTGCGTTGGATCTTACTAATCTCTGTCTCTGACCAGTAATATAGTTGCATTTATTATTACTTTATGTTTTAGTTATTTTGATGAAAAATTTTATACACAGGTGTGCCTGCACAGTAAAAATATGGTTTATTTTTGGGGATACTTAAAAAAAAATGGAAATTACTTTGGTGTTTTTATTGAAAATTCGTTTGAATGGCTAATCGCTTATAAAATTACAAAATGTTTTCTGAATATGAAGCAATTTTATGGAGTTTTTAAATATCTTTAGAAAATCAAAGTTACGTACATACATATTCCTGATGTCTTCTGCTACCTTGCGGTGTTGTGGTTGGGTTTTCCTATTCTTCTGTCTTTGTCCGTGGGCCTTGAGTGACCTTTTTCCATTCTTTCCTACTTCTGGCAACTTGTTCTGCACTTCGCCTGTCTAAACTCCACTTTTGCAGGGTTTATTCTAATTCACCATTCCATGTCCTACGGGGTCTTTCTCTGTGTCTCTTAATATCAGTTCCTGCTTTCCAGATAACTTTTACTTTCCTGTTTTCTTGCATCCTTACTAGATGTCCCCACCATTGCAGCTGTTTTCTTTCTATGCTAGTTTGCAGGGGTTCTACTTCTCACCAGTTCCTTACTTCTTGTAACTCCCGCTTCCATTCTTAAATATTTCATCTCAAGAGCTTGTAAATTGCTCCTTGCTTTTTTATTCAATGTCCAGCTTTCCCATCCGCCCAGCTTTCATATCCGCAAAAATCAAAGTTACTAAAATAAAAAAAACAAAATAAATTACTTTCCTATTTTCCTGTCCTTTTCTTTCCCACGGTGAAACTGCCCTTTACGTTATATATTTGATCACTTTAATAACAAAAGGAAATACCGGAAAATAGCATGTATATCTTTAATTGCAAACAAATGCATATTTTTCAGCATAAGGAAACAATCGCCTTAGTTTCAGATTTATACTCTTTGGTTTCAGTGCATTGTAAAGAATTTTAAATGTTTTTCAAAACCTATACAACTGTCCATCATGTTTATAAATTTTTACAACTACATTGTTTGAGTTTTTACGAGAGATTGGCCAAGCACCAGTTTTAGGGACTGCATCTTTCCTGCATTGCATCTGAGTGCCTTCAACAGAATTTTGGCATTCTTCTTTTTTACTTTGGTGTAATGGCGAAACTATTAAAAATTTATAGTGGAGATTTTTTCTAAGACTGTCCCATCTTATTCAAGTCTGCCGTTAGTCATTACAAAAGTATGTACCTAATGAACACATATTAATGGCCGTTAAAAAAATATCAATTAAATTGTTTCGAAAAAGCGAATAAATTACTATACCTAGAAAACCCAGATTTCCTCACAACTGTCACAAGAGCCCCGCTGAATGTCTTGAATTGCTTCAAAACGTACAGGATAGGACATCCTCGGATTTCCTTAAGAACACTTCTTGGTTATCCATTGAGGAACAAAGATTTCACTGGAATTTTTTGCTGTTATCTGAAAATATCACTCTTATTAATTTTACATCATCAGCAAGCATACCCATCGATGCTCCATTAGGAAGGATAGTTAGAACATTTAAGGTTTTTGTTATTAACGAAAAACGGTTTGTATGTATATATGATCTGTAACCTCTTATATCTCTTGGTGTCGAGGCTGGTGCGTTAACATGTGCGGCTCTACGCGTGCAATGCACAACCCGGACCTTCTCTGTTAGTTAAGTGGTTGGTTTTTTAAACCCAGACAATAGGATTACTCCATGAATTTCGTTCATTCTTGTACATATTTGAACTTGTAGGCCGTTTTTCTTCATTTTTTCTTATGTAACCTATACAAAATTGTATACCATTGAAAACAGATTAAAATACTCTAGCGAATAAAAAACAAAAAATATAGGATGCCATTTAAAAAAATAATTGATGACGTCATAACTTTTAAAAGAAATGAAAATTAAATCTGAAAATAACTTTTTCGGATGCGCTGTAATTTTAATCGCTACACTTCTTTTAAATTTCGTCTCTATCACAAAGATTAACGGAGTTACCGAATGTATTCCTGACTGAATTTCCACACTGTATGTATTAAACTTGACGGAGTATTTAGGTATTTCTTGTATTATGAGGTGAGTTACTCTAGATCAACGAAATCACAATAACATTAAGGGTCCTCTCACTGAATAGTCAGTTATCTAAGTTATCTTTTCACTTAACCAATAAGGATTGAGGGTAAAGAAAATCTTAGTGAAAAACTAGACGATCAACTGTAAAAGATAGCACACCTGGAGTACGCACAGTTACAAGACTTTTCAGAATTCATTGTAATACCTAAAAATTCTGTTATTTTCTATTTCAGGGTAGTTTTGAAATTATTATTTAATGATAATAATTTCTAATAACGTATTATGTTCTAAGGATATAAACAAATAAATTAAATTGTTTCTTAGCGATATAATTAGGTAAATAGTAAATAGGCATAGACTAAATTGAAGATAGTTGGTTAATTTTGCTACAAAAACAGAGACACCACAAATCAAATCAAGCCTTACGAGGGTTTCGTCCAAATCTCTTAATTAGTGCTGATTTGTGGTTTGCTAGATTATCAGCGTCGAGTTTGTCGACCCTTGAAAATACATTTTCCAAAAGAAATTCTGGCACAAACTTGAGTACGAGGCACTTCAAACTGCATTACCATTATTTGAAAATATACAGAAGTTCTTACAGCTTTTGAAAGAACATTTATGGCATTCATTTTGATATATTTATTTATTTTTAGTACATCTACTTATGACGGTTTTAGCAATAAAATACCACTGTTCAATCCAACAAACTCTTATTGAAGGCTAATAATTGCTTTTTGGATTATTATTGTTTCGGTTTACGACACTCTTATCAATAAAACCTTGTTCGGTTCGACGTAACAATAACAGCAAACATTTGTCTTAAACTGACGTGTGATTGTTCAAACAGCAAACGATTTCTCGAATCGTTAGAAAAACCAAAAGTAAACCCCTTTGGGTTTCTTTTTCCTAAGCTAAAATCAACCGTATTTCACTTAATCCATCACTATTCTCTTAAAGCCAAAAAACCATTTTTCAGCGTTCCTTCCTTGCGTTGGATTACAATAAAAAGAGCAGTTATCACAGCTAGCAAGGGAAGATTCATCCAACGAAAAAGAGAGAACTCTTACATATTTATACAAGTGGAACAATAAAACCACCGAAAATCTCGGTTACGACTGATTGCTTATATAAGCTGTCGCGAAAATAATTATTTTAACGGGAGCAGTTTATCTTTTAGCATAACGGCCCTGAAAGTTTTGTGCTCGTACCAATTCATTACGAATCAATAATCCAAGGGGGTTAAACTCGTATAAAACATGGGCCTATTATTCAAATCTTGTCTTACACATTAAGTAGGAGGACTAGGAATTTAGGAAAATTTACGATTATCCCAGATGTCACGCTGATCGCTGCAGATCACCCCGTAAATTGTACGAACAGTGGTTATAAACCCTCTTTTAAATGTCCTTACAAAGTATGGCGTCATTCTAATTTCACCCCGATTGTTACGAGCAACATGAAATTGTAATAAAATTAGTTGGCACTGAAAGTTTATTAAACGTACTTAAAATTGATAAAAGAAGCCTTAAAACATTATCCGGTGCTTTTTCGCAAGTTGGCCTATAAAACTTGTCTTGGAAATTTGCCATCTGTATTGTATGCAGTAAATGTAGTTGGGGAAACTGTCGTATAAACAGTTGTAGAATTAATATTGAACATTTAAGAGCTCCACTGAATTGTTTATTACACTCTATTTTGCATTTGTATTTTGAAATATACCGAGCGCGTGCGAACTAAGTCATCCTTTTTCTATTGAAAGATGAAATTATTAATATATTTTTAAACAAACTATTATTTTGTTATTTGGTTACAGGTAAGCCTTCTGAGGAACAAAGCTATCATTTTTCATTCAGAGAGGAGTGGGTAAGTTTAAAATACAATACCGTGAAAACCGTTGTTAATTAAATCCTGGCGTAGAAAGTATTTAAAACACAATTACAATAATTTATAAAGGTGCAAAGTAATTTAAGAAATTTTATCCAGATAACAAAGGATAGAATTATTTCATAGGATGAAAAATGGTGGAAGAGCCTGAGATCCAATTTTTTAAAACTAATATTATTATTTAGATTTACGAGTTTTAAGCTTAAATTTAACAAACTACCATTTGATGATATTTTCCAAATCTAAGTTGCACTTTGGCACAAAAACCGGGAATAACTTTAATTAATATTTAGAAATTTAATTAATTTGGGGCCACTGCGCTAGTTTGGCTGTATAGTTCCTTCTTTGTCATTGCATATGAGGCACTACTGCTTCGATGACGTCATATATGTATTACTTTTAATTATATTATCTGAAAAGTTTAGGTTTGGAGGGGCTAATCACAACAAATTACGAGGAGCGTTCGATAACTACGTGGCCTAACAAAGAAAACGAAAGTTTTTTGGACAAAAAAACATTTATCAATATAGTCTCCTGCTCGCTCAACACACTTATTCCAGCGATACTCCAAATTAGCAATGTCTTCATTCTAGGTCGATGAATCCAAGTCCTCGAAATAGTTATTTGCAGTTAGTAGCGATTACCTCGGAATTGGTCGAAAATATCTTACCGTCGAGCCGTTTTTTCATGTTTTAAAATAGATGATAATCGCTGGGAACCAAATCTGGGGTATAATAGCAAATTGTATAGCATAGTTTAATGTAAATTAATAGTAACCTTACGGAAAGCCCAAAGAAACCAAAAACATAAACTGAGATATCGTGATAGAATAGGAGAAATTCAACATCAGGTTATTCAAACGTAACATGACACGAACACATTGCTTCAAAATAGATTGTATGAATAAAATTTGTTAATACACTACATATTAATGAAACGAGTTAAAATTTGATAGTAATTGCGATGACTATATTTTTATTATTTACAACAAACAAGAACAACAATGTTCCCTCCTAATAAAGAGTTATTCGCTGGGATATAATTTAACTCCTTAACAAGCACAGATCATAATTCGGTGGTCTAGGTTACGATAGTAATCTATATTGGGTGGACATAACACAAGTCTTAGATGTTTTACATTTTTATATGCGATTTTATGTTCAAGTAGATAACGAAGGTGTTTTACAACTTATCGTAAACTGGCCTTTTAACAACAACCTTAAAAGTGACGAATGTTAGCAATAAAAAGAAGTATACGGGTGTTAACCATGAAATTTGCATATCAGCTCCATGTTGTATTTTAGGAGGTAAATAATTTAAGGCTCTTTTACATATGGTAATTCTCAAAAGGTATTTAGGTGTACTTATTTAAGCATTTTGAAACTACAATTTTTAGGAATGATTTATTTAACTGAAGCAGTTGTTAAAACAGTTCAAGGTGTAAGTTTCTGATGCGGGATAATTAAAACTCTTGCCAAACAAAGCATTCATCTTTGAAATTGCATAGAAGGACTACAGAATATTACAATTTACTTAGACTTTTAAATTTATGCTTCAAATTTCCCACATTTTTTTATAAAAGGTTAAAAGGTGATGACTAAGCGATTTAAACATTGTCAAAAGGGTTGCTAATTAATGACAGAAAATGTAATAATGATTTCCGGTAACTTTAATTTCTCATTCGTGTGGTAATGAAGTTAAAAGAAATAAATTGAAACTAAAGATAAAATTATGCCCTCTGAAGGTCAATTAAATTAAATCTAGCGTAAAATCGGTAGCAATTAAAATCAATTAAATGTACACACAAAACAGCCACATCAAACAGTTCTCAGGAATCCAAAACAATCTTGTTGCAATTTCGTACTTCAGCATATTACATCATCCCCAATGTATGTAAACACCGTTCCTGGGTCTTATGTAAATGTACAGATTCTGTTGTGTTTCAGGCTGAAAATTTTCAGCCCTAAGCCTGTAAGCGTGTTGATGGAACAATACTAAAACCGGCGTTTCTCGAGTGCACAAACTACCAAGAAACGTTAGCCAATTTGGGTAAAAATAAAACAACCAAAGTAAACACTGAAACAAACAGAAACATCGCACGTCAAACATTCTGACACAACGGGGTCGCACAAAAGCGCGAGATGCTGTAAAATGAGACTGTCACGTTTTACACGTTTCGCCTGCAGTTGTTGCTTTTTTGTTTGTTTATGGGCTTGAAGATGTCCGTGCCATATGGAATATAAGTAATTATGGAATATTAGTTTTTTTTTCTAGTAGGAAAAACATTTCCTTTGCTGTAATGGCAACATTTTCTAAGCTTTCGCATAAAAATGCAACAAAAAGGACTAATTATTTACTACAAACTTCTCGAGTTAAACCTTCTTTTCTCTTTTTCTACAAACATTTACAGGACAAATCAATCAAAAAATTACCGGGTGTGAAGAGAAAGTTTTACTTTTAAAAGGCAATTTTAAATTTTTTGTTTTACTTTCAGAAATCGAAGCTTTCCAGAGAGCGATAAACTAATTATCACATTTTTCTTTTAAATACGTCGAAAAAATCTCTTTATACGCCAAACGTTTCATTAAAGGGTTCAGATTTGTCTACAAGTCATTGAATGTGTACCTGATTTTTGTTTCTCAACTATCACCTAATTAAAGCTATTAACAAGCGAGTAAATCGAAGTGAAACGGAAGGAAATCTGAGGAAAGAAACAACCTAATTGAGGAAAGAAATATACATATAGAGGAGATACTTATCTGGCGAAGAGTTGAAAAATTGGAATAAGGAATAAGACGGAAAGTTAGACAGGTCGTGGCCACTAAAAACAAAGGGGTTATTCAACAAGTGATAGAAGAAAGCAATGAACCTAAGGTATTCAGGAAGTTCTACTAAAAGTTGTACTCAACCACTACAAAAGAACCACCGACAGATGGAAGAGCGCCCCTGACTAGGCTTTACAGTTTACACAGAAGAGATACCAAAAGAATGGAGGTAGAACAAGCGCTACGACAAATGGCTTATTAGCCATTATTATTATAAAGCGCCTGGATAGCACGAAATCATTATTGAAATGACCAAAATAGGAGGAACTGGGCTAATCAATCAGTTCGTAAAGCTTTTCAATACATGCATTGAAGAAGGGTGGGTTCCCAAGGGCTGGAAGAGCGCATAGGTCATCTTGATTTCCAAAAAAGTAGATAAAAGAGCAGCTAGAAATTACAGTCCTATATCACTAATCTTCCATATATGCAAATTCTTAATTCGCATCATAACCAACAGAACCACAATCAAACTCGGCGCCTTCCAAATCCCAGATCAGGCAGGTTTCCGAGAGGTATACAGCACGCTAGATTGCATACACACCATTAGACAAGTAATGGATAAGTCGTATAAATATAACCAGCCTCTTTATATGGCCTTCATACATTTCAAGAAGGCATTTGACACAGTCGAGGTGTAGGTGCTAACAAATGTTTTAAAAGGAAGCACGATCGACTATCGATATATTCAAACCATATCAGACATGCACAACAATCTCAGTGCTACTTTTAAACTATTTGAAGACACAAAACTTGTTAAGATCGAAAGAGGTGTAAAACAAGTAAACCCCTTTTCCCCTAAGCTTTTTACAAACTTGTTAGACGATGTTTTTAAGGCGCTTCATTGGCAAAACAAATGTACAAATATAAACAGCGAGCACCCTACAAACTTAAGATTTGCTGAAGATATCGTGCTGCTTTCCAACAACATGAAGAACTGGAAGTTATGATGGGAGACCTAAGAACAGCAATAGCAATAGGTTTAAACATGAACCTCTTGAAAACGAAGATAATGTGCAATATAAATAATGGAAGATAAATATATAGAATTAACAACAGAATACACATACTCACATATCCTGAAGGAAGCAAACATAATCAGCAGAAGTGAACAGACGAATCGAACCTAATGAACGTATTTAAGGGGTTATTTACACAGAACCAAAAAACGAAAGTTTTTAACCAATGTGTCTTACCCGTACTTATATACACATCTGAAACCTGGGTTCTCACAAAAACTAACATCGAGAAATTGAAAGTAACACAAATGAAGATGGAATTCGACTCGCAGATAGAAAATTAAATCAGTGGATAAGAAGCAAGCCTAAAGCTGAAGATGTGGCAGAACGTATAGCAAAACAAAAATGGAAGTGGGCATCTTATGCAAAGAGAAGATGGTAGATAGAGCGAGAAAACAACTGTATGGAGACCAAGAGTACGGAAATGAGACACTTGACGTTTAAAGTCACGATGGATGGATCATATTGTGGCGTAGTCAGTTTGTTGGTTTATTGTTATTATTTAATATAAATAAGTTACTGTAAATAGTTTGGTAGAGTCTCTGACCAACGATGCTACTTGGGTATTGCTTGGCTTTACACTACACGAGAGGTTTTCATTCAAAGTCAAATTCAACCAACAATCATGTATTTCATATCAGTGCTTTAGTTTTACAAGATAATATAAATTGGTCTAAGTCTCAGTTCAAAGTACATTGACATAAATTAGTACAAGTCTGGATTCAAAGTGAACAAAAATAAATTACGCTAAGTTCCGATTATACTTAAAACGACTAAGTCCATGAAATGAATTTAAACACTTTAGACAAATTCTTTACAAGCCCTGAATTACATTTAAACGACTAAGTCCATAGAATAAATTTAAATAATTTACACAAATTAAAGTTAAGTTAAAGTTAAACAATCTTACATGTATTCACATATTGAAGGGTGTCGATTTACCGTGGTACTGCAAAGGGGCAAACGGAGTAGAGAAATATGGAAGAGGTGTTTATCCAGTAATTGGAGTAATTGAACGCTGAAAATGATGATGATGATAATATGATGATTATGATGTGATGATGACGTCCGCTGTCCTGTAGTTTCCGACATATTTACTTCATGTTCATTTGCCTTTGACTGGTTCTTAATTTTACCAAACTGATTTTCACGCTTCAACAAAAATCGTTGGCTGAAAGTTACTTCAAAATAAAAAAAATAGTAGCATTAGAACATGAACGATGGATAACAAGCATGACTGACAAATTTTTATAAAAATGGTAATATTATTAAAAAATGCAGTGATTGGCTTATAAAACTTTTAAATGAAATTGTTGCAATAGTGACTAAAATAATGGAAAACGAGCAACTGTAAGAATTTGTCATAAGATGAAGTTCGAATTTACACGGAACAGTTCATAAATGTAGTTTCTTTAAAAATTTAATAAGTATTTGAAATTCTCAAATTGACCACCTACTGAGAAGTTTAAAAATGACAATTTTTAATCCATTCGATAAAATACAAATTGTATTTAGTTAATTGCCAATAATAGTGATATAATAATATAATATACAGGGTGTTTCTAAACAATTTATCTATATCCACCTATTTCTCTACATCCACCTCTGCGGAGATACGCCAGTCAAAGTTTGTTCTGAAAGTTCAAAAACAAGGTGAAACAGTTACGGCAATTATTGTAAAAATAAACGTTTCTGATGTATGTTTTATTTACCAGCTACTTATTTGCCAATTACCTAAATAAACAAAATACTTATTGCCCCATTAAACAAGGCAGATTGTATGTATGTATAAGGGGAGTTAACAAAATGTTTTGTTGATTAACAGTAAATTAGAACGTGGCAACTTGATTAAATTATTTACTGATAGAATTACACTTTAATTTTTGTTCGATTGCTCGATTACTCTTAGATTTAACAAAAACGTTTGTTATAGAATTTTACATAAACGGATGTAGTTTTACCCCCAACCCCCAGAAACACCCTTTCAGTAGAGTTATATTTTAAGTCTTTTGCCAAAATGACCCTTTTGATAAATTATTAAAGTGTCCCAAATGCTTTCTTCCTATACTTAGTACTTTTGGAGATACATAAGTTTTCTTTACATTTTAGAGCAAACTTTGATTGATCGTATCTCTGCAGAAGTGCATTTTTGGATTGTAGGTATATCACGTCAATATGTTTTAATTTTGTCTAAAATGTGCAATGTAGAAGTGTATTGGTGTAATTTAGAGACACCCTGTATAAGTAACTCATTTAGTATATTACTTTATAGTTGTCTAACTTGTACCTTCTAAATTTCATTTGAATGCACTACGAGAGGATATGACCGATTCTAAATGGGTTTATTATTGATATCAATTACTAACCATCCACCTTTTCCAGCAATAGAATATCTAAGGAAACAAAAGGTCTTCAAGTTTCTCATTTAAATGATACTATTTTCCCTATTACAGTCTTTAACTTTTATAGTTTTAAAAATGGCAATGTTATGCTAACAAGTTCTCAATTTCCATAAAACAAACTATATTTCCCAATCCTCTCCAGTTTTCAGATACGCATAAATCGTAGTAATAGAAATTATGGATAATAAAAAGTAAACATAAAAGGTTAACAATAGCCCATTGTATCCAGGAAACTGGTTTAATAATTTTTACAGCGAACGCAGATCCGAAAGGGCAAATTTACACTTTTGTCGTTCACGCTGAAAAATGCTTTGACAAAACGAATTAAAATCACGACAAAGCCAACGGTTTTCATGAAAATGCAAACTTTAAAAAGGCTTCGTTATTTACACTAATACTAATTAAAAAATAGCTCCAACAGCGGTAAAATTCCTGGATATAAAACGAGTGCGAAATATTACTGTCGTATAAAAACATTGTGTTCTTTTGTTTTTTACAAAAAAAGGACAAAATAGGTAATTACCTATCTCATAGTAATTAAAGAAGGTGTGGAAAACAGAAGGAACAAGGACAATTTTATAAATGAAAGCACAAGGGGAGGCCGTAATTGTCCTCAGGAAGTTATTCGCCATAAAAAAGCTCAACAACGCCGCAAAACTTCAACGAGGTGACGATAAAACTTATTAGAAATTTATTTTTTATCAAACGCGAAATAAACAGGGCAAGCTAGGCGTAAAGATTAAGGCATTCTTCGTTAGATAATTAAAAATCTCATTAAACATGAATGTATTTTATTAATAAAAAATATAGATTAAACAACGAACGTTGCATTCTAGAATTGGAATTCTTTGGCTGTCTACAAAATTCCAAATAGGGTTAGAAGACATAGAAATTTGAAGTCCGTTTATACCTCAAAGTTAGATAATTCAAAGGAAAAACATTCACAAAATATACCAAAATGTAGATGTTAATTTATGGAACGCGTCATTTGTGTTGTCTTAAAGTGCGATATCATTTAAAGAATAGTTTGTCAAATCTCACAATGAATTGCAAAGTTTTTCCTAAAACTTCGTAATTATTAATATAAGAAGTTAAGTATAAATCTGGTTCTGAAAACCAATTAGAAGAAAATTATACTTTACTTGTCAAATACGAACGACTTGTAATTCTTTTTAACTCTATATTACTATGTATATGTATATCAGCGCCCATTTGAATATTACCATTTGAATTGAAAATACATGTTGTATGCAGGGTGATTCCAAATTATTGTCATTAATTTTAAGGGTAGGTAGAGCATATCAAATAGAACAACTTTTCTCAATAAACCATATGTAGCAAGTCAAACACAGAAAAAAATTACAAAGGTCAACACAAGAATTGTTTGGAAGTCACTGGAGTTTAAATTTATCAAACGCCCTTGTTGTTCATACTGACAAAAGAGTCCAGCTGTGCACGTAAGTAGGTTTCAAAGTGCATTCATCGAACGGTTTAATGGATGGTCAACCTAACAAACGAATTAACTGACGCTAATTTACGGTGAAGCTCTTCTGAATGCTGCAGCAGTTCTTAAAAGAAGACAGTTTGCGTAGAAGTTAATGGAGGAACATTTTAACATCTTTTGTAAGTCTTGTTTTGTTTTATTAACAACAATTTTTTCTAATATTACTTTTTAAATATGCCAATAATTGTTTACTGCCAGTCTCAAGCCTGAAACAATGTGAGAGGAAAGTCAAACCTGTAAATTACATAATTGTGTGATGTTTCATTTATTTTTGAAAGGTCAAATTTCTATTGCAGGCTTTTTAAATGCATATTAGCCAGAGGTTCTCAATAGTGTGTAACAAAATTTAAAATAAACAAAAATCGCGATAGGCCTTACATTTTTTCTGTAATGTACTTCTATTAAGGTCAGCATACACCCATTTCACTTAATGACAATATTTTTGAATCACCATTTATATCTACGTTAATTAAAAATAATGTTTCTTGTTATACTCAGCATTAAAAATGCTTAAAATAATAGGTCCCAAGGGATGTTTTCCTAGTTCAAATTTTAAGTCGGGGCTGTTAAGGCTTAGAGGGTTAGTGGTAGGAGGTTGAAAACAAGCATTAGTGATAAATGTTAAATGAATTTTATTTCAAACTTTTGCGATAATCTGGCTATCAGTGACATTCACGAATCCCAAAAAGTTTGAGCCCTTGGTATATTTAAAAAATTAAAATTATTGAAAGTGTATCAAGCAAAATAGTATATTATACACGACGCTTTAATGAATGCCATTATTACCGAGGATAATTTTTGCAACACGAGCGAGCGAGCTAGCGAGTTTTGCAATTATCCGAGGTAATAGTAGCCATTATAGCGAGTCGTATACTATATTTTGTCCATGAACACAAATGTGAAGAATTTTTAATTAAAATTTAAATAACAACGCTACTAAAACCATGTGGTAGGACTATGTTAAACGAAGTGGTAGGATTAGAAATATAACCTACTTCCTTCATTATACACCATAGACAATGATGTTACCATGACACCGTGAATAATGATTATTCACTGCTGGCAGTGTATAATGGATAGCATCATGTTTAACCAAACACATGAATAATTGACAGATTATGGACAAATAAAATAACGTGCCGCTTTCTTTTTCCTTCGACTTTAAAGCTGACCTGTTTATTTATTTATTTGACTACATCGCTACCGAAAAGAAAACATCTGAGAAGGGCGTGAATATGTTTTATTGCCAATAAATGCATCCTTTTCACCACAAGGACAAAACCACTCTTGTTTTAGAGCATTTTTACGAGTATTCAACGTGTCTGAATACTCATACAGCTGCCTAACACTGTTAACACGGTTACAAATTTTTACAACTACACTGTTTTGGTTTCTTTGAGGGGTGGGTCACGTCCCAACCTTTCTCTTGTTCTGCTTTGTAATTCTTATAAGACACTGTTGTAAAGATTAGCGATTTATTCCTAAATGTAGATTTTTTCATGTGATTGATAAATTATTGGAATTCATAAAACTCCTGGTTTTGTCAACCTTAAAACTATTTCGACTTCTTTAAGGATGCCTTTACGAAAGTCATTAACCTGATGACTTCACTAGGCGATAGTCTCTACAGAAAATTAGATTACACTGGTGTAAAACAGCCAGAGAATTGGTGTAAACGACTTCACAACTGTCCCGAACTGATATAGTTGAATGAAATATATTGAATAAACAATATGAAAAAATTAAGAGTGACCTCTAAAAAAATAAAAATGGAAGTACAATAATTAATATAATACTCGTAATTAGGCTTATCAAAATTCAATAAAGAAAAAAATGCCTTACAATGAAAAAGAAGAGAACTTCCATGATGGTAATGATCGTAATAATCCAGGACACGAGTTCTAAGACATGGCACTGCTTTTCCTTGCCGCAGTGTATATTTTGGCTCTACTTTTGAAAATTAATCTAGGTAGTAATTCTCGGAATTCCACATCTCGCTGTTCGGATTTTTTGCATGTGATGATGCAGATGCATTACTACAACGGTAGAACCTTGTCCATTCAGCATATCAGCATATCTTACTCCAGAAATCCTCAATCTAGTTCAATGATAAACATCTATATGGGTAGTCTGCTCTACTAGCGTATTTAGAACAGCCCCAAGTTCAATCCTCTTACGAAGGTATTAAACAAATTTACACCCTTTTTCGAGCGATTACGAGCACTAATTCGTTTTTAAAAGAAGGACCAGGCTCGAGCTTTAAACTGAAAATCTCTTCCATACCTGAATTCTCGGATTTTTCCTGAAGCCCACCTTCCCTGAAAACAAGGGTGGAAAAGCTTAACGGATGCGTTGGCTCGCAGTCGAATACGCACTCAAGAGCAGGTAAAAGTAGAAAATTTTCTAAATTTACATAAACTTTCCTATCGTAGCTGGACCTGATAGAGATATATCCTATGCAAATGCAGAAACCCTTACTTTTCACCTCGTTTCACCCAAACGGCCCGGGGCTAATTTCAGGGGGGATTATTCTGCAATAACATGTATATCCTTGCGGAAGCACGTTAATATTTAAGCCGAACTTCTAACCCATTCCGCCCTTTTTGCATACCAATTATTGTCTGATCAGATGAAATAGTTGCCAGGAGAAGCCTGGATTTTAAATTTATAAGACCCCTTAAAATGTTCTCCCTTATTACAGGAGGGATTTGCCATTTCAACAGTATTAAAGCATTAAATCTAGAGAGTTCCACTCCAACTCCTACGAATTTCTGTCAGATATGATGTCATGTTAACGTATGTGAGGAATACTCATGGCTTCCTTAGGTACTTCAAATTTTAAAACTTGTTATTATGTCTTCCACATTTACTTATTTGTTTTCTTCGTTTTAGTACTTTATATTTTTAAATTAATGTTAAAAAGCTTTCTTAGGTATTATTTTATGTAGAAATTCAGCCAAGTTTTCGTTTTCGTTGGAAAGTAGCTAACTAACCACTAATAAGGCAACTAAGATGCCCATCTCGTGAAAGTTTAGTTAATTTAAAAATTTATTAAATTTTTTTTTGTTTTCCTTACATCGTTGTTGTCGAAGTGGTTTTAGATTGTTGGATTCATCGGCAGACTTAAAATTAATAATTCAAATTTGTTTTGAAATATCTACGCTTCAAATAAAATGCACAGCTGATCCGTCTTTATAATTAGAAAAAGAAAGTAAAAGTAAATATTTAATTTTAGGGCAGTACATAAAAATTTACGAACAAATTAAATGATTATATAAGGGCGTTAATTTTAAAAACGTTTCGAGTAAGGCACGCCATTAAAAGCTCTTATTACTTACGATAAAGTAAACAGTAGAGAAGGGTGGGGTAATAAAAACCTCCATTTTCACTTTTACGACTCATCTCTTAGACATTTTATAAACAAAGAAGATTTTATGCAAAGTCAGCACTAGAAGAGCAAGGGGAAATAAATTATATTCCATTCTATGTATAAAAATATTCGAATTAAATTGATTTAACTTCCGGGTGGCTTTTCGAGATTGGTAAAATAAATTTCGACAGATGCCGGAGATTTTGGGAGGATACCTTCGATCTTTTTTTATGATGGAAGTGATAGTGAAAGTGCCAAAATGTTAAAGTGGAAATTTAAGAGGCACATTCTCTGTCCATCTAAGTGAAAGAAGGGTTGCTTCTTAGTAATTCTTTAAAAGAAGATACGACAGGATTAACTTACCAGAAACGAATAATTATCTCAGAAAAAATTAAATACAGATTATCTAAAAGCTTCCAGGATAGATAAAACCAGCCTTAAATAGTTAAATCAAACAAAAATATAGTAATAGCCTTAGAAATACATAAAACCTGTTAGGTTATATTTTCATTTGTTTCAAAGCTCACTGCGCTGATACTTTTATTTGACGCTTAGATTAGCTTTTCAGACTTGTATTATTAAGCTTTCCGAACTGTCAGTTGCGATATGACGCAGAATATAATCCCACATTTGGCACAAAACTTTTATTCTATTCCTTTTAATGAAAATCTCTATGCTAAGTAAATTAATAATTGTTTTACTTATTAATTAAATTAAATTACTTAATTAAATTAAATCGCCCTTAAAGGCTTAGTTAAAGATAAGCTGCCTAAAATAGCACAAAAGATTCCTGATAAGATGCGAAATTAAATTTTGTCTGCGGTATTTTTTAATTAATTTAATCCATTTCGTAAAATGAAATCTATTATAGGAAAAAACCTCTCTAAACGTTTGTGTGTATTTTACAGAATAAATTTTATCTGCGATATTAAATCTCGGGTATTTTATAAAGCAATCTTCTTTGTCAGGAATCGAGTTTATCTTTTTAATTTAAAATATGTCCGACAATCCCATTTGAATCCCAGATTTTACTTCATGAATAATGCGATCACGGTCGTAGAAGGTTTTGATGTAGGTACCTGTGCCCTAAAAATCGTCAACTGGAACATGTATTTATGTGTTCTGATTAAAAAAAACAGATGGAAAGTGTTATCAATTTTTTTTAATAGATCAAAAGATACAAATGAGTTGTTAAGTATGTAAATGTTAGAATATTCTAAAATTTAATTAATATTTCATTAGAAAGATAATTATAATTACTTTGCAAACTTAAATACAACACTTCAAGGCGAAAACTGTATAAGTACATTTTCTGATTTTTTAAAATTTTTAAGAAGCAACTAGATTAGAGCATATTTCACTGCAATTATTTTCTTGAAAAAAAAAAAACTGGGAAATAAAATACTGAATTTGTTTTTAAATGTCTGTTTAGTTTGGCTGATGAATTGTGAATTACAACACGAGCATTTGATTTCATAAATACCATGTTATTTCTGACTTTTTCAGCAGTTATTCGACGATACTTCATTGAAACATTAATTCTAATTTGAATGAAATTATGCTGAAAATATTTAATACTTTTGTTAATAATTTTGATTAAAATGAGCCAGGTTTCAGCTCCTTGGAATATTAGATCAAATTGCAATACGACCATTTGATTTCATGAACTATACAGCTCTTGAGAGTTTTTTAGAACATTTTGGAAGTCATTTCGATTAAGTCTAATACTAAATATTTCTGAGATGTTATTTCAAAAAATTAATTCATTTCAGAATATGTCATGAAATACGGTGGAGTCTCTATATAGTGAACATACTGTATAGTGAACTATCCACTGCAATGAACGCAAAAATAAATACATTGAACATTTTGGAAGTCATTTCGATTAAGTCTAAAACTAAATATTTTCTGAGATGTTATTTCAGAAAATTAATTTATTTCAGAATATGTCATGAAATACAGTGGAGTCTCTATATAGTGAACATACTGTATAGTGAACTATCCACTGCAATGAACGCAAAAATAAATACATTGAACTCCATACATTGAACAAATTGAACCTCGTTAGAGTGAACAGTGCAGTAGAATTTCAGTGAGTCAGCATTGCTGCTTGCATAGGGACTTCCCCTGGTTAAGCAGGGACTTACCCAGTGTAAGGCATGTTTTTTATCTTTATGCAATTCTAATTTAGCAGTGATATTTGAACTGGATGCGGGTGTGTGTAAATTGTAAATACTCAATACAGAATATGTAATTGCGTACATTTGGAGTGTTATTAAGAAAATATGGGGTTGCTAAATCGACAATTGCTTCAGTAAAATATAAACAAAAACAAATTTTGAAAAGTATGGATTGTAAACTTACCGGACTTGGAAAAAGAAAAACATTAAAAATTTCAGTGTATCCAAAAATGGAAAAACCCCTATACAAAGGGTTCTTAAAACAACGTGAAAAACATTCAGTTATTAGTGGAAACATAATTAAAGAGAAGGCTAAGAGTCTACATGCAAAATTTTACACATCTTCTTTTAATGCTAGCAATGGCTGGCTACAAAAATTTAAAAAAACGCTATGGTATTCGGTGTTTAAAAATTTCTGGGGAGAAACTATCATCACAACCTGAAATGGTTGCTCCGTTTAAAGAAAAGTTGCTAAATAAAGTGACAAAACTCCAACTTAGTTCAGAACAAATTTACAATGCAGACGAGTCGATCGCCGATAAGACTTCTTCATCAGAAAAAACAGCTCCCGACAGGAAAACCGAAAAACAGAGAATCACTTTTTTGGCTTGCAGTAATGCCACTGGTAATCATAAAGTGAAGTTACTGGTAATTGGTAAAGCCAAAAATCCCCAAAGCATCAAAAACTTTAATTGTCCTGTTAATTACATACACTCAAAAATAGCATGGATGACTGGTTCAATTTTTAAGGAATGGTATTAAAATAGATTCATTCCAAATTTTTACAAAATCGTGGCCTACCTGTAAGAGCATTATTGCTGTTAGACAATGCACCGAGTCATCCATCAGCAGATGAATTACACAGCATTGATGAATGCATTACCGTCATGTATGTACTATCACGTGCAAAAGTAATGACACGCCTAAGATTTGTTATTGTTTGATACACAGCCTTGCAGTAGTCGATGAGTAACTTTCTTATTTTAACTTGTTAATCCTACCTACAAGGTCTTATGGTTATGCCCAAGTTACTCATCGACTGCTGCAAGGCTGTTTATCATACAATAACAGATCTTAGGCGTGTCACTACTTTTGCACGTGATAGTACATGTCACCAAACGTGACACCGTTCATCCAGCCCATGGACCAGAATGCTATACGTATTACAAAGCTCTTTTAACGTAAAAAGCTATTGTTGGATGTATTAGCAAAAAATTATGTTGGGGCTGCATTAAGAGATGCCGTTTTAAATTTAAACATGACTTGGAAAAAGTTAAAACCCGAAGCTCTACAAAAGTGTTGGCATAACATTTTACCTAAAACAAAAGACGTTTGTGACGCAGAAGATAACATTCCCTTAAGTGTTTTGAAATTACGATTAAGTGATGAAGCTCCAGAATATACCCAAGTAGAAGTGATGAATTTTTTAAACCTTATCAGTCTGAATACATAGAAAGCAACGATGTTGTAAACTGGAATGAAGATATTTAGCCTTAAAATGAAGAATCTGAAGAAATCATTGAAGTGGATGATGAAGATAAGCATACTCAATATCCAGTTGTGACTGCCAGGCTAATGAAGCATTGAAATCCTTGAATAATGATCTGCAATGGGCTGAAGAAAACACAGAAGAAATCGAGTTTTCCAATATAGTCGTTCTTCAGGACCTAAGAGCTAAACTGATTCAAAAGTGTTATAATAAGCAAACAAAACAAACTAAGTTAACCAGTTTTTTCATTCCACGCAACTAATTTTTGCATTTAAAAATAAATTTAAAATATTTTTATGTATAACAGTTTACTGTATTAATCTTACATTATTTAAGTTTTACTGTGGTCATTTTTGTTGTTTAAAAATAAAATTAAAAAAGATTCATATAGGTACCTACTTTATTGTATCAATTTCAAATAAACACATTTTAAGTTCTGCTTTGTGGTCATTTTTAAAGTTTTTAATTGAAACTCTAAATAGCGAACAACCTCAGTGGAGTGACCATGATGTTCACTAATTAGTTCACTATATCGAGACTCTACTATATCTGAAACTTTAAGTGAACTTAATGCTTAAAATTTGTATACTTTTTTTAGAGTTGTATTTAGCTGATGTTAAGCTGTTCGCAACAAATGTTTTTAAGAAGTTACTTGAAGACGTGAAAATCAAACATCTTACAGGACTTCTTTAAATATTTTGTGATACGTTCACGTATAAGATTTATAACAAAATATAATCTATTTTACATTTAAGCCACAGTAGAAATGGAACATTTTGGGTTTAACTTCGTTCTTTAATCTGTAACCATTTGGGGATTCGAACTTAAGAATATAAAATTCTCAAGTTCTGAATATAATTTCCCTAAAATCATAAAATCTGCAAGCAGAAATGAAATCGGTCGGTCGAAAGCAACTAAAAAAAGTGGACTAATGTATGTGACTCGTGCTCGCATATAAATAGCATTATTAGCATGTTCTGCATAAAGATGCGACCGAGATAACTCTGATTATCATAATAGGGGAGTAAATTTGACGTGAAACATAAGAAGGCATTAACAGTTTTCTGGGGAAAACGGTTTTAGTGAACGTATTTAGAGTTTGGCGATGTTCTACCGAAAGTACAACGTAAACTGGGACACAATTGTGATTTAATCGCATCTGTTATTATCTTTTTTCTCAATCTGCAGTTTAGGATCACGCCCCAATTTCGGGTGTCGTCAAGTGTAAAGACCGCGATATGGCCCATTCCGGGTGCTCCGACCACATAAACAAAACATGAGGAACAGAAAGGGACGTGATTGTGGGGATTGCGTTTTTTGTCCTAAAAATTTTAGTATCTTTTTACACTTTATTGCTCTAATAGAGGGTCATAAATCTGAAAATGTGTTTACCTAACTGAAAATGTAAGCTGATAATATCACAGGAGCGTCGCTTTTCTCTTATTTTGGGGATTCTTGTCACAAAGGAAGGCTTACTTTTTATTATCGGGTATACTGGGACGCAATAAACAAACGAATACATAAAGATTAGCATTATCTACGTAAGAGAATTGGGGCAATATATTTAAAGGCCGCAAAAACAGGATAAGAGCAGTTTTCTTTTTTTTTATTAAATTATAATAAAGTTCAAAGGTTAGGACTACTTACGTTTTGGCATTGGTGGCCAATTTAATTGCTCTTTGTTGTTTCCTTGTTATTGTTTTTGGTAGGAATTTCATAACGCAGACCTTTTTTCTGGACCCTTATATCAAGTGCCCTGCGAGTTTGCTGAATTTTTCAGTTTCAACGTTCATTTTGCTCTTTCATTTTAGGTTTTCCTTCTTGTCATACTTGCTTTTTATTTATTTATTTATTACTTCTGCGTTTGAAATGTATGATTATTGATTATGTTGTAATTTTTTTACCGCTCCCTGCTCCAACATTTTAACTGAATTGAATGGGGTTGCTTTCAATTTTTCATATTTCGACTCAGTTTTCCGCAGTTTATCAAAAGAGCTAATTTAGCAATATATTTTAATAGAACGTATTCCCATAGGGAGTTTTCTGAAAGCTTTAACGAAAATAACCAGCCTCATCCTGTAAATTTTCAAGACAAATTATTTGCTTAGGTAACAGTAATTGTTCATATAAACTTGCATCCTGTGTGAACATAACGTGGGGGGAGTTTGATATACGATCAATTAACACATAGTTAAGATCTAATACTAAAATGTGTTTTAGTTGTACCCTACATAGAGGCTGAGCCGGTTGAATTTAGGGCGTAATTTTAACGTCCTTCCGGAAATATTTTTAAGCTGAAGCTTAGAGCAAATTATTTTTCTACTTGAAATTTATTAACTGCAGTGTTGATATCGTCACTGAAGGGTTATTACTATGTATATAGAAACAATATATTTGCCTGACTACACTTTAAAACGTTTAGTTTAGTTTAGTTTAGAATCCACGGAACGAACAAGTAGAAAACTATAAAAAAATTAGAATACGCAGTAAAATTTACAAGAATGTTTAGGGAAGCTATCAGTAATTTTTGAGAATTAGTGGACAAGTAGAGAAGGAATAAGTTGGGTAATGTTTTAAATTGAGGAATTAATGTGAATCAAAGGAGGATTTACATTTTGTACAGATATAAAGAAGGGAGTAAACTCGAAAAAAGACATGCAGAGAAAGTAACAAATAGCGAAAGAAAGGGGAGAACAAAATTTCAGATTCCATCTATTTGAACTGAAAGGGCAAAGGAACAAGACGAAGAAAACAAATAAGAGAAAAGAAAAGAGATGAAGAGCATATTAGGAGAAACATCTAACAATTCAAATTTGAACCAAAAATTCATCTGAAACTGGTTAACGTAAAGTGGAGTAAAGAAACAAAAAAGAAAGACAAAAAAGAAATAAGAAGAAATGTTTAATAAATCAATATGAATATCAATAAACAACTAAAATAAATACACATTTTGATTTTCGGATCCAAGCTGCAAACAAAAATTTTTGAAAAACGAAACGGAAAGAAAAGAAGGCAAATGAAGAAAGAGGCCCATCAATTCTAAAAACTTAAGGTTAACAATGTTGACATGTTAATTACACACATTCTTAAATTTTGGATTTTAATGATCGAGGCATACTCTTTTATTCTTTTTCTTTCTACTTCGATTAGTTAGTAATGTTAATTGTTTGATTCTTTGGAAGATGAAGTCCTGCTTTGAAGTCATCTTGCAAAAGTTCGTTTCTGAACATTTTCGTCAACTTTCCTAGTTGCGTTGTATTCATCCCTTCTCCCTTTCAATCCATTTACATAGTATCAAGGTTATTTTTCGTATTCTTTTGTTTCTTTATTTTACTCTTAGCAACTCTCTTACCATTATTATTGATGCCTTTACCTCCAGTTTAGTTCTTAGTTGCGGTTCTGGATTCCCTTGCATCCGTTAGAACTGACACCGAATCGTCTTCATATCTTCTTCTGGGAGTTATCCAAGTGCTACGAAAACTTATCAAAACGACAATAAAAGCCAGAAAATACCGGAACAATTTATTTTTACGGACTCAAGGAACTCGGCGCAAGGCCAGGATTCCAAAATAATTAAATAAAAATTAAAATGTTGATCAGAAAAATTGATTAAGCCTTGACAGTTAAATCACACACAAATGTAAATTTAAATCTAAATATAAAGATATATCTAAAGATAAAAAAATAGTAGCGATTCAATCATGAATTAGTTATTTGAAAAAAACAAAATAAGTGTGAATAAAGATTAATAACAAATCTAATTCATGACTGAAGTTAATATAAGAATTTTATTACACATTGAATTTAAAGATTAACAGGTGGACAACACCTGTGAAATATACTAACATTAACATAGAAAAAAATTATCAAATTACAAGAAAATATTAATTAAACACTTATCTCAGTCCTGAAAATAGGTGAATTCCAGCATACAGCAACACTTGAAATATGAAGGAAAGTAAATTAAAGTTGAACTAGGTTGACAGCTAGCAGCATGCATAAAATGGCGTCCTTCCACGTGTTTCGATAAAATAAAAGTAAAATTCCAGAGGAATTGAGGATTCCAGCCAGGAAAAAAACACACGTCGATCCTCCAGTCAGGAAAGTGAATCAAAATTACAATTCTTACACCCAAGTTAGGCGCTGAAAATTCCAATTCAATAAGAAAAGGGAGATTAAAGAAAATTCAATAAAAAGAGTACCCACCACTAAAACAGTGCGAAATTGTGATCATACATGTTAATAAAACATAGCAGAGAATCACATCCGAACATCGGAATAATAAAATAATACGCTCATTTAAAATGCGAAACGTAAAGATGATAAATTTCAGCAAAAGCCCAAAGGTGTGTTCGACAGGAATTTCTACAGCCAAAGAGAAAGAGCTCGTGTCAAAATCCACGACACCTGACAGAAAAAGAATCCACTGCGCAGGTACAAAATATTAATACCAGTGAGTCTCTAACCCAATGACACTTATGCAATTCAAGCTGCATAACTAATAGGCAAAATTTCACTAGGGAAAGCATTTAGAATTAATATGAATAAGTTATGAAAAATTGGATAACACAACAAGAAAATATAAGAAAAATAGACTCGGAAAACCCGAAAGAATTTACTTTTGAACGACAATAAAGACAAGCAAATGGACTAAATGACCAGGCATCGCTTAAAGATGGAGATTTATGCGCCGGCACAATGGAAATAAAGCATTACCATTGCAATCGAAACCACAATCAAAAGGAAATCTTTACAAAATACGAAAAAAGGAAAATAATTATATGAATGAATTAAGAAAAATGTGAAAGTTTGAAGAAAAGAAAGTTAAACAAGCACAACAAAAAAAATTCTTAACGCTAACAACATTGGCAAATGCTTGAAAAATGATACAATTAATTTGGAATCCAAAAAATTGTAACACAAGTAGTTCTCCATCCTTTCGTTAGTAGTTTCTAGAGTACTTGCTCAAGTTTTTTAATTTCCTGATTAACCTTATTTCTATTTTTAAACTCTTACATATTGAAGTAGTTTTCCCAGATTTTGTTTGTTTTTTCAATGTCAGCTATTTTATTTTTTCGTTTTTATTTCGTTTAGCGATAGCGTTTTGGTATTTATGCTGTTAATTGTAGTTTTATTTTTCCCTAAAGCTTCTTCATCTGTCACTGCTTTACATTTCTGAAGTACTGGTTTTTCTCATTGTGTGTCTTTTCCAAGACAGGAAAAAACTGACAGAAATGTATTGTCTGTGTTGTGTTCTTTTATTACTGAGTATTTTTGTTTCTTTTGGGTTTAAATCTAAGTTAAATTCTTCTAGTAGTCCATGACCAGATCGCAATTTAGCAATATTTCTTATACTCTTCTTCTTCGATTGGCGTACCTTTTACAGGGCGTTGCCATCTTCTCTCCATGTGCCTGTGGTATACGTATCAAGTGACCTACAGACATACGGGACCTACAGCTTTAGGTGGGCTCCGAATCACGGATGTGCTTGCACTTCTATTTACCATTGCCTTCCGAGGGAAGCGTTCAGATGTTTTCGGTGTATGTGGCCCTGAGAACTGAACCCGGGCCACCTCAGTGCTCAGACGCACGCCGAACCAGCTGAGCCTCGACCGTGCCATTTCTTATGTTACTTGGGTATATTTCGGTCTTCGTTATGTTTTGTCGTCTTAACTTTAATCACTATTTACATATACATACGAATTACACTACCAACTTTACTAATGAAAAAAATTGAAACATGTTTATAGAAACATCAAAATTCAATAAATTTTCAATTTCATTAATAAATGTTTTCACAATTACAATACTAATCATTGTAACAATATTATTTGATATTCTCTAACTTGAAGGATTTAAGTTAAGCTGAACTAGTAACCTTCAAAGTTGCCAATATAGCCCCCCCCCCCATTTAAGCCTTAGATCTAATTCACCTTTAAACTTGCAATTTAAAATCATACATTGATTACAAGACCTAGCAGAAGGAAACTGTTTTTCGTAAATAAATTTACAATTTATCGCCTAACACTCGGCCATCCTACTTAACAAGTGACTATTTTCAACAGGACATTGGAACCCTATATTTTATCTTCGGAGCATGAGCAGGAATGTTAGGTACCTCCTTAAGACACGAATCCTAGCAGAATTAGGAAATCCAGGTTCACTGACTGGAAATGACCAAATTTACAACGTTATTGTTACAGCTCATGCTTTTATCATAATTTTCTTTATAGTTGTACCAATCATAATTGGGGAACTTGGAAACTGATTACTACCACTAATACTAGGGGCTGCAGATGTGCAGATATATCCTTCCCACGAATAACTAATATAAGGTTCTTACTCCTCCCACCATCCCTTAGACTACTATTAATAAGAAGAATCGTAGAAAACGGAGCCGGAACAGGATGAACTGTTTATCCACCTCTTTCGTCGAATATTGCACACAGAGGCTCCTCTATTGATTTAACAATCTTCAGTCTTAATTTAGCAGGTATCTCTTCTATTCTTGGCACAGTAAATTTTATTTCAACAGTAATCAACATACGATCAACAGGAATAACATTTGACCGTATACCTACCCCTATTTGTATGAGCAGTAGCATTAACTGCCCTCTTGCTTCTCCTATCTCTTCCACTTCTTGTAGGAGCAATCACAATACTTTTAACTGACCGAAACCTAAACACATCATTCTTTGACCCTGCAGGTGGGGGAGACCCTATCCTCTATCAATACCTATTTTGATTCTTTGGACACCCAGAAGTTTACATTTTAATTCTTCCAGGATTCGGAATAATCTCTCATATTGTAAGACAAGAAAAGGAAAAAAGGAAAGATTTGGATCAATCGGTATAATCTATGCCATAATAACAATTGAACTACTGGTTTGTTGTCTGAGACCACTACATATTTACTGTAGGTATAGACGTACTTAGATACACGAGCTTACTTCACTTCAGCTACAATAATTATTATTGCTGTCCCTACATGACTAGCTACACTACATGGAACACAAATTAACTACTCACCCCAAATATTATGGACTCTTGGATTCATTTTCCTATTCATTGTTAGAGGTTTAACAGGAGTAGTCTTAGCCAATTCATCAATTGATATTATCCTTCATGACACTTACTACGTTGTAGCCCATTTCCATTACGTTTTATCTATGGCTATTATAGCAGGACTTATCCACTGATGCCCCCTTTTAACAGGATTATCTTTAAATAATAAACTTCTTAAAATTTAATTCTTCACCATATTCATTGGAGTAAACATAACGTTCTTCCCTCAACACATCCTTTGATTAAGAGGAATAACTCGACGATATTCTGATTACCCAGAAGCCTACTTATCATGAAATCTGGCTCACTAATCTCAACCATCAGAATTCTATTTTTTATTTATATTCTCTGAGAAAGAATGACATCCCTACGAAAAAATGTTTTCTCCAGCCAAATAACTTCATCAAACGAATGACTTCAAAAGCTTAACTTAATTTAACTGAAGGAACAGTAAAAAATAAAGAAAGAAACAGATCGAAGCGAAATAAGATAAACATTTTGGATGTGAAGAAGCTTACATTCTCTGGTTTGAACAAAAAAGGTAGCAATGCTTTGAGTGGGATACGTACAAAATAGCGCCTTCAAAAACAGCGCCCGGCAAAAACAGCGCTCGTCAAAAATGTCGTCATCAAAAATGTCGCCACCAAAAACGTCGCATAGAAATAATAGCGCCGTTCAAAAATGTCGACGGTAAAAATGTCGCCTTCAAAAATAGCGCCGTTCAATAACGTCGTCGGTTAAAAATGTCGACATCAAAAACGTCGCCCGAAAATAATAGCGCCGATAAAAATATCGCTTTAAAAAATACTGCCCGTATATTACGACGTCGATTAAAAATATTGACATAAAAAAATATTATCCAAAAATAATAGCGCCAATCAAAAAAACGTCGCCAACATACTTTCATCAACATTATTAGATTTAGAATATTCCTTGCAAACAATAAATAATCCTGTTGAAAGTGTTCAGAATATTAACTTGTAGGTGTGCCATTTTCTTGTTTAGTTACTTATTACGTAGATAATATAATAGTAAGACAAGAGAATGATGTAGCGCTATTTTTGAAAGCGTCAATCTTACCGCTGACATTTTCGATCGGCGCTATTATTTTCTGGCGACGTTTTTGATGTCGACATTTTTAACCGACGACATTATTGAATGGCGCTATTTTTGCAGGCGACATTTTTACCGACGACATTTTTGATCGGCGCTATTATTTCTAGGCGACGTTTTTGGTGGCGACATTTTTGATGGCGACATTTCTGACGAACGCTGTTTTTGCCGGGCGCTGTTTTTGAAGGCGCTATTTTGGAGGCGCGGTTATTGAGGCGCTATTTTTGAAGGCGCTATTTTGACCCCCAACCCTTTGAGTGGAAATTCGAATACTAGTATAGAAAGAAATTTCGCTATTCATACCACATTTTAATTTGATAATTTTCTGATTGAGATATTTAGATTTGCCTAAAACTCTCTGGCTAATACTGCAACAACGAACATGTATTTCTACTGAAATTCCTTGTATGTATTATCAAAGCAAATTTATGTTTGGTTTTTCAGTTTTAGTAAGACTGTATATAATTCGTTTTAAAACGGTACAAAGAATTTATTGCCCCCAAATTTATTTAACAAACAAGCATTCTTTGTCTTTTCTGTTAAGTCATGTCTTGCTTAATTACCCATTCGAAAAATGACTGTAAAAGTTAAAGGTCGAACGAATCGAACAATGCCTTCACATCCTGTTAACTCCGTTGTACATAAAGTGTGTTACACAACAGGATTTAATCTACGACATTAGCCTGAAATTTACCCTTGTCAACAAGTTTTAGTACCTTTTATTAAGTAATATATAAACTGTTCGTTCATTATTTGGACAATAGTTGGCCGTGACTTCGGTTCATTATTATGGTAATAAAGAATGGACAGCCTTAACCGTGTCATTTGTCCAATTCTAGTTTGTGTGGGCGATGTTAAAATTACTTTAACTTCTAGAAATAAAATTAAGTTTTAAGTATTTAAATGCAACTTGGACAAAATCATTAAATTAATTCAACGTGATACTGATTGATAGCAGAGATTTATATCAAAAATGGGTGTTGTGAATAGGACCTTTTGTGACCTAAAACGATCATTAACTTCGTATACTTATTAAAAGAAAATGTATAAATCAATTCTAGGTTAAAGAAACTTCAAGGATATCTTGAACAAAATGCTCATTTAAAGCGATTGCTCTTTACATTTTAGCTCGACCTCTTTCAAGTCATTCGTGTATGATGTGTACATTAGACTTTAAAACTTCCTCTTCAAAACGGGAATCTCAAAAGCGACCGAACTACAAAGAACAGTTTTACAGAAGATTCAGAAGGCAATTTAAAATCCGCACACAAACATTCAAAGCATGTTAAACGATTCTGGAGATTTGCGAATGTACTCGTTTGCTTTGAGGTTACGGTTGTTGACGGACAAAACCGCACCAATTACAGAACAGTTTCGTAATAATGCTGCTAATAATTGAAAGTTAAATCATACTGAATATTCTGTTTTATAGGTTCGCATTTGATTTTATAAAATGATGTCAGTAAAAGGTTTGAAAGAAGAATTTCACAAAGGAAAATATATTTTTCTGTTTCTTTTAGATTTCACTTGTGTCATCACATCATATAAACAGCTATTTTAAATATACGTTCAAATGATCTAAGGCTTTTATCACGAATTATCGCTGCCAACCAGTAGGTGGTATATAGTTGTTCCAATTTCCAATAAACCACTATGTTACAATATTTTTAACGATTTTTCTACGAATGTATCCTTGAGAGCAGGAACACCTCTTGGAATCAGGATAACAAAATTCCTTCACAAAATAGAGACATCAAAAGGAAGCCTTTCCCTTCATAAATCATACAATTAATTTTTCTTACCTTGGAAATCGTGGATTTGAAAACATTTCCACTAAAATTTAAAAGATCAAATTTAGATGATCATTACTGATTTATTTTAGGTTTGGCATTGCTTGAAAGCGTTGTGAAACAATTTTGAGTATGAAGCATGAAATTCCCTTAAATTTGAACTCTTTTCATAAAAAACATCAATGCATTTTATGTTCAGCCCGTGGAAAAAATTGGAAAATTTAATATGGAACTCAAATGTTCTGTTTTATATTCAGAAAGTCGAACGTATCACGTAACGGAATAAATAAAAGTGGGGCTGAAATTTTAGGCTTATTGGCTCATAAATTAATGTGAAATTTAGAATTTTTCTTTACGTGAAATTTAGGCCTGAAACTTTCGAGCAATTAACTGATTCGTTTTAGTTGAAATAAAACCCCTACGAACATCTTTAACGCAAATGAATAATAGGGCAATTTCTTTTGAAACGTAGTATAAAGGAAGTTCTGAAGTTCTACTTAAGTACATACATTTTGTTTCGTGAAAACTGAGTAATTCTTACAAAAGATGAGGAAATCAAGAGGAGGTTTGTAACAAAATCTTGTTATCACGATTTCTTCTCAAATACAGAGTAATATCTGGAGGAATTTCAGTTATACTGCAGACCCAGTTAGCTTAATAGGATCAGATCTTATCAAAAGAACGAGGATAAACAACAAGAAAACGAGATTATAAGCAAAAGTAAAGGTGGGCTCGAGACAATACCAGCCATTTATATAACTAAACCGTTGTACCGAAACCGGCACCATTAAATTGTCAGATCAACAGCAGCGTCACGTACAACAATTTATTCTAATTCTCATACCTAGATATACAACGGAGATTCATTTCCAAGGAGAGATGGGAAATGCTGAGAAAAGGACAACAAATTCGAAACAAATGTGAGGTTATATAGGGATTAATCAAATGGAACTTGAATGCAAGAGCAAAATGGAAGTTGCATTGTGGTGAGTTAAAAGGCCCCTCTCTGTCACAGAAGCGCATTTGTGGGGTTTAGATAATAAGCTCGGAGTGCATTAAGCGTAGAACTAGTTGTAATTTAGCAAATCATGGACGAAACGAAACTACTTGAGCAGCAAGATCGGTTCAGTCTATTATCATTAGAGTATGGTCTTGGAACAATTAAACTTCTTTGTTTTTTCCTTACAGAAATAGTGATTGCTGCTTGTACGGAGTGTCTATTAGTTACATTTTCTATTATACAGGGTTCGTCAGTGAAGCGGGAAAATTTAAAACTTCTGTATCTACATAAGTTTTTATTTTAACATTAATGTTTTTACAGTTTTCTGTTAAGTTAGACTTGCCATTTTATTTTTTAAAAATAACGCTTGACATGTGGACACCATTACAATCTACGCACTCTTGTAGTCTTATTCGAAAATTTTCCATTACTCGCCCTCGCCGTAACATTTCCGGTGTAATACGTGCAACTTCTTCTTGAATTTTTAGTTTTAGTTCCGGTAACGTTTGCGGTCGCTCGACATACACCTTGCTCTTGAACCAACCCCAAACAAAAAAGTCTCATGCGGACAAATCAGGAGATCTAGCCGGCCAAACAATGGCTGCATTTTTGGATATGATATGATTCGGAACGAGTTCCCTTAAAGCAGCAATAGACACACGAGCAGTATGACTGGTAGCACCGTCTTGCTGGAGCCACGTAATCTGTGAAAATCGAATCAATTCTTGCCTCAAAAATGTATGTGTAACGAACTGCAGTAACGGTTGTAGAGTTTCCTTGATCGTCTTGAAAAAAGAATGGTCCAATAATGCCAGATGATGAAAGTGCACACCATATTGTCACGTTCGGACTATGCAACGGTTTCTCATGTAAGATTACAAGAGTGCGTAGATCGTAATGGTGCCCACCTGTCAAGCGTTATTTATAAAAAATAAAATGGCAAGTCTAACTTAATAGAAAACTGTAAAAACATTAATGTTAAAATAAAAACTTATGTAGATACAGGAGTTTCAAATTTTCCCGCTTCACTGACGAACCCTGTACATAAATCTATACTGCTGCCTAAAAATCTATTTTGGTTGAAAGAGTCGTCATTTTTCCGTGTTTCTAAAAGATTCATCAGATTTTAATAATTAACTTTGAATGTTTAGGAAAGATACATTTTAGTTGCAATTATGTTTTAAAGTTCCGTTTTTTTTTATTTTGCCAATTAACGCATGCATTTTGTTCTACAGAAATGGTCTAAACAAAACTAATATATCCAGATGCGTTTCGAATCCAGTTTTTAAAGTTTCTCTCTTCTACATTATGGCGAGAACGTTGCAATATTAAACTTTTTAATTTAATCTCGTGTTTCTAGTGTTGTATATCAAAGACCAGAAAAAAATTTATATTTTTCCGTTTTAGAGAAATAGGAAAATTAATTAGACTTGGGAAAGTTTTTAAAGGATCAGGATAATGATATGGAATTGTATAAACCATTTAAAATATGAGTCATATTGTTTATAATTTTTCAGGTGAAGTCAAGGTTTCAGTTAAAAAGAAACAGAAAATAGGTGAAACCTTTCAGTAACTATTCTAGGAGTATTATCTATAGCTACATATTTTTCACCTAGGATTTGGGTTGTGACGTCAACGCGCTATTTACAAATTCACAATCCAACTATACTTCATCTCTTTCTAAACTAAGTTTTCATTACCAACTGCGCACGAATGCGGGTTACCCTTACAGTTTTTGGGCGGAGCAAGTTGACGTCACAACCCAAATGCTAGATGAAAAATACTGTACTGTTGAACACATGTAAAACCATGTTAACTTAACAAAGTAAAAATTGAAACCAAATAATTCTAAAGTTTGTTGAAGTTTTGGAACTTGAATCTCCATTTGCACCAAAGCAAAAAATGTGTTTTATATTCTAGTTTTCTGTATTACAGTTTATAATTAAGAATGTTATTTTTAAGAACATTATATATTATACCATGAGATCGAAAAAAAAATGATTCTGAGCAGGCCTTGACTAGTACAACACGATTGGCTACACTGGTTCTAAAATGCCTATGAATTATAATGTGGCAGTGACATTTCAAATGTAAGTCAGTTTTGCAATCTTGTTTCCAGAATTATTTAAGTTTATCGTTGTAATACTAGTGAAGGATCACATTTTGAACACCTACTCTAACATGTATTCATCTTAGTTTTCAATTTGTTCCCTAAATAAATACTGTTTTGTGTTCTAATTTATTTGACATTTATTAACCTGTAACATACTGCCACATTTTGAAATCAGTCTTGCCAATCGTGTTGTACTAGTCAAGGCCTGCTCAGAATCATCTTTTTTTCGATCTCATGGTACAACACAACAACAACGCGTCCGTTATGAGATTCCTTTGTTTTTTACTAACTTGTCCTACGTTATTGAAAATCAAATTAAGTCATAAACTTTCTACTATGCCCAGTATGTAATAAACAATTAAATTAGTGAGTAAATTTGGGCATACAAACCTTATACACATATTCAACAACAGCATTTAGAGTACTTCTACCTAATGAGCAAATTTGTATAGAAATTTATAATTCCCGGATGATGTTTAGAGCCTTGTTACTAAACTGAAAAACATATTTAATACAAAAGATTCCTTCGAGCAGATTCTGATAATGTTCTATTTAGTTTTAGATGTTCTATTTAGAAATTTCTAAGCCACTTCAGATTGTTGAATGTGGAACATTGGGTTTAAGAGAATAATTTAAGAAGTTATAATATCGTAAAACAGAAAAATAGTATAAAAGAATAGTGTTATTTATAATGTATTACCAAAAATTCGGTTTTTATTACAATAAATCTATTTTGATAATATCACCTTATTTGAGCTAATTTTTTGTTTTAGTTTGGCAGGAGCAAATCTTAATAAGACACATACGCCCGGGTGTACATAGTGCCGGATTCTCACCGGCTAAAAACTCCTGCCTCTTCGCGATCGTACGCACTGGTATCTATGTACCTGAATGAGTCTTCATCAGCGCTTTTAGGATCGTCTAGTTTTTTTCCTGTTTGTTCAAACGAATTTATTTATTATTTATTTCCAGGTTCTATTTATGCATTTCTGTTTTGCCTATCTCTTCCTTTTCTTTTTTTTTTTTGATACAACTTTCTTTATATATCTATGTATAATTGTATATTATTCCACGTTTCTTTATTGCTTATCATAAGTTCTATTTCGACAGTACTACTTAATGCAGTTTCCAACTCGGTCCCATATCTTATCCATTTGTCACATTTTAGGACAGTATGTTCCGCTGAATCTTCCTCTCTGCCGTTTTTCCTATTCGTGTAGTATAATCCCCAAAGATGGGAGCTTTGGGGATTATACTACACGAATAGGAACAGACAAAAACTGAGTCAAAAAATAACCAATCATTTTATGCTTGCATTTGACCCAGCTTTTGGTGTTTTTGGCCCAGCTTCCTACCACCCCTTGTGTTCTCCATTCTTCTTGCCATAAGTCTAATGTTTTTCTCTTTCCTCTTTTTTAACATCGTTTAGGTGTAGATCTTCTCGGTCATGAAGCCATTTTCTTTCCTGTGCTATTAATATTATCGGTGGCACTTCAGCAATAGCTTGCACTGCTATAGCAGATATAGTTCTATATCCACTTATCGCTCGTAGTAGGTCTTTACTTTGAATGTCAATAAGCATGTTTCGATATTTTTCCATACGTAGGACCTCCAGCCATACTGTTGCTCCATATAGAATGATCGACTGGATTGTACCATACAGCGCGCTGCGTTTTGGATCCCCGGACCACCCACGTTCGGCAGGATTCGTGTGAACGCTGACAGTTTGTTTTCTGCCTTCTTCGCTACGTATCTAACATGCGCTCCGAATGAGAATTTATCACCCAGGACCACTCCTAGATACTTTATTTGTTTTTTGAATCCTTGCTCTGTCCCCAATATATTTATCCACAGATTATCTCTTTTCCTAGGGGCTTTAAAAACTATAGCCTCAGTCTTTTGTGCGGCTATCTGTAATCCGTTACTTTCCATCCAGTGTAAAATAAGCACTAAAAATTCATCTATTCTGTGCATCAGGTCGTCCATATCCTCAGCGACTATTAAGGCTGGCATTTACATGTACAGTCAATTTCTATTTGACGTATCTAAAGTTGCATAACTACTTAAAAAATCAAAAAGTCATAAGAAGGCGCGTTTAGCAGAACGTCAAAAACGAGTTGAGGTTAGAGGTCAAGAATTGCTTAAGATTCATATTTGAAAATTTGCATATTTACATAGTTATTTGTGGTATGGCTGTAAAAGATATGGCACAAACAAAATTACGATTTTCTGTGTATTTAAATTATGATCTCCTTGTCAAGTTTGCGGAAAGTTCTGATTTAATATTTTTGTAAAAACTATTTGAAAATTTTGAAGTAAAATAGAGCTTTAGATTTTTTAATACTGTAAAGTTGGTTTTTAGAAATTAAAAAAAATGTTTCTATCAATAGATAGAAAAGACATGGATAATTACAAAAAAAATGCTCTGCCGTTCATGCTTAAAAAATGAGTCTAAAAAACTGGAACAAAATGTGCTTAAAATGAGGTATATGTATGGTAGAGCGGCACCTGTAGCTAACCTAATGTAACCTAACCTAACTTAAGCAAAAAACTAAACTCAAACTAACTTAGCTCAGCTTTGCTCAACCTAACACAATGCTTCCTTTTCTCGTACTTCCTTCGTTTTCTAGTATATTTGTGTCCATTGTTCGCCCTAAGTTACCTCTAAATTTTTTATTTTGGACAATTTTGGGGCCAGTTTCTTCTTGCGATGGTCTTGTCATTGCCTTATCGCCTATGTGTCTTTCCGGAAATATGTCGACTTTATGTTTATATGCACGTTGCACATGGATGCCATTAGGTTATTGTTTTTAGCTATTTGTCGTTGCTTTGCCTTACTACGTATTTCACCCAATTCTATTTGATTACCATAGTCGAATAAGATGCATCAGGGTCCATCACTTCCAATTTCCTCGTTTCGCATTGGTATCAGAGTGTGAAAACTATGACTTGTCGCTCCGTTGCTTCTCTGGTTCTCAAGGTTTTCAGTATGTTTGGCACTACTAGGAGTTCTTACAGCAAGGTATGGGTTACTAATTTCAAGATGATGAATCTACAAGACACAATCATTGCTCGACCCAACCTGAACCTCTCATCAGCCCCTGTTAGTTGGTTACCTTTTATCAATTTGACAGTATGTCCCAAATAAACGTATTCATTTTCGTCATCTATTGTTTCGTTTTGTATAGTTATTCTATATAACCATAACTTTTGTTTTAATTCAGTTATGACCAATATTCTTGAATATTTTGTTCAGTTGTTCCGACACAGCTTGATTTTCATATTTAAAGTAATCGTGAAAATGTCGCTAGTAAAACATAGGTGACTTAAGAAACAACCCTCTATGTATAGTTCGTTTCATCTTTATTTGAACCAATCTGTACTAAAATCTACTGTGTATATAAGTAATCTAGCGTTTAAAGTACTTTAAGTTTGAAATTACTTTAAAAAATATATATGGTATATGGTTTATATGGTTTCTCCACCGTTTTCTACTTTTACATTGTTTATTTCGGTTTCTTACTTTTCAAGTATGCCACTATTGATTTATCTATTCTTTGGTCTTCCTCTTCTTCCATTGGCTTCCATTTCTCTGACTGTTTTTGAGAGTTCGCATTTTATTATATTTCCCAGCCATTGTATCCTCTTGGCAAAATGCAAAATAATGTTCACCGACATAAAACCGCGATGAAATCAATAAAAACAAAGATGAATGGACTATACATTTACGCCTTTACTTTTCCAAGGTAATCCTTCCCTCGTATATTAGTCTTAAAGACTAATATAAACGAACTCAATCTAACCCAACTTAAATCAGTCTAACCTAATCTAACCAACTCGAATTTAAGCTAACATGACTTAATGTAATACATTATGTTATAGCCCGTTCGTGCGGGCTAGTCATTTCTACCTAACTTCTTAAGTTATTACAACGGACAATAAAATTATTATGAGGAGTTCTGTCATAAAAATCCTACCAGGGACGGCTTTAAACTGTTGCCCAAAATATTTTGACATTTTATAAAGGAATTCTTCTATTTTAGGGCAGCTGTAAAATTTTTCTAATCCAGCCTAGTAGAGATGATTTACGATAGTTGTATTTAAACCTCATAATCCACCACTACGCTGTAAAATGCTTCCAGCAATTTTACGCGAACCTCCGAACGGACTATATAATATGATTAAGCAAAAATTATCAAAAGAACAAGCTTAATATTTGTCGTCATTTAGAGACGTTTCACTCTTTAATTAATGCATAAAGCATGATTTTCCTCCATTATAAAAAATGTTTTCACAATTGCTACTCAACGTTTCAATTTCCACATTCTCAGTATTTGGTTAATTCTGTAGACGTGGGCACGTGGGTAACAAAGCTAATCTAGTTATACCTGCAAAGTTATCAATTTACAAAACATTTCGAATTTTCGAAGGACAACACAACGTCCCTAGCTGAAATTACAACATTAATTTCAACACCTACATTTACTAGTACTACCCACGTACAATCCTACACATATACCTACCTATTCTATTATATTTATTTTCAATTTCTTTTGGCCCCCTAAATCAAATCCCAGAAGCACGTGCGTCAATTTTGAGACACCCTGTATACGCATTTAGATTTTTACAATTTAGTTACTCCCATATTACATCAATCACTCGTTGACAAACACTTCTGTATGTATACAGCTTTTTGCAAAAATTCGAATGTTTGTTTATTTAAACAGTAATAATAATAATAAAAATACTGTACAACTATATTAGTTTTATAATGCAAATTGGGTCTACAAAATAGCCCCAACAGAACTGTAACATATTGAAAAATACGACCATACAATCGCTTTTCAAAAATGTAAAGGTTATGCTAGGTTATGTCTTGCGTCATTTTTACAATTTACTACAAAATTAGAGTTAGTTTTTGAAGCAATACATAACCTTAAATTTTATATAAAGCTCGTTAGAGGCAGCTGTTACACTTAAGACGTACTTACATTTTCAAAAGCAATCACGATAAATGCTTTGGTTTTTTGATGGCGCTGAAGGATACTAACTGAAATTAATGATAAATTCCTCGCTCGTAAATTTTATTTTCTGATGGATCAGGTATCGTACTTAATAGCTAAGGGATGTCTCAATTTAATAGGTCTTCTTTTATGTACTCCATATAACGTTTCTAACTTTTCCTGATATATCAAATGACTGCGACAACTTCCACAAATTAACTCATCTTATTTCTGGGCCTTATAAATGAAATAAACCAGCCAGCGCTTTCTCGTAAGATAGAAGTCAAAAATTTCGCAGAAAAATATGTTAGATTGAAACAACCTTAATATGATTTAGTCTGATAGAAAGTTTTAGAGTTTCATTAATCATTACGTTTTACGGAAAAAGGAAGTAAATGCAATTTTTGCTTTTCAACCAAATCGCATTTCAGAGAGATATCAAATCATATAAATCTTTTAGCTAAAGCGAAACGAGGAAAGATCCACTTTGTTTCGTGGAATTTCTAGCTGCTCCAATGGCGACCAGACGGACGAAGAGTTACAGATACTCAAGTTAATTGAGACAAACGTCACCCCAATTGGGTAGCCAACGCTACAATAAAACAAAACTACTTCTATGAACTTCCAGTGCGTTCTAACTCGAGTTGATTATTATTATAGTGAAATAGCAAAGTACGAGAGTAGGAAACGGCACTTGGAATTTACATACAGATATGAATATAGCGGAATTTGCAGTTTGAAAAGTTAATGCCTGTGGAAATATCCACAATCTGCATATCATAGATTCAAATGAGAACTAAAAATAAATGCAGACTGAATTAACAAATTAACAACAAATACAGGGTTTTAGGTCATGGATGCACCTTTAAATACAAATTCAGTTTAGATCCTTAAACAAGTCATGATGATCGACGTTTTAATTAGGAATTCAGCCCTAGCTGCATGTAATTAAATCATTTCGTATTAAACTGAAACATTAGCTGACTGTTTTAATTTTGATAATGAAAGAAATTTTACTATTATTCCGTCATTGTTAATAAAAGTGGGGAATTTCTCTTCTGGTCTAATATTAATTTTCTTTAATATCATTTCATTTTCTCCAAGTCTAACTTAATTTATCCTTACCTAACCTAAACTAATCTAATATAACTAAATTAACATAACTGCACCCATCTTAACTTAACTTAACTCCATATCATCTTATATCATTTGCTTTTGTCTCATCTCACTTTAAACTTGTGTATATCCCAACATATAAATTACTAAACTTCTTTATCCACATTTACCTATTTTAGCCTAACCTAACTTAAACGTAAGAACAAGGTTTAATTTTTTTTTTAAAATAGGTACCTACTTAAGGAATTAATATTTTACTAAACAATAAAATATTGCCATCCTTTTATATGATTTAGTATTTCTAGAAACTCCTCTCTTGGCCGCCAAGTGTTTGCATTGCAAAACAATTTACATCACTATGTTACACTTATTTATTTGAATTCACTTTTAAAGTATGAAACTATGAACATAATCCTCAAGGTCGTTTTAAAGAATTTTAAGCACTAAGCTATCTTAACTTAGTTCTCCTGACACAGTTTTCAGAAGCTAAGCACGGTTAAGGAAGGTAAAAATTATCTTTAATGTACAGGCAAGTTGAAATTACTATATGAATTCGGTTGAGTTAGATCATATCAAGGTAGATTAAGTTAAATCATGTTAGTTAACTTGGCTTAAAGTAACTTCAAATAAAATATTACAAGCCGCCGTTTAACATCTCTTAGTGTCAGTTTTAGAAAGCCCTGGTAATTTGAATTTTTAGATATTTTTTTGGTAACTTCTATTAATACAGTTGTTTGTAAGGTAAATACCTAAAACTTTATCAGGAGGTTGTAAAACCTTAAATACAATTGTTTTCAGTAAGTGTGGCTGATAACCTGTATTAACAGAAACATTTATTTAGACACGAACTGCTATATAGTTGATTAGAATATTTATTTATATGAATAGAAAGAGGAACTCGTCGTAAAAGCCGATATTCTGTTATACATGTTAAATCAGAAGCTTAGCTTAAGCTCAGTTTAAAGAATGGATTAGTAGGCTTGAAGTCTAAGCTAAGGCAGTGCTTAACTTGACAAACGTTTAGCTGAACTCAGTTTCCACTACGACTTAAATTGAGCTTCTTAAATATCTACTGGTATACCGATCAGAAAACAAAAAACAGTAAAATAAAAATATTATATATTCTGCTGCGGTTTAAATAATTTAACTGTGGTAAAGTGTTAATTTAATAAACTCCCAAAAGTAAGTTACTTTATCAAATTTAGAACTAACTATCTGCGTTCAGATTATTACGTTTCAAATTTATACTAAAAATAAAAATTAGCGCTTCCTCGCCTTTCTATTTTCTAAAATTTTTCGAACATTAAATCACATTTTAATCAACTTCAGAGTATTTCGGAAATTGAATTCTGAACTTTATTTAATAATATAAATTAGTTCTATCAGACACAGTCGAAATGAATAAATTTTACATAATATACAAAGCAACAGAGAACAGGGATAAATGTCATTTTAAAAAATACAAATAAACAAGGTTAAACAAGCTGTGAGCATTTCAAAGGCAAAATTGAGATATTTGTCTAGTAATATAATTATAATTATGCAAATTGCTGCAAAGTCAGAGAATAATGCTGAAAATTGTGCCATTTCTGTTTGATCAAAACTTAAGAGTAGCATTAAAGATCAAATTACCAAACTGTTTGATGTTCTTGTAAATAAGAAAAATGGTGGATGATTAATTTGATAACGTTTTACTTCAGTAGTTTTTATAATATTTATTCTAAATTTTTTGTTTTCAGTTTATGATGCCTTGAACAAACTTAAAAAAATCAATTTTTAAGAGGACATAATTTTCAGAGTCAAGCTATAGCATTTTAATTTGCTTCATACAGCAAGATTGTGAAAATAAAAAAGATCAGGGAAAAACTCGAACCAAAACTTTTCTCCAGGATAGTAAAAAGTAAAAATGAGTACCTACTTCTGTGCTATAAAATTCCTTAAAGCTTAATGTTACATAGGGAAGCATTATAGAATTTTCTTAGCACATTATTTGGTTAATACGGCCTGATCTGACTTAAACGACTTAGTTTCAATTGCAGCCCATTAAGTTAGAAAATTCAAAGAATCAAACATGAAATCTCAATTATTAATTACCGTGTCCTAGAAAAAGTCAATCTATCATTTTTCCAATTTCAGTATGTAAAATTTTAAGTTACAAGATTACCAAAAAAAGTTCAATTCTTACCTTTCACTGATAGAACAATAAAGTAGCCCTGAGGGATTTTCACTTTCGGAATTTCACTGATATCGACCACAAAAACTTAGTCGAATTCAGCAATAAAATGTCGTAACTTTTAATGTTATCTCCTATTAATAATAAAAGTTAACGTCGGTTTCACCCGAAGAAATATAAAATACATTAACGAAGGGAGATGGTGGCAAGACGTCATTAAAGACGGCGAAATATTTAGTGAAAACAATAAGAAGCATTGGGTTGTTTCTCAGTCATTTAATTAAGACTACAGTTATAACTCTAAATTTTGTGAAATTGTACATAAAAGATAACCTAGTGAAACCCTAACACCAAACTTGCTATCTAAGCGCAGCATTTAACCTCCTCTCAAATTTAATTACATTTGGCTAAAGCTAGCTTTACCCAGCAGAAATGCTCTGTTTGCAAAGGTATTATTATTTCTGCTTCATTTGTATTACATAAATTCAGACCGCAATTCGGCATGAGACCCTTTTAACGGAATTAACTAAGAAGATACAATTTTGGGGAGCTTTCGAACCTTACTTCGTTATATTGGAAATTCATTTTCTAAAACACGAATAAAACAAGTTCATTACGCGTTTGTTATTACCCTACCGGATATAAAGTAACAACTTTCCATTGACGTATATGTTGGGGAATTTTATTGCGAGCTATTTAAATCGCGGCCCTTTTTGTATGAGGAATTAGCTGTGTCATGGATTTTTTATAATAGTTTAGTGTTTTTGTTGGATAAAGTATTACGCACATGAGCATCGTTAAATGTATTCATTTTAATGAACATGTGACTGGTTAGGGATAAATATGTTACACCAGCGATGCCTCTGAAACATTAACAAATGTTGAAATACCTACTCGTAATGTTAGGAAAAAACTTTAAAGCTGCCAGAATGTTGTAAAATATTGTAATATAGCTTAACCAGCATTAAAACTTATGAAAATGAGGATTGTTGGAGCGTTTTAAGGGTATATAAAATATATTTTTTAACGTAAAAAAGATGAATCTGCAGTAATAAGTATATTAATCCATATTCAAAGCATTGTATATATAGAGAGATTGTCGTTTTAGCATTATAAAACTGAAATATTGAAATATTCGTAATTTGGCAATGGTAGGCAAGGGAAAGGAACTTAGATAAGATCGTTCTGGCCTACACATTTCGTAACTGCAAACTATTTTAGCAGGAATTAAGATGTAAAGCGCAATGTTGCCTTTTAGGAGATATTCCTGAGTTGATTAATATACTTAGGTACTTCAGAAAGATTATCTCTTGATAAATATTTTATGTTACTTTATTTAAGTAACATTTATTTTGAACTTCTAAATGTTTATTGTACAATTGCGACCAAATAAATGGAAACACTAACTTTTATATTTTGTAAATACGTCTTTTTCGTGTCATCGAATAATAGTCTTTGTTTTTGACCCTTGACGTCCATGACTTTACGAGATTTTGACACGAAAGACATTATTATACGTATTGATATGATATTAAAAAAATCGTATATCGTTTTGATTTATTTTATAAACCAAATTATATTAAATGTCAATTGAATATCATACACAATTATATACCTCGGCTAACTCAGTTGGTTGGTCGTTAAGGACGTTCCTTTAATCCGATCAATTAATTAATATAAATGCTTTTCCATTATTTAGCATCAATTACAACAACGTAATTTATATGCAGATTTATTAACATTTTTATTAATAATATCCCTATGAATCCTATCGATTTATTTACTATGAACCTTAATTAATAACAATTTTATCTTAGCTCACGTAATACAAACATCTAGGTAAATTCCCAGTCACAGTTCGAAATTCCAAATTATAAATTATAGTTTACAAATATTTAATTCAAACTTCAATATCCAGAAGATATGAATCCCAAACATCTAGGTAAATTCCCAGTCACAGTTCGAAATTCCAAATTATAAATTATAGTTTACAAATATTTAATTCAAACTTCAATATCCAGAAGATATGAATCCCAAACATCTAGGTAAATTCCCAGTCACAGTTCGAAATTCCAAATTATAAATTATAGTTTACAAATATTTAATTCAAACTTCAATATCCAGAAGATATGAATCCCATATATTTACAATTATTCCACACACTCAAATTAATTTTGATCCTTGCTAGTATCCAAAAATGAACAGGTTTTTCCCTTTTCTTTCACAAGGATAATAACCAGCTTAGTTATTTTGATATTTCTAGTATTTCCTATTTGGAAATAATACCACTTTACTTTTCACAAAGGAAATTATACTTATTAACTCTTATTTTCTTCTTTAAAGAAAATCACATCCTCTCTTCTGAGAAAAGGATTTCAATCTCCTCTTATTTACTTTGGTACTTTGTTTTTATCGTCTTGGTTTCCTTATAATCTTCCTCCAATGAAAATACTCTTTGCTTCTTCTTGGCGATAATTGTTACATACTAGGTATCTAGCTAACTTAATTTATATTTAGAATATAACATTTACAATTTAATAATTAATTTATTTTGTCCTAACTATCTAGAGATTCTTGTTTCATTACATTTTTTATTAATGATCTTATTAAATCTGCACAAAATTAACTTGCAATTAATTATAAATGAAAATGCATTAACAATTATATTCAACTCATAATCTTCAATACCCACAAATATCATCTCAATATTATATGTCAGCACTATAGGCCATGGAGACCCTTGGCTTGGTTGATTTTATCTGCTTCCAATTGTGTTTGCTTTTTCTTTCCAGTGCCATATTCCCAGCGCGTGCAGGTCCTCTTCCATTTTTGGGCCTTGCTCTTCCTCTTCTTTCACCTAGTTCTTCTAGTGGAATTCTTCTTATCGCTCTTTTCGCGTTAATTCTTACTATGTGTCCTATTCATCTTATTTTCTATACTTTAATGGCCGATATTATGCCTGGTTCTTTGTATAAATCTTTAAGCTCTGCGTTCGGGCGTCTTCTCCATGTTCCCCCGTAGTATTTTCCTCTCCCATATTCTGAGTTGTTATGTGTCTTGATTTAACGTAAGCGACAATCGCCGCTGGGCCGATCACACTGTTTTATATATTTTTGTTTTCACGTTTCACCACACGTTTTTTGCACTGAACACTTTTTGTACTGCACCCGCACTTTTATTCCCTACCGTTATTCTTTTTTATATTTCTTTGTTCCGATTACCAGTTTTCGTTATTTCGGTTCCTAGGAATTTTCCCTAAATCGTTTCGTATTCTTTGCTTTCGCCGTTACTTTTTCCCTCGCTATCTCCATATATTTTGTTTTTCCCTCATTTATTGTTAGCCGTATTTTCGTGATTTCTGTATTCTTTCCTCCTTTTTTCTTGCCATTATATTCTGGTGTGAGTTCCTGGTGATGATTGATTCTCTGTTTGTTTTACTTTCTGTTATGATCTTTTCCAGTACAAAATTGAAGAGGATTATTGAGAGTCTTACACCACTGTTTGCCCTGAAACTTTCTGATACATCCCTACTCGTACTTGGTTCCTTGTTTCTTCTAATGTCATCTTCATCAGCCTCACCATTTTATTCGGAATGCCTAAGTCCTTCATGGCTTCTAAAAGTTCTGACCTTGTCACTCTGTCATACGTTTGTTTATAATCTAAAAACATCGTGTGCACCAGTACATCGCGTTCCAATATTTTTTCTTGTGTTTGTTTTATTGTGAAAATCTGATCCGTCACTGATTTCTCTTGTCCGAAGCCACACTGATATTCTCTTATTACTTGTTCAACGTATGTTCTCATCTTTTCCTCTATTGCCTTAGCAAGTACTTTAAATACCACCCCTAGTAGTGCAATGTCTCTATAGTTTTCACATTGTTATTTACTTCTGCTGTATTGGGCATATAATTACGTTTTGTCACTTTTTGGGCATTTTATTATTTTGTAAGTGTTGTGCCCATCGCTTTAGAATTTCATCTTTTCCTCTTATGAGGTCGCCTTCTTTACTTAAACTATAAGAGGTGGTCGGTTGGTACCTATTCTAATTTTTCCCAAGTTTCCCAATCTCCTTGCTGTTGTGAAATTCTTCTGAACTTTCTATTTTTTCAGTTTCCTGTTTTCTTTTCATTTGCCTGCATATTTTCTTGGCTTCCCTTTTTTTTCAGACTCTGTTCTCGCCTCTGTCATTGTATTTTCTAACATTTTCAGTCTCGCCTTTTTTCTCCCTTCAGTTATATTTTCGCATTCCTTGTCAAACCTTTCTCTGTTCTACTTCTTTCCCTTTGGTTATAATATCTCTTCTGCTACTTGTTGGATTATACTTCACTATTGGGTTTTACGCCACCAGTTGCTAAAATGAAAATATATTAATTAACTAACAATAACAATAACATGCAACGTACTTAACGTTTCGGAGAAAACTCTATCTCCGTTTTCAAACATTTCAAAAATACGAACTTATCCTACACTTAAAGATAACTTATCTCGTTTATAAACCTTTTTAATATTTTTGAATTGTTTGAAAACTTCTCCGAAACGTTACGTTACATGTTACTGTTATTGTTAGTTAATTAACATATTTTTATTCTAGCGACTGGTGGCGTAAACCCCAACAACGAAATATAAAATGCAAATCTCGCCACAACAATCCCTTAAAAAATATTATATTTCACCTTTCAGCTGCTACCATAGCATTTTACATCAGTGGTTTCTTTCTTTTCATAAGCCTTCTTTCTGTTTCTTCTATATATCTGCTCCTTATCACTTCTTGTTACACACATTCACGTTTCTGTTGAAAGACATAATTACAATGTTTAAGATCAATAAAAAACGAGTACTAGATTAACGTTGGTGTTTCCATTTTTTATGCGCAATTGTATATACAATTTAAAAACTCAATTGCAGTAGGCCGTATTCTGTCTTAATAACCTTAGAACTGTTTGTATTAAGTCAGAATACGGCCTGCTGCAATTGAGTTTTTAAAAAATCACATTGTACTTTATTCTTTAAATAGACAATTTGAAAAATTTTCCGCTTAAGTTTATTGGAATTATTAACATGCCACTTTTCTTTATTGCCTGAAATTTCTATCTGCAAAGTTAAGATAACGAAAACAATACATCTTCAAAAAAGAAATACCTACCTTAGTTTTCACTAATCTGGAACATTATCTGCATTTTTTTAAAATCATGTATAGAAAATGTGTATCCAAATTTAGGAAATTGCAAAATTTCTGTACAATAAAATTAAAAACATTACGGAAAACTTTAAAATTAACTTCCACAATGAAAATTAATTCCGATTATGAAAAATCTACTTGAGGAGACGTGAGATTTGTGGAAATGAAGCAGGGAAAAAGTAAAAGATAAATATTTATTTTATAAAGACGTCTTTTAGAATTTTGATTAAAATTTTTAATTTAATATAAACACTGAAGAATCATAAAAATCACGTTAAACATTAAAACGAAAAAAGGTATTTCGGTAACCCGGTTGTTTCATTTTCACCGGAAAACTTATTTGATAAGTTTCAAGATATTCTCTTCGCCATTCTTTTTAAATACAAAATAAAATTTTAGTTAGAAACGGTGTTAGTTAATTACGTTTTACTTTTTTTTATCTAAATAGAAAAATGTTGCTTGCTTGGATTACTCTTCAAATTTCGAGTTTTTTTGTCATTAAACGTGGCAAGAGAATTTAAAACTGTCGTATCGAATTTTGGTATTGAACAATTTCAAAGGGATTAGTTTTAAAATTGCAGTTTGGAAAAATACATTATCTTAAAGTAAAAATTTAGAAAGTCTTTCGTTTTAATCCAAAATACAATTGGATAAATTAGAGCTTAACGTCTACTTAAACACCAAATTCAATTGATTTTCCGATCAAAAACGATCATTTCAAATTCCACAGAAAACATAACATTGCCCTATTATTAAGGAAATTCGAAATTAACTTTCACTATTTTACTTAAATTAAAATTTTATAAGTAAGAAAGACCAAACTATTTTAGGCTATTCTATTTCAGCACTACTTCAATGCATGCTACGTTTTAGCTTAAAAGTCAACCTTTAGCTTAAACTATCGAACCTTGTATTATCTCCCCCTCATTCAATAGCGCCCGATTTACGTCGAAGATAAATGTATTAAGTAAAAAACTCCGTTCCACCTATTTGTGTTAGGTTAGTAGATGCAGAAAGCCATAGCTAGATCCTAGGTAAGTACAGTAAGTGGCAAATGATATAGACTCACTGAAAAGTTTAATAATAAACCTCGGCACTCTCAGCAGTTTAGTAATTTGTTGATAACAAATATTAATTTGCAAATTCTATCTTATTTGACATCCTATGAAGTGCATTTTTAATAAAAAGCGAACTTTACATCAAGTCTTACGTCAGATTAATAATGTCAGTTAGAAATACGCGTTCGACCGTCAATGCGAACACACGGATAAAGTGCTCTTACTAACGTGTCCGTGCTACATTCTAAATAACAAAATGAGTGCACAATGTAATGACTGTGGCTATGATATTAAAGATAGACTTTTTTTAATATGTAAGAAGTGTAATAAATATTTTCATATTGAATGCGCCGGGAAGCGTAAAGAACGATTGGGTGAATTAAATGAAACACAAAGAAATGAATGGCTATGCAAAACATGCGTTCGGGGCTCAAATACAGATAGTCTAACGCTTATCGAAGTAACAGAACAAAATTCTGTTGCTAGTGCATCTAATAGCATAGAAAACCTGTCATTTGACCAAAAATTCGATCAGCTATTCCATATGGTCACTGCAATTCAAAACCAAATGCTGATTGTAGCAAATCTACAAAATAAACTGCAAACGCTTGAAGAAAATAATACAAAAGTCATCCAGCAAAATAAAATACTCGCCAAAGAAAACGCTGATATAAAAAAGAGGTTAGACATGTTAGAACAACGTTCAAGATTACAAAATATAGAGATTGTGGGGGTACCCGAAGAAAAAAACCAAGAACCTCGAGAGCTAGTGAAAAAAATTTTTGATGCAGTTGGTGTTAATATAACCGATATTGAAATTGATGTGGCCCACAGAGTTCCCACGCGTAATCCCAAGCAACCAAAACCATTAATTGTTACGTTAAATTCAAGAACCAGTAAAAATAAAATCATTGCAGCAGCTAAGGAATACTACAAGAAGAACAGAGGGCTTGAAGTGAAGAAGATTTTACAAAATACTAATAATATAAATAAAATTTATATTCGTGAACATTTAACTGTTGGCAACAAAATCATTTTAAATGAATGTAGAAAGGTGCTATGGAGAAAAAATATAAATTTGTTTGGGTTAAAGAATGTTCAATTCACGTGCGTAAATCAGAAGAAAGCCCAATAAAAATTATCACTTGCCTAGAGGATATACAGTCGTTATAGATATAATTTATCGCGAAATTGCACTCAAGTAAGTAAGTAAATTAGTTTCAAAATCTTATAATGTCTGTAAAACAGTAAAATGAACAAATAATATTTGTTTTATTAGAAACTAAAACCTGTTAATCCTTTTTGCATGGACACGCAGCGCAATGGAACTGAAATCTTGGTTTTGAGCATTTTGCGTAATTTTTAAACATATTGAATTTCTTTTCGTATATCTAGTGTTGTATTGAATAAATAGATTTGGGATCTAATTTCCAATTTTGGTTAAACTTAGCTAGAACGAAACAAACGGATATACACTTATAATAATTTTGATGAATCAATACCTTAGAGATAATAATTACATTCCTTTTCAAACAAAAGCTTTAGAAACAATAGATGATTATAATAAATGTTGTACATTTAATCAATATCTTAGCATACTTAACTTAAATATAAGAAGCATAACAAAAAATTTAGAACAGTTAAAGGTGTACTTAAAACAATTTGTAAATCAAGTTGATTGCATAGTCTTGACTGAAACATGGAATATATATGATATAAACTCAATAAAATTGGAGGGGTATAATCAAATATATAATGAGGGTGATGTAAATAAAAGTGACGGCGTGGTTATATATCTAAAAAACACAATAAACAATTACTCTTCTACAATTGTAACTTTAGGACAACATCGCATTATACAAATTACCGCACAACATCAACAAAAAAAAATTTTAATCATTGCTATATACAGATCTCCTTCAAATCCACCTGAAAGTTTTATAGAGAATATAAAAAATTATCTTAGAGAGCACAAAGAAAATAGCGATTACTGTGTAATGGTCGGCGATATCAATATAGACATACTCCAAGATAGTGATGTAGCTTCAGATTATTTGAATATTTTAAGTGAGTATAATTATACGCCCACCATCAACATTCCCACAAGAGGTGAAGCTTGTCTAGATCATATGTTTCTAAAACAACACAATAACATAAATTCAGAAAATTGCCAAACTTACGTCTTAAAAATTGCCATAACTGACCATTATGCTACATTAATGAATATTAAATTAGATTTTGTAAATAAAATATATAGTAACAAGAAAAGAAGTTACACTATTGTAAATTATCGCAATTTAAAAACAAAACTGCAGACAGTTTCATGGGACTGTTTATATACTCTACATGATGTGAATGAAGCTACTGATTTTTTTACAGACACGTTAACTGACTCAATACAAGAAAATAGTAAACTAATAGTACAGAAACGGCGTGACTGTAAAAGAACTGAGTGGATAACGCGAGGCTTAATTAATTCAATTAATAGACGAGACATACTGTACCGAGCTATGATAAAGAATCCCCAAGATCATAAAATCAAAGAGGAATTTTGTATTTATAGAAATCATTTAAATCAATTATTAAGAACCACAAAATCAAATTATTATCGTTCAAAAATTGACCAAAATAAAAATTGTAGTAGAACTCTATGGAACACTGTTAATGAAATTAATAATACTAAAAATTCAAAAAAACATATTAATAAAGTAATGTCTGATGATAATAAAATTGTCAATGATACTTTGGGAATTGCTAATACGTTAAACAATTTTTTCATTAATATTGGCAAAAGATTGGCACACAATATAGTCAAGCCTCGAACATTACCACCAAAAGAAAAAACTATTGCTAGTAGTATATTTTTATATCCAACTAATGAAAATGAAATAACTCAAATAATTAACTCCTTAAAATCAAATAAAGCCCCTGGAAAAGATTTAATAACATCAGAAATATTAAAATGCATCTCAGACGAAATAGCACAACCATTAACTTATATATTCAATAAATCATTTGCACTTGGTGTTTTTCCTGAAAAGTTTAAAATAGCTGTAATAGAACCTATATATAAAAGTGGAGACGAGACAATCCCTTCTAATTACAGACCGATATCTTAATTACAAACTTAAGTAAGCTATTAGAAAAATTAATAAAAATTAGAATAACAGGATTTATTAACAAGCACAATATCTTATCAAAAAACCAATTTGGTTTCAGGGAGAGTCGGTCAACTGAAGATGCTATACGTGAATTAACATCAGAATTATACAAAGCTCTTGATGAAAATGAGCCTGCTATATGTGTATTTCTGGATCTTGCCAAGGCTTTCGATACAGTTAGTCACAAACAGTTATTACAGGTGTTACAGGGGCTGGGCTTTAGGGGCACTCCATATAAATTAATGGAAAGTTATCTTAATAACAGAAAACAATCAGTTAAAATTAACTCTACACTAAGCGAAGAAAAATTAGTGCAATATGGAGTTCCTCAGGGTACAGTACTAGGGCCTATTCTTTTTATACTATACATGAATGATATACTGGAAATGGAGAGCCTTGGCAGGATTATTAGTTTTGCGGATGACACAGCAATAATCTATAAGGGCAAAAATTGGCTAAACCTAAAACTTTCTGTGGAATCAGATCTCAATAAAATAATTGATGCATTAAATCACAGATTATTAACTATTAATTTTGACAAAACTAAATTTATACCTTTTGGATGTTATAGTAATTCACTACCAGATTTTCAGAAGTTGACTATTTATAATAATAATAAGTTAATTAATATTGACACTACAAACAAAATATAATATCTTGGAGTCGTTATTGATACACATTTAAGATGGAACTTTCATGTGCAGTTTGTCATTAATAATCTAAGATCTATCCTTTACAGATTTAAATATTTAAACAAAATCCTGTATCTGAAAGAAATGAGGGTTCTTTATCATGCATTAGTGCAGTCACGTTTAGCTTACGGTATAATTGTCTGGGGTAGTACAAATGAAAGTCATTTAAAGAAATTGCAATCATTACAAAAACGATTTTTAAAAAGTATCTATCGTAGAGAGAAAACATATCCATCTGATTTGCTATATGATGAATCTAAAATAATGGATTTAAAGCAATTACATTTCTTTAAAATTGTTACAAAACAGTTCTTATACAGAAATAGTGCAGCACTTGTTCAGCACGACTATAGTACAAGAACCAAAATGAATAAGTGTATAAAGACAATCACCGCTGGTAAAAATATCGGACAAAAATCCTTTACTTATATTGCCCCAAGATATTATAATATGCTTCCTCAAAATTTAAGACAAAATTGTTCTTTAAGTACCTTTAAAAATAATGTAAAACATTTTATTACTAATATGAACTATAATTGTTTCCATAATTTAATAAAATAAATAAATATAAATACACTTCATCAGTTAATTGCCGTTAGTTTCCTTCTGGGGAGTTGACCAGATATTATAAATTTAATATAAGGACCGTTTTCCTCCACGTTCAGGCTATGCCTTTGTGGAGATTTTAATGTTTATATGGTCATACTTATGTTTTAATTTAATCTATGTTTAAGTTTTAATATGTAAGTATATCTGCATATGAATTTGTATATTGACTGATTGATGGATTTTTTATTTGATTCTTTTATATTTGATTTTGATTTTTTTGATTTAAATAAACATTATTATTAATTTAGAGGTGTGGAAGTAGTCATTTTCAGTAAGTTTTTTTAAATAATAAATTTATTATTTAAGTTTATATGTTGTTTAATATTCATACGTTTCGGAAATAATTCCTTTATCAATGAGTGACATTTTAAAAATTATACAGGCAGTACATCTAAAATATTATACAGTTTTATTAAATTAGAAATAAGCGAAGGAATACATACTTACTTAAAATCATTTGGTTTTAATGAAACATTATAGTAAATATACAAAGATTTGTACTTTTCTTGTTAATAAACTTCAATTTTTGATTTAAAATCATTTGGAATTAGTGAACCATTAAAGTAGGTACATATTATAAAGAATTTCCCTTTCTTGTTAATAAACTTCAATTTTTGATTTAAAATCATTTGGATTTAATGAACCATTATAGTACAGATTACAAAGATTTTTCTTTTCTTGTTAATAAGACTTCAATTATTGACTTGTACGTTTGGTGTTTGTACGTGAAGTGTGTTATTTTATGAAAGTATTGAGATATCTGTATAGCTGGTATGTGTGGATAGTAAAGGTTTTTGAAAAGTATAAAGTAAAAGGCAAAACTTTTTAAATTAAGTTTATTTGAGATATGGGTTATTCCAGTAAATTATAGTAGATTGTGTTTAGGTTATCTATATCTGTTTTGTAGTTAATTGCGTTTTTATTTTTCTTAATTTCAATACTTTCTGTTAAAATTCGTTTATTTAAATTTGATTAGATATTAGACACAATTCTAAAAACAAAAGATGCAAATCACATTTTAACAACAATAATACAACACATACAAAAAACAAAAAATACACTAACAACAAACCTAGATAAAAAATTTAATCACTTAGTACACAAACAAATATACAAAACAAACAAAACAAATCAACTAAATAAACATAACACAAATAATAACAATAAAGATTTTCTTCTAAATTTAACAACAACTCACATACCACCACAAATACAAGAAATCCTAAAACTAGGACCTAATTTCAATACTTTCAATACTTTCAACCCCCAAAACACACAAATCGAACAAATAATTATAAATATAGAAAATAAACTTAACACATTAGAATCTGACCAAATCAATAAAACAAGAGCTAATATTTGCAATATCCTAACTAATTATAAAAAAAAAACCTAACAATAAAAAAATACCAAAAACAAAACTACACAACCACATAAAACTTCAAAAACAAATAACAGAAACAAAAAACTTTTTAAAAAATAACCCAAATATCCTGATAACCTCAGCAGACAAAACACAGAAAACAATACTGATTAACAAATCTGAATACAACAATAAAATGAATAACCTATTATCAGATAATAATACATACACAATCTTACAACAAAACCCAACCACCAAAATACAAAATAAAAACAATAACCTCTGTAAATATTTATTAAAAAATAATTACATCAACACCACAGAATACAAACAAATCATCTGTACAAATGGCACTACACCCAAAATATACGGCCTCCCTAAAATCCATAAAATTAACATTCCATTACGACCAATAGTTGCTTCTTATATGAGTCCCACCTATAAAATCTCAAAATTTTTATCAAAAATTCTTTCTAACATAACAAACAATAACATTTTCAATGCAAAAGATTCTTGGACCTTAAAAAAATCAATAGATAATACCAAAATAAAACCAAATCATAAAATGTACTCCTTTGATATCATTTCCTTATACACAAACATTCCATCTGACATAGCCATTAACACTATAAAAAACAACTGGACAGAAATTAAAAAATACACAAACATCCCCTTAAATAAATTCATAGAAGTCACAGAATTTATTCTAAACAACACTTATTTCAGCTACAATAACACAATTTATCACCAAAAATTTGGCGTACCAATGGGATCACCAATCTCAAGCACTATAGCAGATCTTGTTTTAATGAATTTAGAATCAAATATAAACAAACTTTATAATAAACATATTTCCTTTTACAAACGCTACGTTGACGACATTATAATTATTGCAGAACAATCAGAAATTAACAACCTCCTAACAAAATTTAATAACTTTCACAACCGACTTAAATTCACAATAGAAACAGAAACTACCAATCAAACAATAAACTTCCTAGACCTCACCCTTAAACGAGAAAACAACAAAACAATAACAACAAATTGGTACCGAAAATCCATAAAAACAAATAGATATTTAAATTTCAATTCCTGCACTTCTATTAAATATAAAAAAAGTATAATTTCAAACTTAACAGATAGAGCCATCTTACTAGCAAATAAAAAACATCACAATCAAAACATAAATATAATCAAAAACATACTACAAGATAATAATTACAATCCACAATTCGTTAATACAATCATCAATAAAAGACTAAAAACCTTAAAATTCAAACAAAATAAAACCCTCACTAACAATACTATAAACTTACAACCAAATTTTCTCAATAATGAATTCAACAATTACCAATTTGAAAAACCTACATACATAACAATTCCTTACATACCAATACTATCTGAAAAAATAGAAAAAGAATTAAAAAAAGTCAACATCAAAACAGCATTCAAAAATACTAACACCCTAAAAAACACAATATACCATAACTTAAAAGACAAAACCGAAATTAATAACCAAAGTAATCTTGTTTACCAATTAAACTGCAACAATTGTAAAGCTACATATATAGGCCAAACAAAACAATACTTAAAAACAAGAATCAAACAACACCAACAATCAATTCAATCAAAAATAAAAAATCCAAATAAACCCAATACAGCTTATGCAAACCATGCTTATCAATTCTTACATAATTTCAATATAAATAAACCAATAATCCTTAAACATGAATCAAATTTAAATAAACGAATTTTAACAGAAAGTATTGAAATTAAGAAAAATAAAAACGCAATTAACTACAAAACAGATATAGATAACCTAAACACAATCTACTATAATTTACTGGAATAACCCATATCTCAAATAAACTTAATTTAAAAAGTTTTGCCTTTTACTTTATACTTTTCAAAAACCTTTACTATCCACACATACCAGCTATACAGATATCTCAATACTTTCATAAAATAACACACTTCACGTACAAACACCAAACGTACAAGTCAATAATTGAAGTCTTATTAACAAGAAAAGAAAAATCTTTGTAATCTGTACTATAATGGTTCATTAAATCCAAATGATTTTAAATCAAAAATTGAAGTTTATTAACAAGAAAGGGAAATTCTTTATAATATGTACCTACTTTAATGGTTCACTAATTCCAAATGATTTTAAATCAAAAATTGAAGTTTATTAACAAGAAAAGTACAAATCTTTGTATATTTACTATAATGTTTCATTAAAACCAAATGATTTTAAGTAAGTATGTATTCCTTCGCTTATTTCTAATTTAATAAAACTGTATAATATTTTAGATGTACTGCCTGTATAATTTTTAAAATGTCACTCATTGATAAAGGAATTATTTCCGAAACGTATGAATATTAAACAACATATAAACTTAAATAATAAATTTATTATTTAAAAAAACTTACTGAAAATGACTACTTCCACACCTCTAAACCAAGATAATCAGTAAACAACAAATCTACATTATTATTAATAACAAATTGTTAATTTATGCATATTCGTTCAGAACAAAAGTGTTTCTAATACAGGATTATAATTATTATTAGGTACCAAATATATGTTTAAATTTAACTCATAAATTAGTATCAAGTAGGAATTACTCATTATTTCCTTAAACGGCGCGGTGAATGGAAAATGGGTCGTGAGTAAGCAATTTCGAAAAGTTATAAGTCAGATTCAACCATTATTACGAAACACAAATTACTAAAAATCGCGGTTCAATATTTCACAATTTGTAGTAAAAAATATTAAATTAAAACTCAATCGTAGCGAATCCTAGAACCATAAGTACAAAGGACCAAAAAGAAAAACCACTAAACGACAAGACCGAATGATAATTCACATCGTGGAAAAGATGCGAAAAATATCGACGAAAAAGATATTTAAAGCATTACCTGAAACTATAAGTACTTACATCAAAAAGAACTTTGCGATACAGATTAAAAGAGGTTAACGTAATGGGACGCGTTGTACCTACTTCAAAACAGAAGTTAACCAAAGCCATGACTAAGAAAAAAAATGAACAAAACAACTTGAGTCGTCTTGGGATAAAGCATGCGTATAATTATTTGTGACATTTGTTAATTCTTAGATTTCATTAAAATATTTATAATAATAGGTTTGCTTCTCTGATGAATCAGTTATTCAAATTTGTGATGAGCGAAATATTTTTGTTCGTTGTCGTCCTAATGAAAAATTTTCCCAAAGGGTTAAACGTCCGATACAAGTAATGATCTGGAGCACAATCAGTTCAAAAGGAGTAGGATATTTTTTTTTGTCGAAGAAACAATGAATTCAGTACAATATTTATATGTGTTAGAGTCCGTATTACGTCCCCAGCTTAGAAAATGGTTTAGAAGAACCCAAAATATTCAATTTATGCAAGACTCTGTCTCTTGCCTCCTTACCATAAGTCCAAAATGGTGATGGAGTACTTTAAAGTAAATAAAATAAAGTTTTGGATTGGCCCCAATATGAACCCAACTGAAAACGTATCAGCTGTTCTAAAACAAGAAATATTAAAAAGAAATATAGCAACTAAAGCAGATTTAATTAGAATTATTACAGATGCCTAGACAAATAATGAAAGCATCACAAAAACTGCAATTAACGGAGTGAAAAGTATGAAAAGGAGAATCCAAATGCTTCGAAAGAGTGGATTAAATATTGATTAAATGTGTTTCTAAGTAATTATAAAAACATATTTGTTAATAAGATGCTTCTAGATAATTTCTAAATTTAATTATGTAATTACATTCCAATAATCTTTTTAGAGTTAGAACACAAACTTGTAATTTTTGAAATAGAAACTGTATTTTATTTTAGCGCAAAATTACAAAAATCGATGAATTTAAAATTTAATCGATTGGTCAAATCCGAATTTCTTGAAAATTTAAGTTCCAGTACTCTCCCAAAAATTAAGATTTAAATGTCCATCTATTGTAAATAACGTTCAGTCTTCATTAAATCGAAGTTTGAATTTCACTTTCAAAAATCGAGTAAGCTACATTTTTATTTCGGTATTTCAGCGTTTACTTAAGTTTAAGTCTATTTACACTGAAATATTCACTATCTAACATTTCGGGGCACATAAAACATTGAAATATTGAGCTACCTTTATTGTTGTTGGATTCATTTTCTTCATGAGCCTCAAATACGCCTTTGACAAACATTTGTTTAACTGTACTTCAGTTTCAACGATATTGCAAAGTTGATTTTCCTCTTTATAAAATTGTTTCTGAATCTGCATGTATCGAGTGCGAAGGAAATCGAGTTATACGTCATTGAAAAAATATTTTAGAATGAATCCGAGGCTTTTTAGTGAGCCAAAGCGATGAGAAGTAAAAAGGAATTCATCTTACGTAAGGCCCTAAAAAATTCGTTATATAGCAAACTGTGCTTTAAGTAAAAGGCAACCGTTCACTTCGGTTACAAATTTTATTCGTTTCGGAAGCTCTCAAGGATTTCAAGTTCACGTATATTTTCCAAATAATTCCGTTTCGCTATATAAAGACCTGTTTAGATGTGTCTTATTTTATTTATATCCATTTGGGAAAAGTAATCTCAAGGAGAAAACAGAATTTATGTTGCTTTTCGACAGAATTCCATTATCTTTGAGAACAGTCGCTGAGGAGAATGTAAACAGATTCTGACTCTAAAGATCGTCGGGATCATCTATCTTTTACTTTTGCACGCAATTTTTTTCAAATATATACAAGCAAACATAAATAAAATTAAAAGCCCTACCTTGCGACAACCTATTTATCAGCTTTTTTATGCTCGCTTCCAAATGAAGTGGAAAAATTTTATTTTTTTAAATTTACGACGTGTTTCGGATAAAAATCTCAGACGCTCCCAAAAGGAAGACTTCGTTAAATTCCCGACTCGAAAGCCTGAGCCGTAGTAAAACTATTATTCTTTTAATAAACCGTTAAATAAATTTCCATATTAGCAAATAACGTCGGTACATATGTACGTACGGAAGGATAAAAAGCTTAAATGCGAATTTTCCTCTAGGGAGTACTCAACTCCAGTTTAACCCCAAAAACCGCACAGTCTAGCAATTTAACTATTGATGTACCCAAGACAGACCGATAAACTTTTATTAGGTTTTTGACCCAGATGAAAAGTAATGTTTGGGACTTCTCATTCTACAAAATATCTCAATTTTTCGGACTTAAACTTTTCGCTTACAAGATATTTTTGTTAGTTATACATGCAGCTGGAAAGAAGTTAAGTAATCTTGAAGTAAAGCTTGCATAAACAGATAATGCTTTTGAAGGTAAGAGTATAAACTAAAGACAATTCCTACTCCAGTTGTAACACCCGTAAATTTTCACGTCTTCATTTATATTGCTTAAGTAAGCACTAACACACGTATTCCAATTTAGCTGAAGTGGCTAAAATTTCAGGTAGACGAGTTTAATTAATTTAGTTAATCATTTCTCTTAAACCAACCCTCATTTGTATAAATGAAAGTAGATCATTTTGTACGTGAATATGGGAACCTTTTTATTTATTTTCTAAGTAATCTGACAGGCTGTTGGCATGAAGTGAAATGATGTAGCAGAAGATGACAATAAAATAATTATAAACTAGATGAGATAAAAAATTTTCATTTCAAAAAACCATACTTTCGGAAAACTGAAAATTTACCAAGAGTTCTTTCAATAATATTATGACATAAATGCATTACCTCTCCTTTGAGAACACAGTTCTAAAAATAAAGAAAACAATGTTGCAACAGTTAGAAAATTATACTAATTATCTCGTACTTGCTAAACAAATAGAAAAATGAAACCGTCTGGGTCTAATGTTTGCCAAACAACAAAAAAATTACAGTAACAAAATAAAACATAATTAAAACCCCATAAACCAAAACTGAATTTAATTACTGTTGGTATACTTTTTTTTTAATTAACGCGCCACAGTTTAAGCTCAAACAGCATTAAACGAAAAATACAGTAGAAAACAAAGATTTATTTAAATTTTGGTAGGACTTCTGTAATCAATACAGGGGAATGAACTCCGAAAATCGTCTTTTAAGCTTCTAAAATACGAATTAAATTAAAATTAAATTTGACGGAATATAAATGTGTCGGCGAGTGGAAACCTAACGGTTTCATCAGAGGCGCAATAAAAACGCTGTAGAAAGGAATTGAAGCGTAAGCAAATTCTTAAAATTTAACCTAATTATCTTCTTTTTGTGAAACGTTTTTTTTGTCAGTGCTGAAACTGGTAAATGTTAAAAATAAATACACAAGAAAAGAAAAATATACAAAATATCGTCTTTGTGTAATAGAGGAAGATAATTTCATACTTTGCCGTTTTGGTGAAGAAATCATCCACTTAATGGAAAATGAATTCCTTCGTAACAATATTAATTTAAATATTGGTGTTATAAAATCAAAGTCAATTTGTGTCAGGACATTTTGATGTCGACGATTTCCCCATCTTAAATTACTGCACAAAATCCGGATACTAAAGATCGTTTGATTACATTCATTTGGTTTTCCATATTTTTAAAATTTGGCGCATTTGCAGTTATGTACAACGAACACGGATTTTTGCAGAAGCTGAAAAATACGCAAGTTTTCAGGGAAAATTTAAGCATGCAGAAATTTAACTAAGTTTACCTGCACCTAGTAAAATTAATTTTCCCCAGCTTAATTTATAATTTATCTCCAGCAGAATCAAAGTACGGAAGCTAAATTACAGTTAGATAAATAAGCAATCAGTATCAAGATATATTTATATTTCTTTTATACACTATTTGTTTTATCCAAAATACAACGGTACCGGTTTCTTTCATAAATATTTATAAGGAAATTTTAGAATAACGAATGAAATTTATACATTTTCCAATCGAACCGGCGGAGGGTTATAGAACATCAAAATGGCAGACAAGGCCCACGTAAGGATACGCTGTAAATATTCGGGGGATATGTAGAGAGATAGATTCATAGTAGGGCATTTGATTGCATATGCAAACACGAGTGGTCCGCGATAAGACCCTTGCGGCGCCCATTTCACCGAAAATCGATTGAGAATTCCGAGTGGAATAGGAACGCGATTCGTGATCCCTAATAGCATTACCTCAAACGAGGTTGTACCGAAGCAGGCAGTTTCGCTAATCCACGTAATGACTTGAAAGCATTTTATAGTACCTTTTAATGTGCGTCCGCTAAGAGGGCTTCATTAGTACGAAGTGATTGTTTCGTATAACTGAATAACGTGTACAAAATTACATCGCAGGTAATGTTAGCATAAAATGATATTAAATAATCGGATCATGATTATCATCCCAAATAATTCTTGTTGTTCCGTCTTGGTTTCAATTTCAGAAATGTAGGTTTTATATAAGTTCCGGGCTTCAACGGAAGAGGAAATATAAACGAACGGAGCTGTTGGAAGATCCTCAATTCTTTTTGTTGGTAATTTAACTTAAACTTCCTTTAAATTTATTTAAATCGCATTCAGATGTATGTAACGACGTTAGTAAACGTAGGAGGGTCTTTTACACCGAGCCGATTGCCCTTTTACAATTTTAAACTTATGGAGGAAGTTTTCTGCTGTATGCTGCTATCAGTCAGAAAAAATTCAGTTCTTCTGTCCTAATCAATCCTAAATTGGCCAATTTCTTATAAGTTAGACTTCCTATGTGAATTGTTACGTATTACCTGTGCTAAAAAAACAACAAAACATTCAAATAAAGTAGTTCCAAAACAAACAGCATCCTAAACTTTGTTCGTGTACTCACATTGCTAAACCAATTTAACGACTGATAAAGTAGAACGTACTTGTTAGTAGGGTTTGGCAAACAGTATCAGTGTAAGCTGCTGGTACATCATTAAGCACTCACATGGTCTTTGTTAATTCGGTTCATTAACTCACCTAAACCGCAGTTTCAGATTTAGCTAACATGATTTAGCGTAACCCTTTTATTCTGTATAACATGTCTGTATACTCGTGCTTAAAATAAAGCCACAATTTTAGGAGACGCCCTATTACATGCACTTAGAACTTTCATCAAATCAAGTGATATATGAGTATGGAAACGTTTAAAAAAGAAGAGACCCAAATACGTATTTCCAAAATTCACTGAGTTTGACAACTTCTCGATAAAACATTGAGTTGTCGAAATACGTTGGTTTTTCTCAATACTGTTGTGATTGTGAATTTGTTTAATTTCTCAATAACTATAGGCTTTCAATTAAGTTTACTTAAGATTTTGTTTATAATTCTGAAAACCTTCAGTCCTCGTTTACTCATAAAATTGTTATTTTGGTCCAACCATTCCAAGTGGTTACAGAATGATAGGGATTTTATTACTTTCACACCTTTTTCGACGATTTTCGGTCGACACAACACGAATACTAAAGATCTGGGATGATGGTGATTACAGTTTTACGACGGTGCTAATTCTGATTAGCTGTTACTCAACTAATGAAATTTTGTTTTGAATTCCAAGAGTCACACAATTTAGGGGTTATGGGGGCGAACATGATGTTATAAAGTTGTGTTGATGTTTATGTTTCATGTCTTACTAGGATTTTATGCATGTTGATATTCGTATCTGAAAATTTCAAAAAGAAGATACAGAATATCAGGTAGGTTAAATTCTATACCACCAAAGTACGAAAGCTTCCAAAATAAGAGTTTTAATGAAAATAATTTAACCTTCTGAAATTTTAAAAGAAAATCTTTACTCGGACAAGAAATTATGCGGCACATTATTAAACCTGAATATTATTAAATCAAATTAAATTAAATTAAACCCTTCTCATCAGAGCTGGCTGTTTGTTTTAAGAAAATTACGAGGTCGATGGTCGTCCTGATTTGCCCTTGTCCGCGAGTTTGACAACGGTTTGTTGTTGTTTTACCATTGAACATTACAAGGAATCATTTTATACTCTTGATTACCATCGACCTAATGATTGATGTTGCCCTTTGTTTTACTAAAACTTGCTTGCTAAATTAATTTAGGTACAAATATCCATTTTTACATTAGAATTTATAAAGGGTTAGCATTCAATAAAACTTATTAAGTTTCAGGCACGAGTTTTCTTAATTTTGCTGTTAATTACAATATTAAATGGAAGTGCGAAGTAACTAATAGAACTTCCTGCAGTTAATGCGTTACGTGAAAGATTATCTTTGTAATTAGGAAAGTGTGTGAGTAAATTGGGGTAAATTCATAAAATAGTAAGGTTAAAAGCAGGGAATTTGCTAAGTAGGCTTGAGTTTTCAGGGCTTCGAAATTACACCTTTATAAATTTCTAACAGAAATTTAAATACTTGAGTAATTGTTAATATTTTTTTATTAGACACGTAATAAATAAAAAAAATCAGTAGCTTCTCAATTTTTTTAATTAATTCGCCGAAGAAAAATATTTAATTCTAAATTGGTAACGTTTTTGAAAACATTTCGATTTTTCTTCACTAATGACGTGATTGGTAAAAGAAAACGAGGAAAATAAAAAAGAGAGTGGGAAGGTGGGTCTGAGAGGGAAGGAACGAGAGAGAGAGAGAGAGAGATGAACAGATCATACCTTCTGTAAACAATGAAAGAATTTATGTAAAAATCGAGAAAATTTGAAGGCTTCGAGCTTTGCATCTTTAAGGATATTAACAGTGACAGGATTTTGTTTACTTTCTGGGCGATGTTTATGTTTGCCTTTGTATTAAAGCACTTTTTATAATTAAATTTATATCTGGCAAACAAATTTTTAATTTTCACATGTTTACTAAAGTGGATTTACGGAAAGTTTATCATTAACCAACGGATCTATAATAAATTGTTCTTGTGTGTATCTAAATAATGATACAACATAGATATAATAGCATCCCGTCCTTTGCTAACATGGTACAACGAGCTTGACGTTGTTCAAAATCCATGACGAAGTTTAAATGTTTGAAAGGCGAGTCAAATTAGCTGCTCTTCTTTATCGTCAACGTCAGAAGATCTGGGACAAGGAACTCCGAAAGAACTTGTTTTTATCATATGATACTATCTGGTTAACCCAATAACCGTTATTGCGTTTTCGTTCTGCAGATTTTATTTGAACTACTTTCAAAAGAAAAAATGATAACCTAAATACATCTCCGAGTTTCAATCTCAGCTTAAGTCGAGTAAAATGTTATCGCATCAGTCTAACAATTTAATAAAGACAGCTTTGGTATTTCAGTATAATGACGCAATCTTTTCAATGGTGATTATTAGATTTTTAGAGGGTTTCAGTTTCGTATTCAGAAAGCCGTTTAGAACGATACAACCCTAGTAAGCAGATTTATATGCTCAATTTAGTTAATCCACGTTCCAAATCTTGTCAAATTTAACGGTCGATAGACCCGGTCGCCCTCTGGGGCATCTTATGTTTCGATGGCTATTCCTTCTCTTAGTGACACTTTGTCAGGTTCCTAAACTACACCGTAAATAAATATATGGTCGAGTTTTACCAGATACGGAACTTTTTTGTTTTGAGGTTTTGCGAAAGTTTAAGTAACTGAAATGTTGCAACCGTACAAATATGGAGAATAGCCGAACCATTTGTTTCCAAGTTAGGCTAACATTTATTTCCGGCACAAACTTTATGATTTCCCGTTTTCGTAACGCACACGAAGTATGGAATATATTTGGTGGTTATCAACAAAACCGTTTTGTACTAAATCGACATAGTTTATAAACCTAAGCACAGTAATTAATTAATGTGCACAAAGTTCGCCTCCAGCAGGACGGGTTAGTGGATTTTCCGCTAGCTCCGCACCAACGATTTCCTGAAGGATTTCATGCGGCTGAAAATCGACTACGGTGGTTTAGTGAATTTACCAGAATATCAAGTTGCTAACGATCATAATTTGCCATTTACCTCGTGTGGTTTCGCAACGAGCAACGATATCTTGCATGTTTACTTTTCAAGAAGTTTCGACAGAATAAACGACTGGAGAGTTTTCTATTTCGTATGTTCACATAGACGTCGATTCTGTACCCTCCAGATGTTTGTAGTTAAACAAAGATATTTATTAAATCAACAGTTACTGTTATAAACTGTTTTATATGTACTCGTATAATATGCGCGTAGCTTTCGTACACTGCCGAAGCGTAAACGCCTTGATGACGTATTCTATTATTAATGAAGTTTTGTGGCTATGTCTTAATTTATTAATCATTATACAATTTTGAAATCCAAAGTGAACAATTTATAAGGTGTATTCAAGCAGTCCACATTTACTGCCAACTATGCCACTGAAGGAAGCGCATCGTTAAATTATGAGTAAGATTAAAATACTACTTGTATAAATGTATCACATTATCCTTAGGAGGTACCTACGTGCGAATTTACACAACTATGTTGAATGTAACCCAACCAAAGGCAGCTAATGCGCTTTTCTGTAATAAATTAATTTGGTGGGAATTAATGTCAGAAATCATTAAATATTTTTATAAAAGCTTTTAGTCCAGTCAAATGGTCGAAAAACACAGGCAAACTTTGCATTTTGGGTAGGCAGCTATTTTTTCTTATCGGTATGTAGTGGGGTCAGCGGTGAGTTTAAATCAGGATTTTCTGGGTGGTAACCCCATCCATTCGGCCGTCATCTTGAAAAGAAGGGTTAGTTGGTTTTTGGGCTATATCTCTGTAGCCGGGAATATCACAAAAAATTAGTATAAAGCTTTTTTGTGAAAAATAGTATTATGCACAATTTTTATTCACAACTTTTTTACTTAGCATTAATAATAAAAAAGTTATAAGCTGGAAAAGACAAGAACTTAAGGGCTTATAACTGTTTTATTATTAATTCTACGTAAAAAAAGTTAAGAAATTTTAGAGAATATGGTTCTGTACAAAAAAGCTTTACACAAACTTTTTGTAAGACTCACGACTACAGAGATATAGCCGAAAAGCTAATTAACCCTTCTTTTCAAGATGGCGGCCGAATGGGGGGAGGGGCATATTAATAAAAGTTGTAGATAATGCGATTCTCTACAAAAAAGCCTTGTACAAACTTTTTGTAATACTCACGGCTACAAAGCTATAGCCGAAAAATTAATTAACCCTTCTTTTCAAGATGGCGGTCTAATGGAGGGGGCTACCACCCCGAAAATCCGGATTTAGACTCATCACTGACCCCCATATACATCGTAAAAAGAAAATTGCTGCCTACCCAAAATGCAAATTGAATTACCATTTGACTGGACTAGTCCAATCAAATGGTTGAAATATAAAGGAAAACTTTGCATTTTGGGTAGGCAGTGATTTTTTGACGATATGTAGGGGGTCAGTGGTAAGTCTAAATCAGGATTTGCGGGGTGGTACCCCCCTCACCATTTGGTCGCCATCCTCAAAAGAAGTGTTAATTAGTGTTTCGACTATATCTCTGTATCCGCGAGTCTTACAAAAATTTTGTTCAAGACGTTTTTGTAGAAAATCGTATTCTCTATAACTTTTTATAATAACTTTTTTACGTAGCATTAATAATAAAAAAGTTGTAACCTCCAATTTTTTTGTCTTTTCCTGCTTATAACTTTTTTATTATTAATGCTATGTAAAAAAGTTATTAATAATAGGTAATAGATAATACGATTCTCTACAAAAAAGCTTTATACAAACTTCTTGTAAGATTCTCGACTACAGAGATATAGCCAAAAAACGAATCAACCCTTCTTTTCAAGATGGCGGCTAAATGGAGGGGGTTACCACCCCGAAAACCCTGATTTAGATTCACCACTGACCCCTCTACACACCGATAAAAAAAATCGCTGCCTACCCAAAATGCAAAGTTAAATTACCATTTGACTGGACTATTTGACAATAAAGTGTATTCTGCTTTCCATTGTTACGAGTCCTCTAAACGTTTGGGAGTTTCCATGCTCGGCAGATTAATTTCAACCGACTGTTTTCTTGATTAAATACATCTAAAGCAGTTTTTGCTTAAATTATTCACCACCCTTCAATCTGTGTTTCGTATGCTTTGTATTTAGCGTTTTGTTTCCTCTGTGCTTATTTGACACATGCCTGTTACAATTAACTTTAGCGATTGTCTTTACTACAATGTAATGGTCATGCATATAATTACTTTCAGACTGTTAGATAGCAGATGAATTGGTAGTAGCTCTAACTGACGGCTACCTCCTTCACCAAACTTTATGGGCGGTATTCTGATCTCATATTTAAATTTAACGTCATGTTTAATTGCCATGGCAACATCGCGTATCTCTGTTATACACATATAAAGTTATATAAAGCTATATCGTTTTATGTTTACGCTAAACACGACTTTAGTTAGAGACAACTTTAAACATGAGATCAGAATACGGCCCAATGTGTTTAAACTACTTCGAGCGTATATATTTATAGTAAATCCAGTATTTTTCTATCCAACTTCACCTTTCTCGCTGTAACGTCTTGGTAGACACTTTGTAACCAATGAACATAAACGTTATTGGTCTAGTTTTAGTATGGCTCCGATTACCTCCCGAAATTTATTGCCGAATAGTGGAAGTGTTTCTAAAACTATCGTAGAAAGTATATTTGGTTACATATACCCATCGTTCATCTCTTCATACCACAGATGAAGTAAGTAATCATGTCATGAAAGCTTTTACAAAACCTTAAGGGAAATTCGGCCATAGTTTGTTTCGTCGTGCTGAATGCTCATAGATTTTATTAAATATATACTTGTCGTATTTTATACTAGAATAATCTCTCTTCATTTGTTTTACACACTTCGGAAACACCTTATATAGCAATATTAATTTATGAAAAATAAAAATAGAATTTAATTAACGTATGTCTCATAAGTTTTGGCACAAAATAAAAACTCAAATATTTTTAACACAGCAAACTTTTATTAGAAGTTATTTTTTGCTTAAAATAAGTGGACTATCTGAGAACATAATTTAATTATTTAGTTATATGTAACGACCCGTGCTGTTCCACGAGGCGCAATTTTCTTCGGACACCTCTCATAAGGGTCTGGGCGGCGACAACATCAATTTCCCTGATCTTAGTCAAAATCCTACGACGTAGTTATTTTGGGCTGTCCATCCTCCGGATTTTATACTGATAACATAGAGGAATGTCCAGAGAATGTGAGATTTAAAGAAAAAGTAAAATTTTCTGACAAAATTTTAGTGTGGTGTGCAATTTCTCAAAGGGGTGTAGCAAGGCCTTATGTGGGTCATGTACGGGGCGAAGCACTGAACAACAAATGATATATTGACAACTGCCTAACAAAAATCGTTGAATTTATTCAAGACCATCATGCTGGAGATGAAATAATGTTTTGGCCCGACTTGGCTTCTTACCATTACGCCAGAGAAACACAAAATTGGCTTCGACAGCATAACATTCCTTATGTACCAAAAAATGATAACCCATCAAACTTGCCGCAGGCTCGCCCCATTGAAGACTTTTGGGCACTTTTGGCACGAAATGAAAGCACACACAGATAATAGAATCTATAAAGAAGGACGATAGATGATCCATATGTCTCTCTCTGTCTGGCCTACACACATGGGGGACATAGGCGACCCACAGCTTTACGTGCGCTCCGAACCACGGAACTGGTTGCGCTTCTATTCCAGAGAAGACTTACTAGGCAGAATACCTCGATGGTTTGCCATTGCCTTTGAAGCGAAGCGATCGGGTGTTTTCAGTGTATGTGTGGCCCTGGGAATCGAACCCGCGCCAATCTTAATCTCAGTGGTCAGACTCACGTTGAACCTGGGCTACGACCGCGAATGTGATAGTAAACCTTTTCTGTTTTGATAAAAGAATACATTTTTTCCTCATTCTTATACTTAGCTCATCTTTCAGTCTGTTAGGTAAGAAATGGAAAGCTTTGACCTTTCCCACTGTAAGTTTTGTAGTAGGGTGGTCCATGTATAGATATAAGTTTTTTCCTTCGCTATGGCTTACAGAACTTGCAGCTTTCGTTTGTCAATTTAACCTATTTGGTTTATTATGAAACATTTTTTTTGTAATTTAATTAGTGATTAATATAATAATAATAATAATAATAATAATAATAATATTTATTGAGCATATCATAGTAGGAAATAACAGAAATACGAGAAATAAAAATACAATAAAATACAAAAAAAAAGAAAACAAAAAAAAAATACAATTTAGGTAATGATTATTATATGCCCAAAGGAAAAAAGATCGGCATTGCCGTTTTTCACTTTTCCCTATATCAGAAACTAAGAGTTCTTCTGAAGATTTATTAAACGCGCTGCAAAACTTTTCCTAAATTTATATAGAGTTGGTTCTAAAAACACATCTTGATGAGAGTTAATTATCTTGGGTGCATTAAATTTAAAGCAACTCTCAAATTTACTAGTTTGATGTTGAGGGATAACATAAGGGTCTCCCCCTCTTAAGTTAGTATCACATAATAATATAGCTGAGCGTTTTATCAACATATTATATAAATATGAGGGTTCCTTTGATTTTAATAGCTTATACAGGAACGTGCCCAATAAAAATAAAAATCTATATTCTAACTTTAATATGCCCAACCTATTATAGTAAGGTGTCACATGATCCCTATAATTAAATACATAGGAGTAACGCAGACAGCAATTCTGTAAAACCTGCAATTTGTTTTGCATCCTATTTGTTAGAAAATTATAATACACATTACTACCATAATTAAGATGGCTTAAAATTAGGGTGTTTACTAAAGTCCATTTAGTATTTTGAGGCAGTACATACTTAAACTTCCATAACATTTTTAGTTTATAATAGCAGTCTCTACACTTTTTAATGACATGTTCTTCAAAACTTAGATGTTTATCGATTACTAACCCAAGGTTTCGGGCACTATCACTGATTTCTAACACTGTATCACCCAATACTATCTGCTCATTTAGTGTCTGCATTGCTTTATTCACTAAGGATTTTGAACCAATACACAGAACTGATGTCTTACTGGCATTTAAGTGAAGACCATTTTTTCCCGACCAGTCAAGTACAAGGTGTAAGTTAAGATTAAGTTCACGAATTAGTTTATTAACATTTTCACACGCACAGGATTTATATAATAGGCTACTTGCACCATTTTCAAATTTAGGTACAATTAAGCGAGAAATGTGTGTTTTATTATGAAACAAAATTATAATTACCAAATAATTGTTATTAGTCATGGTATAAATAAAATAAGTTTAAATAATAATTACGCCACCTAAAACGTATTTGCGCGTGCGCAAAAACGTCGACGTCACTTTCCTGCAATTTACCACGTGCTGCTCTTGTGAGCACGTGTAATAATACCGTGTTTAATTTCTGTACAATAACTTTTGTAATGGAAACGAAGCAAATTGTTCGTAAGTGGTGTATAGTGCCAGGTTATATAAATACAACATCAAAGACTGCCGATAAATTGTTTTTTTATGTACCTTTCGAAAGCAAAAGACGAAATTTGTGGATAAAGGCGGTACGACGTGATCCTTCCGATTTTGCAAAATCTTCATGTCTTTATGTATGTGAAGATCATTTTAACGTAAGTTAATTTATCCAGTAAATTTTTAATAGACATTTCGTGTACTTCACCTACAAAATTGTATCAACAAAAGATTTCCTCGCTTATCTTTTATATTTCAGTTAAAAGAAGACATGGACAACTATGTTCGGTTTAAGCTTATGGGCGGCCAAAAGAAATTAAAACCAACTGTAATACCACACATTTTTCATTGCCAAGCAGACAGGAAGCATGCTGCACCTAGAAGCCCTCGAAAAGCTGCTGCAAAACGTTTGCAACAAGCAACAATTCAGGAAATTTTATCTGCCTCTACAAGTATCAAATTATTTGACAGACCTGCACAAAAGCCGTCATGTACTTTTAGCGACATTTTCATTAAATTTTTAGCACACAACAAAACAATAACTTTCAAAGCGAAATACACGTGCTAAAGTAAACACGAATGTAATTTTAACCTCAACAGCTGTAGAATGACGTCAAAGTCTTGGCGCATGCGTGAATGCGTTGGTACGCCAATTTAAAAGTTGATATTATTACGCGTCTTAATTTACGATTTATTAAGTGTTTCTTCACTTATTTAATGGAAAAAAATATGTAAAGTAATTATTAAAATTATATAATTCATATTTTATTGCGTTTAGTAAAATCTGTTCTGTCTGCAAGTAGCCTATTGTGTGTCGTCAGCATATAAATGAATATTCCATTCCTTCGTAAGTATATCAGGCAACTCAGCAGTAAAAATTGTGAAGAGTGTAGGGCCCAATATACTACCTTGCGGGACTCCAGACACAACCTGTAATTCTTCTGACATGGAGCCATTTAGTTTCACCACTTGAAATCTATAATTGAGATAGTTGGAGAACCATAAAAGCATCTGCTTATCAATACCATAAAAGTGTAATTTGGCTAGCAGTAGATTTCGATTAACTACGTCAAACGCCTTGCTGTAATCTAAAAGGACAAGGTCTGTAGCTTCTGATTTGTCAATGTTTTGAGCAATGTCAGTTGTATAACTTATTTGTTTAGATTGTTCAAAAATTGAATTTAAAAAAAGATTTTGCAATCCATCACCCTAAACCCTTTAGCTTTACAATTACATTCTAAGTGATGTTTAATGTTTAATGCATCTCTGTTCAATACATGTAAAATTCTATAATACTATATCGTTCATTTAATAAGGTCTTTAGTTAGAGGCAAACTTAAACTAAAAGGAGATTATTCAGAGAACCGTATAATACCGAATGAGTTCCTTGTATAATCTTACCTCACTTCTCTGTCTGGTAATAGAAACCGTATTCGGTAGTATTTATGAATTTCAAAAGACCTGGTCCAGGTTTGATGCAAGACTAGATTTTCTGTTACCTTTACAAACAATAAGTTAGGTTGCAATCCTAAACTTATAATATAAATTCTATTTCAAATATTAAAGCATATTAAGAAGACCGCCAGTTGTAAGTTCTGATGTAAGTTGTGAGATTTCTCTTTATAGATGTCAGCAAGAGCAAGTCAACCTTTCCCATATGAATTTACTGCTACAATTTACAAATTTCTGCGAGAAGTAACACACTAAAATGTTATCAAAACCAGAAATATGCATCTAATTCAATTTATGTAATTTCCTACGCAGGGTTAATTTTAATTGAAACTCTATTTGGTTTTATTGTGTAACATTTTACCGTGAACTAATTTCCTAGTAATAACTAACAGGAAAGTGCATTCGGCTTCGAGTTAGATTTACAGATTGGCACTTCACAAACACATTGCGCAACAAAAACACAATCGCAGTGGGAATTAAACGTGTCGTTGTTTTTGAGAATATTTGCGCATTTCAAATAACTATTGTATTTGGATTATTGAAAATTTAAACCGGAAAACGTTTCGGAAGGCCGGTAACTCGTGCCAATGAGCGTATAATAATTCATTTTCCAACAGGAATGCAAATCTGGCATTCGTGTTATGAACAGTCGATTTGTTTTCAATACGTGCTTTATTTTGTGAGCTTTTATTACCCGCAAAGATTTATGTATTTATAAATTCTAACACATTTTAATTAAATCGCGAAATAAATTTCACGTGTACCGATAAAGCTCATTGTGAGAGTAGCGCGCGCGGGCCTTTCGGTGCTTTTGAAGAGTGGATGTCAAAGGGGTAAGTACGAGCTGTAAATAACCACCCTTCTGTTTAATTACTGGTCTCGCGCGTCACCGCGAGATGAATCAACCGGAAGTACATGAACGCGCCGCGGCGAAACGCGATAGCTTAGACGATGATGGATTAGCGCACTTGCTCTCTCGTTATCTCGCCATTCCCTCCGCGTTCTCTCCGTATTTATGTAAGATATGCGTGTTTGCATGATTCGAAATAAATTAATTTGGCACGAAGCCCTAACTACAAGAAACTTCTTGTTGGGTGAATCAATATTTGCTTTTAGTTTAAACTTGTGGGACTCCGCTTCTTCCTGCTTGTTGTACATTTCGTACTGATGAGTAAGATGTCTGTCTAAACTTAAGTATTTACCTACCTACAGCATCCGTTTCAGACTAATTGTCGCCGTTCTACTTAAATAAGTAAACACTTACACTCATCTACAGTTTCCAAGTTTTGCACGGGGATTATAAATTGAGGGAAACTCAATCTAGGCCAGTGACGTTATACGTTAAGCGTGTCTGAAGGAAATTGAAGCAGAATATATACTTAGCTTCAACCACCTTCGAATTCATCATGTGAAATATCAGACGATTTTCTTTTTGCTTTCGTGCAAATTGTGAAAATGGTCGTTTCCAACGAAATAAGAAAGAAAGGAAGGAGAAGCTTTCGAACATTCAGGGCGCACATTTATGTTGCTTGTAAAGCACCTTTATCTTCTACGGGGTTACTTTTAGAAATGAACAAAACTGTTAGATTAAAGCTTAAAGATTAATCACATAAAAAGCAAAATGCATATGCATACAAGGTCGCGAAATCCTGGGCATAAAGCTGGCTTATAATAACGTATCTGTAGAAAAGATATTATCGATGGAAAAACAAGCAGTAAGGGCATTACAAAACCTCATATAAAACAAGAACATTCCCAGAAACACAAAAATGGAATCTAACACAGTATAGTCTATAATTCTTTCAACTACCGATTTGGTAAGTTTCAATTACTGCATCTCATTCTAACATATACCATGAGATCGAAAAAAAGATGATTCTGAGCAGGCCTTGACTAGTACAACACGATTGGCAAGACTGATTTCAAAATGTGGCAGTAGGTTAGAGGTTAATAAATGTCAAATAAATTAAAACACAAAACAGTATTTATTTAGGGAACAAACTGAAAACTAAGATGAATACATGTTAGAGTAGGTGTTCAAAATGTGATCCTTCACTAGTATTACAACGATAAACTTAAATAATTCTGGAAACAAGATTGCAAAACTGACTTACATTTGAAATGTCACTGTCACATTATAATTCATAGGCATTCTAGAACCAGTGTAGCCAATCGTGTTGTACTAGTCAAGGCCTGCTCAGAATCATTTTTTTTTTGACCTCATGGTATTTGAAGAAGCTGGGTTAATTTTACCAGTTAGCGATTATAATAATTATTTGCGAGGGCAGGTGGAAAATAAATATAGATTTACTCCATAGGGAAGTAGCAGGTTGTTGGTAACCCAAGCTATTAACTATTCGTTTTGGTTGTAATGCATTACCTTAGTGAGTGAGTTAATGTGTGCATAATAAATTATCTCCCGATGCCCGAAAGCTTTCATGCTCCACATAGTAAATTCCACTCATTTACTTCAGTTGCTATGTAAGTAACTACACTGAAATCTCACTTAACGGACACATCTCTCAAGCGAACAATATTTGTTGCATCATAAAAAATGACGCTATACTAATGTAAAGAACTCTCTATTAAACAGATTACGCAATCGTGAACAGTTTTATCGCCGGGATATCGGAGATTGTAAGTAAAAAATAGGTTTTTGTTATAAGTATTTTGAGTCTTTGTGTCTCATCTTTTTTTTTTCTATTCATGCATACTACCGTACCCCCCGGAACCGATTTTCGCATTACTTCAGGAGGTACGGGCGTCCCTTACATACTACCTTACATACTACATACATGCAACTTATATACTAACTTATACTAAGTGAAACCGACTTGCACGGGCCGCGAGTCGAACCCACAGCCCGAGCAGACCGATTTCACTGTGGCCTCGGCGGGTGAGAGGAGCGACTACTCGCCCACCGAGACCCCCTTTTCGTGTCTCATCGAATTACTGTTTATCATCGGAATTATGTAAATAATTCTAATTCTTTAAAATTAATAGAATTTTCTTTAATGCAATAGCATCAAAACGAAAACACATGCTGGGGAAAAAGGAAAGAAAAAGAAAGTTGAAGTTATAACTTGGCATCTAAAATATAAGCTTGGCCAAACTTGAGCAGAAAACATTATTGATAATAAAGAAGAGAAAATATCTATTTCGAAATTGAACTTTAATAAAACAACTAACAAACCAAGTCTTTTTTTTTACCTTAAAATTAGTTGCACCATGAGTGTTCGCCTAAGAAAGATTTTACTGTATTCACGACTAAATATTGTTTATGTCGGACATAGATGTGGCTCCACACGAATGACTGTAAAGAAATTGACCGAAAATCGAAGTTGCTTGATTACAAAGAGAGCCATTACATAGAGCATCCAGTGGTATGGACGTGAAGAAGACGGTTGGCAGTTCTAACCATCTAACGCTGTGGTTTCTTCTTCTTTTTCTTTCTTCAGGTATTAGGGTTATTGCTTGTTACATCCCTGATTTACTCCTGGTCCTTCCACTTCTTACGTGATCCTCTTAATGATATTTTACATTTAGCTGCTGATCTTCGTAAAATCGCATTTTCTATGTTTGTATGCGTTTGTAATTTATTGTCCAGTCCTTGCTGCCGACTATACGATATGGTACTGCCATAAAACTTTATTAATGTATCTTTCCTCGCTTTGTTTCTAAAAGCTCTATATATCGTGCCATTTATGTAATTAAATTTATTCGTCAGGTTGTTTATGTCAAGTTCTTTTTGGTACGATATTATGGATCCAAGAAAGTTAGATGTTGTGACTTTGCTCAATTGCTTGGTTGTTAATTACAATCTTTGATCTAATATGTTCGTCACCTTTAAATGCCATTACCTTTGTTTTATGTGTGGATATTGTTAGATTGTGAGTTTATGCTATTTTATTTAATTCGTAAGTTGCTTATTGGAGTATGTCTTCGTTATTAGCTGAGCATCAGCAAAGAGCAACGTTAGCACATATTTTCGTTGGTTTAGATCGTGGTTGTAAATAGAAGTCTATGATGCTCATCCATTGCCGTCACATGCCGTCACATGCCGTCAATATAAATATTAAAAAGTAACGGAGACAAATTGTATCCTTGTTTGAGTCTTAGATTTAGCGTGTCTGTTGTATTTTCGTTACCGGCAATAGCTATTTATGATGATCTGTACATGCTCTGTATCACTTTTATTAAATGTAATGGTATTCCCCATAGCTCTTCTCGTAGCACTTTGTAGTGTTCTCTGTTTTCAGATCGTGAAAATATTGTTCGTACAAGATCGCCCTTTCCTAAAGCCATTTAGCTCGACCAGTAATATACATATATGTTCTGTTATTGTACTTAACCGGTGCGTTATTATTTTAGAATATATTTGATAAGCGGTGTTTAATACGGAGATGCACTGTAATTCTCACACCTTGTCCTTTCTGTTTTTTATAGTGGCTACCTTCCAATTATCAGGTGTTGTTTTTGTCTTCCATCATTTATTTATCAATTTAAGAAATCTGGTTTTGACTTCAACGTTTGCATATTTCATTGGTTCCACGTTTATGCCATCTTGTCCGGTTGCTTTCCAGTGTTTTATATTTCAATGCGTCTTCTAGTTCTTCTAGTTCGATCTGGTCTACACTTTTGTCTTCTACTTCCAGCTCATCGCAATTATCTGCTTGGGTTTGTAATGTCTCGTTTTTCGTCCAGAGTTGGGTATAATAATCCAGCTATTGTTCTTTGGTTATGTTCTTGATTTTCACATGAGCTTTTTCTGTTTTGTTATGGTTTCTAGCAGGTAAAAAGAAATGAGGTAGATCAGTTCCGGGAAAGAAAGTACTTTATAATAGATATGGGAGAAAGAAGTCTAAAAGAGGGAAAATGGGAAAATACTAGGCTATTGAAGGAGCAAACGGTAAACCAAAAGGTAATAGTAAAAACGTTAGAGAGAGGCGAGTCGGGGGGGGGGTGGACGGCAGAGAGAGACAGAGAGAGAGGGGGGGAGAGAGAGAGAGGGAGAGAAGGGAAAAGGCGAAAGACGGAAAGGAAATAGAAGGAAAGAAGATATGAGAAGGAAAGGAAAAGAGAAAGGAATGTCATGAAGAGAGGAAGAACAAGGAAGTAACGGAAAGGAGAAGAAACAGGAAGAGGAAGAAGAAAGAGATATGGAGCTGCCGGTACTGAACCCTGTCGTAGAATAATTCAGTTTGGTAAGGGTATCATTTGAAATAAAAGAAAAACGCCGACGGTAAATCCGTTCCCCACGCTAAGCGCCAAACTTTTTAAAATAAAGAAGTGCACGGTTACTGTACCTTATATTACCGCACCGAATCATTTAAAAATTATTAAGTTCCGTCTTACAGAATATTTCACATGGTCAGCTTGTTACAAAGATTTCAGAAGGTGCAGGTAAGGCAAGTTGGTTATAATGAATCAAGGATATCCTAGAAGAACAAATCAATTCTCATTAGAGAAATTCGTATTGTGTAAGAGCAAAATAAGAAGTTTAAGTTAGATTCTTTGATTCATTTAGGAAGTCGTTAACAGGAATGGCTTTAACTAAAAATTGATTCAATACTGGGCTTATAATTTTCAACTTGTGGTATTCGCAACAAAATTTTGCTTTTAAGCCAATATTATCGGAGACAAAAGGTTTGCCTTATCTTTCAGATTATGGTTTATCTGTTGATACTAAAATAATAAATATATCCGATTTTTGATATTACAATATCAAAATCCGTAAAAAGATGCCTTCTTAGCATTTTTCCAGGGTACCTAGCGTAGAAAGATAATCTGAAAATTCCACTAAAGGAAAACATTTTAGTGTTGCGAATAAAGAACACAATTTTTTTTGTAATTTATTTTATTGGAGTTACAAATTTAGCAAATACAAAATGTAAGCTCATAAATAGTTAAATGCAATGCAATGCAAATGATAAACAATCATATCTTAAAATTCGTGTAAAAAACTTTACAGTTAGAATAGTGTGATTTATCTAAAGTCACTAGTTTTGAATGAAGTTAAAGTTTAAGTCCGAAATCTAAAAATGTTTCTTAGAAATACTGTGTCATCACCTCATCACGCTGACAAAAGTTCGACTTTACATTAAAAATTACCATTTGATTAATTTAGAATTTTCTCTCGGAGTTTAATTGTAAAATTCATAAATATTCAAATCCGAATTATTAAGCAACAAATCTTCAAGGTCTAGTTCTTCCTTTCTTTCTCCCCTTCGATGTACCCTTTCAGGGGTCGGAATTGGGTTAGTCTTCTGGTTTTCCTTTCACCCATTTCATCCATCCTTTTCTGTTTAGCGTCATTGCTTTCATCTCTTCTAGTATTTTGCCTCTTTCTTTTCCCATATCTACTATTTGTTGTATCCATGTTTCTCTTGGCCTTCCCCTTCTCCTTTTTTAATGTGTTTTTGCTCCACAAACTCGTTTGTTAACCTACTTGGGCTCATTCTGATCACGTGACCGTACCAATTTAGTTGTCTCCTTTTTATTTTGCTCATTATTGGTTCTTGATTAATCATTTCCTTGATTATTTTGCTAGTAACTCTCTCTATTGAGTCGAACGCCGCTCTAAGATCAATAAACGTCCGAAAAAGTTGTCTCTATTAGGTTTCTTATTATAAACATTGCTATGACGTTCAACATTAAGATGAAAGCATACAATTTTATTATGTTTCCAGCTAGCTCAATTTTGTTAAATAATTTGAATTAATTTCCAAAGATCTCCTAAATCAAGGTCGCCAAAGGGATCGCTTTGATGAATTTCAAAATTTTAATAAAATTCACCAAGTTGAATTTCAAACACCTTTCAAAATTATGCAGACTTTTACAAACAATAATAATTTCTAATAATTAAATATCACTTTCTAAAATTAAAATTTACAAATTACCTTTTCAAAAACAATTCGTATAATTTCACTTCTTGTCTCGATTTTCAATTCACTAAACACTTGTCGAATCTCTTTCCAACAATACACCTTTCCATCCAACTCCAACTTCACCAAAAATCTCCCTTATCTTCCAACTAACAATACACTTTCCTTCCCTATCAAATTAACATTCCACCAATATCCAAATTTATAACAACCTCTTCAAAATAAATTCCATTTTATATTTTTTTTTTTATTTATTGAACATCGAAATTATATTTTTATATAATAACAATCTTCTTGATACAATATTTCAATTAATTATCTTTTAGTTTAGTTTTAGAATATTATTTATGGTATTTTATTAAGTTTTTTAAGAAATTTTAAAAAAACCCAACTGTATTTTACCAAATTACTATTTTTATTTATTTTTATATCACCCTAGATATTTTAAAATTAACACTCCATCAATATTTTATATGACATATTTACAAATTAACTAACTAGATATTCTACCCTTTTTATTTATAATACTAAATCTCTAACTTACAACTATTTACATTTTATTAACATTAAATTTACATTCTTTTAAAAGGTGTTTATAACTCATTTTATTAAAATATTATCAAAACGTATCATCTCAATATATTATCGTTCGTCTGTCTTTCCGGCATGAACGCTGCTTGTTCTTCCTCTCTCTTCTCTTCTTCTACGAATTGCCTTACTCGTTTTTCTATTATTTTTGTGTATTTCTTAAAGTTAGTTGATGAAGGGCATATAGCTCTGTAGTTGTGGCATTTTACTTGATCTCATTTCTTGTATATGGGGATTACTAGGTTGTTTTCCCAGTCCGTTGGTATTACTCTTGTTTCCCACGCTTTTTTACATATTTTCCAGAACCAGTCTATGCCTTCTTCTCCCAAATATTGAATCAATTATGGTTCTATTTCATCGTCTCCTCTTGCTTTTTTGGTTTTTATGTTTTTTATCGCTTCTATTATTTCATCTCTGCTTATGTTTTCTATTTGTACTGTTTCCACCTCTTGTTCAGTATTTTCTTCCTGTTATTCTGTTGTTTTATTGAATTTGTCTTCGTAGGATTCTTTCTGCACCCTTAAAATATTTTTTATGTTTGTCTGAAGATTATTTTCTTTGTCTTTTATTCCCCTAATTTATTTTCTTTTCTCTCCTTTCTTTGTTCTTACTCTGGGCCAAAAACTATTATTTCTTATACTGATTAAGTAGTAGTTTACTAAATTTTTAAACAAATTAATCGTTTAATGTAAAAACTAAAAGAATTATTATCTCGATTATTAGACAACTTTTACTTAGGTGTTTTAAGGTTCATCGACTTTTTTTGACTATCCCCCTTTAAAAGGACAGAGAAGACCGTAAGCACCCAGTATAGCTTTCCTGCAATTCCTTTCCGAAATCTTCCCACGTTTTCCTTTTTGCATTCTTGACAGTTATTTTTGCTTGCCTCCTCGTTTCATCATAAATTTTTTTTGTCCTGCTCGTTTTTGGTTGTAAGATACTTTTTCCAGCCTTGTTTCTTCTTTTTTATCTCCACCTTTAGTTCCTCGTTCCACCATCTGGTTCTTTTGTACTTAATATTGTTGCATTTCATTCCGCATCCTTTTCCTGCTTCCTCCTTTATGGTGTCTTTAAATACAGCCGAAGTTAATGTTCAAACTTTTAATTTCAGACGCTTTAATTTCACAGTGAGGCTGATACACGAATAATCGGATCCAAATTTGAATGGCATACTTACTTAAACTTGATTTATAATGAAGCCAATTCTTGAATTCGAATTCAAAAGTCTAATTTGAAAGGGTTATCGAAAGTACAAAAAAACGGATGTTTTATTGTTTAAATCTAAATACCATATTTCCCGATGCAGAAAAAATTCAATTTAGGACCCCTATTCCAAAAATGAAACCGGTCTGAAACTGATGATTAAATAAAATAATTAAATTTTAATAACACATTTTATAAAATTTCGACACATACGTTTTGATTATTGACAAACCAATTTTGCATTCCAGTGTGTTCAATTTAAATAAAAATTCCTATACTCGTTCCAAATTCCCTTACATACGGTACGTTTATATAAAAGCTGAATAAATTACAAGCTAAAAACATGAACGCCAAAAAAGCTATTTAAATACATACAACGCATATTAAGATTAGGTTAATAAAATTCATGAAATGTAAGTTAAATTTCACTTGTTAATCGAATTCCTTTCTTTCCTAACACAATAATGCGGAATTTAAATACTTCTACAGCAGTATTTTGTTTCTGTTTAGCATTTCAAACATTCAATTTGATATTATTATTAACAGAAAGTTCGTTAAAAGCATAAATTAAATTTACTGAAAGAATAATACAAAATTGTTAGTGCGGAAAGTGACAGGTGGTGTTATTGCTGAAGCCAAAAACTTCCCCCAGTTTATTCTAGGGTTAAATTTAGTTTATTTAAGTTTGAATATCGCTTTTGAATTGTGTAATTTGGTGACAGACGTTCATGTTAAAAGCACTTGAAAGTGTAACATACCTAAAGTGTTTCAGCTTAATAAGCCTTGCAACCGAAATTAATTATTAAAATTATTCCCCAGAAGGTTTGTAAAAGGAAAACGTGACATTTTTTACGAAAACATGAAAATGTTCTATTAAAACTTGTACATTTTCCACCGAAATATAAATATTCGTCAGGGAGTTTACGATAAATTTAGAAAACTAGCAAGAACAATAACTGTAAACAACCAGAACCAAAAACAGGCAAATAAGTCCACAAACAAAATAACAAAATCAAATGCTTATCTCACGAAACTGAGCTTGATTACTAAAGTTTTAAAGTATGTATAAACAGATAAACCTCTGTTTCAATCAGATAAATAATTCCACTAAGACTGTAAAATAGATTGGAACCAGTTGAAGCAGAATCGGGTACGTAATTACAAACATAATCCAATACAAACTTTCTCAAGACTAATAAATTACCGAACTAAATAATACCTGTAGAAGTTTAATGCCAGAATTACACTAAACCGCGAATTTTCAGCACAAATGAAATCAAACAAATCTAGGGCAAATTAATAAATTTTGCCAAGGACGGAGACTTCCCATTAGGTCTTTAATATTTTTGATTATTTTGTTTGCGTTTAATTAGTGTGAAACTAGTAGCAAATAAATTCATCTTTTATATTTACTGTAGAAAAACTGCATAAAGCTTTAACTATTTTGCTTACTGAAAACAATCTTTTTAACAATAAAAACATCATTTTAGAGGTTTATTTCCTTAACAGTTAAAAGAATCTTCAATTTAAATGCTTAAAACACTAACAGTTTCGCAGTTAATGAAACAAAGACTCACAGTAGCTAATTTTGCTTAGTTATAACAACACGCAAGGAGTAAACGATGAAGAAATCACAATTCAGCGAAACAATTAACCGTCGATGAATTAGGAAAATAATTAAAAATCTGAGGAATTGATTTATGAAGTTTTGCATTTATGTAATAACTAAGTCAATTTTTCACCTGGTTCTCTAAAAACCACAGATGTTCTACCTGAACCTGTCTTTGGGTTAACTCCCTCAGTTGAAGGTCCATAAATGAGGGTCCTTAATGTTTAGCTTAAGTACTGCGGATAAGTAAGTGAAATTTCCATTTACTCAAGCCCTTAATACGTTAGCCAGGAAACTACGGTAAAGTACACGGCCGTGCAACGATTAACAACGTAATAATAATAAAGTCATTCAACAAAGGGTCAAAGGAATGCTTTAACACTGCCTACGTTTTACTTATGGTAGCTGAAGACTTGAGATGTTAAAGCTGAAGTATAATTTGGCGAAACGGCATTTACATTTCCATTTCTACTCGTATCTGGGTAAAGGCATTAAGGTAATTGTCACAAATACCTTTCAGAGGACGTACAGATTGAAGTCTGGAAGACACCGTGATTTTAATAGATATGAATTAATTTTTAAAAAAATTATAATGCAAGGATTTAAACCACTTACCTCTGGCTATAATCATGTAGGGTATTCTTGAATTTGACTGGCAAACGTTCTGAGGATATTAACGGGGCAATTTTTGAGAATAAAATCTGGGGTGGAAGCATAAGATAAAAGCTTAGGTTGTAGAATGATTTCATCGGAAAACGTCTTAAAATAGGCAACTGTTTCATAGGACAAAACCTAATATCAACTTAGAATATACAGGGTGTTCGAAAAATAGACGGAGATATTTCAGGGGGTGATTCCTTGTCATAAAATATGAAAAAAATTCCTATAAACATGGGTCCGGAAATGCATAGTTTTCAAGATACAGGGTGTTAAAATTTAAAAAAAAATAGGTATATAACATAAAGTACACTACAATAAATCTTGGAAATGTCCACCATCCATTTCCGTACAACTTCTCACTCGACGAATCAACAGATTCGAGTAAATGTTTTTTAAAATATTAATAAAAAACCGATTTTTTTTAAGTTTAATACCTACCCTGTATCTTGAAAACTTTGCATTTCCGGACCGATGTTTATAGGATTTTTTTTCTTCATATTTTATGACAAGGAATCACCCCCTGAAATATCTCCGTCTATTTTTCGAACACCCTGTATAATAGCAACTCCAGTTTCATATTTTCAGAATTTACATTAACAACCGTTATAGCCGCCCTCAATTATTAATGGCAGATTGTCTATTTTAAAACGCTTACAGAAACTTCTTAGTACTTCTGGAGCAGTTATCTTACGTTTATAAACCGACGCTTATTTAGAAAAGTTGCTCCCCATGGTGCTCACAGGTTTATCAGTCGAATTCAGACGATTCACATAAGACGCACCTCTTAACAACTGGAATAGGCAACCCAACTTACAATTCAGAAATGTCATTGATTTACATTCGAAAGTCTGTTTTAATAACATTCGACCAGAATTTTGTAATCTAAAGCTGTTAACTGTGACACCTTACACTTTAGAGTTATATAAACATGTCGTATTGCTGCCAAAAATTGCTAAGCTAATCTTACTTTAATTTAATGAAAAGATCATCTTTTCATAAATCGAGTTTTAACAAAATTGGGAGAGCACTAAAAATAGTGCGCTGGTAAAAATAAGAACCAGGAAGAATCGCCCACATGAAAGAGAATATAGAAAAATGCTTTCAGCGAAAGCATATTTTGCCTTGAGGTATTGGTGTGGACTAAGACAGCCGAGCGTACGGTTTTGAAAAGGTTCTCACATTTATTACATATAGACTAGATATAGTTTTATTGTTACAATTTCATTATGAACTTGTTCCCTACATACAAAACTCACCTAATTTAAACTTGCCTTATAATTGCTAGTTACTAACAATAATGAGTCTGAAACGGTTCTTACATGAATTTCCTCCGTAAAGACCATGAAATTTTTGGAAGCACAACAACTTACTGATGTATAACAAAAATATGTATTATTTATCCTAAATTCAGCTTATACTTCTTCAAAACAATAATTTTTTATGCCTTTTTAGGCTGTTTTTTTTTAAACTAAGTATGCATTATTTATTCTGGACGAATTTATCCTCAGTTTTTCAACACGTAATTCTTCAATAAATAATGTGTTTTTTTATTTTGATAACTTTTATATATAATCAGCTCTTTAACCGCATGCAGTTATGGCTACTTATTTTCATAAGTTTTCTTAATCCTATTTTGGGACGGATTAATTCCCATTTCTTCTTCTATTTATTTTTATATATTTTAATCTGTTAGCTTTTTACTCGTTCTAGCTTCTTCTGCTATCTTTGCCCATTCCTTCCTCTTTTCGCATTTGTCTCTCCACTTCTTTATCCCTAGCCTCTTTAGGTCTTCTTGTACCTCATCCATCCATCTCAGACTGGGTCTGCCTCTTCTTCTATTTTCGGTTGGTGTCCATTCTGTTATTATTTTTATTACTTTTTTTTTGTCTGCTCTCATTACGTGCCCTAACCATTTTATTCTTTGTGCTTTTATATATGTAACAATATCTTCCCCGTTCATTTGTTCTCTTAGTTCAAAGTTCATTCTCGGCCTGTATTCATCTTCTTCTGTTCGTACTGGTCCCATTATTCTTCGTAATATTTTTCTTTCAAATACTTTTAGCTCTTCCTCTTCTTTTTTAGTTAGGGTCCATGTTTCTGTTCCATATGTCACTACCGGTCTGATCATAGTTTTATATATTTGTAGCTTTAGTCTGGTACTTAGGTATTTAGAGTTTAAATAAGTTTTGTTTGCGTAATATGCTTTGTACCCCGTTTGTATTTTTTGTTTTGTTTTTTCACTTCCACTATATTTTTTATTGTAAATTGTTATTCCTAAATACTTAAAGTTTTGAACTGCCTCAAATTTATAGTCTTTTATTTTTAAAAATTCCTCGTTGCTGTTTTTACTATAATATTTTAGATATTTAGTTTTTTTTTTCGCTGATTGCTAAACCCATTTTTTTTGTTTCTTCCTCTAATCTCGTGAAACTTTTTATTAGTCCTTCTTTTGTTCTACTAATAATTGTAACATCGTCTGCGTACGCAACAATCTGTGTATTTTTAATATTTATTGTCCCTTCCAGGTCCGCTTTTCTAATTGCGCCTTCCAGGGCTATATTAAACAATGTAGCCGATAACATATCCCCTTGTCTAACTCCTTGTTGTACCTTAAATCTTTCGGTGGTTTCATTTTCAATTTTCACTACTGCGGTTGAGTTCTCATGTTTATCATTTCTTTTATTATCTTTTCTCTTAATACTTTGTCAAAAGCATTTTTAAAATCTATAAATAATATGTACAGGGTTATGTCGTATTCCTTTGCTTTTTCTAGTATTTGTTGTACAACATGTATGGCATCTATGGTCGACCTTCCTTGCCTAAATCCTTGTTGATAATCCCCTAACTTGTTCTCTGCATGTGCTTGAAGTTTGTCTTTAATTATTTTTGATAGCACTTTATAGGTCACGTTTAACAACGTTACTCCTCTGTAATTTGCGCAATCTTCTAAATCTCCTTTTTTGTGTATTGTAAATATTATCCCTTGCCTCCAGTCATCTGGCATTGATAACTTTTAGAATACTTAAATCTCTATTTGTTAATGTTTTTGCCAAAATTTAGAATATATAGCATTTTCAAGTATGTGCTTTTCGTATTGTTTTGAAGATTATTTAATTTATGATTTACCTTTTGCCAAATATACTTATAGTATAATATAATATAATAGCTTCTGTACAGGTCGTCTATACCCGCAGCTTCGTTATTTGTTTCGCACATCTAAGTCTGCTGTAACACCTTCTCACATTGTTTTCTTGGTCTTCCTCTCCTTTTCTTGTAACTTTGCGTTCTCTAGGCTATGGTCTTCGGTGCTCTTCTCTCTGCCATTATTTCAATGTGATCCATCCACTTCAGTCTTCTTGATTTTATTAACTTGTCGATAGCTGAAATTTATTCTTCTGTCATGCCCGTTTTCAGTTTTCCTTCCTCCTAACATTCTTCTCAATATTTTGCACTCCCATCTTAACAGTTTTTCATGTGTTTTCCTATTTAAAAGCAGTTTCAAGTTTCACATATTTACTGCTGTTCGTCTCACCACTGTTTTATAAAGTCAGATCTCGGCGTTTTGAGATAGTTACTCTACCCTTAGTAACTGGTTTAAAGCTCCGGTGCTTTTATTCGCTTTTATTAGTCTTGCATCTATTTCAATTTTTTCTTCACATTTATTTGATATTCTAACATCCAAGTGAACAAACTCGCCAACCTCTTCAAATTTCATTTGCCCTAACCTAGTGGTTAGCTTTAAGTTTGAGTTGAGCCGAGATTTTCATACTTTCAGTATTTAACGTTTTTCTTGGTTTAGTTGTAGACCCATCTTAAATGCCTTTTCCACAATAAATAATTATACTTACTGTCTCTTCAATTTCTTTTGTATGCCTAGCTATGATCGCTACATCCTCCGCATATACTACCATCTGGTGACTTTTATATGTTATGTCCCTTGTCTTAGACCTGAGACCCGTTCTGTACTTTGCCTTTTACTCTTATATTGCTTGCTGTTACTTTTAATATCATATTTCCTAGACCTGATAACTTCGAAGGTATGTACAACAAACTCTTCTATAGTTCTTATCAATTTGTATTTTTTTTTACTGAATCGTATGCTTTTCTAAAGTCTATTGTGGGATTCTAAAAAAGCTAAACAGAACCTTTGCACTTCCTTATTTTAATTAAATTACATTTCATACGTTACTATTTTTCTATCTTGAACGTCTGCCATCGTTGTCGTACTTTTCGCACACTACTGACTCCCTCGATGAACGCCAGACCCCCATATGAACATCGGTCGTCTGCTACAATTCGCACACTATAAATAGCACTCCTGCTGGGATGTTGTATTCGTGGCAGGTTGTTAAAACCTCTTTTACTGTGAAAATTTGCTCGATGTAATTGTGGTACCACTATTGCTTCTAAATTTTTTTGATTAACGTTGCTACTACTTTGTAAGTATTATCTAATAATGATATGCCCCTGCGTTTAATGCATTCGGATCTTCCGCCTTTTTAGGATGGGGGTTATTGTTACCTTTTCCCAACTGTTTGGCATCTTCTCTTCTTGCTATATTTTTATACTAAAAGATATATTCGGATATTTAATTCTGCACCACCATAGTTTATATTCCCTCCTGTGATTCATTATTGCCCGGGCTCTTGTTGTTTTTTAGACTCTTTCGTGGGTTCATCTAATTTGTTAGCCTATTCTGTTCTGTTGGCTCTATCTTCTCTTTATCTGTTCCTTCGTTTAGTATTTCAGAAAATCCTCTCTCCATTCCTCTCTGATTTTTTCTTCCTATTCTATCAGGTTTCCATCTTATTTTATAGTAATTTTCGGTTTCTATGACCCTTTGTTCCCGTTTTGTTCTTTCCTTCTGCCTATTCTATTTTTTTTACTTTTTCTCTTTGTTCTTTCCGTGCTCGTTTATCTTCCTCTTGTAGAATTCTTAAAGCTCTCGTATACATAGTATATTCCTCGGCCCAACTTTTTTCTACGTTCTTCGTCAAACCACCTATTTGGTTTCGATACTCCTTAAGTGGCACTGTCATCTCTATTTTTCTGAATAATTGAACCCATAACATTCCATTCCTTTTCTATACCCTGAGGTATTACGTATTCCTGTTCACGATACTTTTGTGTTATTTCTCCTTCGTATTTCTTTTGAACCTCTGCTTTTTGTAGTTAAGCTGTATTTTTTCCAAATAAATTTGAGAATAATATAGGTATTTACTGTAATCAAACTTATAATTACTAATTACAGAAAGCACTTTTTTCAATTTACATCAAGTAAGATAATATTTAAATTGCTTTTTCCACAGTTATAATAAATTCGAACCTTAAACGACAAACGCACAACTAAGCAGACAATTTCTTTAGCGTAAGCAGCGTTATTTGGTAAATGAAAAAATATTGTTAAGGCATATACTTCAAGGTAAATTGCGTTTTGGAAATGCACCAGAGTATGTTATGTAGAAATATACCGCAATAGCATAGCATACAGCCTATTGCGGTAGAAAAGAATGTTGACGAAGCTAATTTAATTCGTATTTTCCTTTAAGGAGTCGCTTTATGGGCATTTATTATTAAAATTACCAGTCTAAGGCTGAAATCTGAACATCTTTTGCACGTAAACTGACCAATTATCATGTTTGTCGAAAAACGTTTTGGCAGTGAAATTAAAAAATACAATATCGAAATTCAAATTTCGAATGGAAATGGATTTAAATTTGAGTTCAAAAAATTCCGTTTTCAAAATTTAAATGTTCGCGATAAATAGAATGTTAATTGCAGCTTAAAAATGGTTAGATGTAAGATTAAACGACTAAAAGTTGAAATTTCGGAAAAAATGACGATTTCAAAATTCCCCTTTAAAGTCTAAATTCACCAAAAATAGACCCGAAAAATGGTAGAATTAATTTTGTTTTCAGAATAACCAAGATAAAAAGAAGAACTTGCAAGTTACACAAATAAAAAATCATTGGAATAATTCCGTACGTCGAATGACTGAATTTTGAATTACGATTTTCCACTGTCATCCAAAACTTTATCAATACAATTGATTTTTTACAGCTCAAACGGCGATGCGGATTCACTTGGAAATCGGTCTTAAATAGAAGCCGGATTCAATTCGACGCATCTACCCATCTCTAGTAGAAATAGAATTTTATAACCAAATTTAAACTGATGTAAAAGTTGGCTTACTAATAAATGCATTTAAACGTGAAACATGCAAATTTAAATATTAGGTTCTAAATTCTAAATCAATTTTCAAAATTTACTAAACGACTGAAAAACCTTTTTAATATTTTTTTACAGATATCTTAAACTCTTAAGTAAACCTTGTTTTGGTATTCAAACATACATATTCAATTTTTTAGGTACTAATTTTGGGTTACTCCCCGAGGATTAAGCTTCAGATCAATTTATCAATATTACTTTTATTTATTTTATATCCTTAATATTTAAAGCAAATAGTACAATTTCCTTTTACGTATGACGATAATATAATTAATTGTCTTATTGTTTTTGGTATTTAGGTCTCAACATTTTTTACTTAAGTTCATTCATCGCTAATTGAAAATAACTCACTAGCGGTACGAGAAAATTACAAAAGCGTAATAATATTTCAGTGTCAACATTAACTATTAACTTAATAGCTGTTGTTAATACACGTTCTTTCCAACAAAATTCGGTAATAAATTCCCCCTGATGTTTCTTTATGATAACGTTATAAAGAAACTTAGACCAAAACAAGGTTAAATGACAAAATCGAATAAGCAATTTTTATATAAACTTCCTTTCTACATCATTAATAACCTTTCTAGATCAAAGAAATTCAGGTTAGCGAGCTTTGATGTTATCTTAATACGTAAGCGGAACCTCCACCCTCGTCTATTTTACATCGTCGTGTTAATATATTTACTTTAACACGTAACCGATTTTATTTACACCTACCTCCCGTCGATCCACATAATTCCACTTAATCAACGAAACATTCGTGACAAAGGTCGACCGTTGCAGATTTACAAAAAGTTCAAACCGAGACAGATTAGAAGGCACCGGCGATTATTTAAAAGTGAGGCGGCAATAAAACTTTATGAGTTGTAAAACCCTTTAACAGTGGAACAATGGAGCAATTTAATCTAACTAAACTAGCACGAAGTGAATAAAATTCGCAACTACGACCCGAGATAAGTTTTCGAACTTAATAAAAATGCAAGCGGTCGCGATATTAAATCTCGGTTCTTACGTTTTTATTCGGTTTATCAAGTCCCATGTTAAAACAACCCTAGATTTAGTCAGAACCGTGGGGTAGATAAGAATTATAATTTTTTTTCTTACAAGGAAACCTGATAAAATGGGAATTCGCGGAAAGATGAATTAACGGCGCAGAAAGACAAAAACCGAGTTTTTATTTTCATTATTTCTGCTGCGCTGTCCCCGGAGAAATTTACTACATCCAAGCAAGCGTTAGTAGAAAAATAATGTTCAAACTGCCTTGCAGACAGTTGAAATGTATTATCTTCCAGAAATTAAAATAATATTACGAGTTTCTTATTAAAAAACAAAAACATACAGATAAATGGTTATAATGTAGCTTACTTTTTATTAAATGATCAACCACACAAGCTTTAAATTTATCAAATATTTTGAGAATCAAAGTTTGACATTTTCGATTGATTTAAAAATAGTATCTGGAGAAACCGAATCTAAATGTTTATTGGCAACTTCATTCTTAGGTAAAATTAGGTTTAAATTCTGTTTTAAAACTCCATTACACACCATTCTTACGTTTAATTGGAATATTTAACTTGACAAACATGTTTAAGATATTTCAATTTCGATTCTACCTTAAGAATTTTAAACCTGAAATTTAGGATCTGAGTATGCGAGTTCGAATTTGTTAGAAATTCAGACGTCGAATTCCGAATTTTGATCAATTTATTGCTCATGAATTTGTTATTTCAATTTCTAGTAAAAACTTCGGAATTTATTTGAAATTCAAATTTTGGAAATGAAAGTAGATAATATTTAGTTTTGAGGCCTATTTTTGAAACTAGAATCGTTCAGGAGTCGAGTTCGAAATTACGAAGCAAATGCTAATTTTGTATTTACCTTTTTATTTTTTCGGAAACTTTTAATTTTTCTTGGCTGAATTTTACATTTAAAATTTTCGAATGTTAATTTAAAGAATTGGATAAAATTTGAGGATGCAATTGATTTCCACGGTACCTATATATGATAAAAGAATCAAAGCAATAAAAAGAGCAAAATCAGCCAAGAACAAAGACAGTAAAATAAGTGCAGAAATTAAAAAAATTAATTGGAAATCGTAGAAACACGAGAAGAAAGAATAAATCGAACACAATCGAATACGCTGGAGTGAATAAAACAATAAGAAAAGCAATTAAGAACGACGTTTATAAATATAACAAAAAGTTAACACAGGAAATTGTAGAAGACAATGGTAGCATGAAAGTTTTAAACAGCAGCAGGAACGAAACGTATATTCAAGCTTAAGAAGAGAAGTGGGGAAGAAACAACAAACAAGAAGAAAATTATTAAAATAGCCGAAGAGTTCTACACCTCATTATATACTTCAAAAATGTAAGAAACGAATAACAAATTAGATGTGTTAACTGGGCTTTTCGCACTCATTGAATGCGACGTTTCGGGGACTTGATCAGCCCTCGTATTCAGGCATGGATCGATCTGAGGTGGGCGGATTGGTCTTGGGAAAGACATATAATATTTTTATTTATATATTTTTCCCAGAAGTAGACTTCTTGCCGGCACTCGGATTCGAACCTTGGTCAGTAATCGCTTTTTGGATTGCTAAGCACGTTCTTTAAGGGGATAGGACATGCATAAACTTTCTTATGAAAATTGGAGTGATATCATTTCAGCTGAAAAGGTTCTCGATAGTTGAAAATACTTATGGTAGAAAACTTTAATTACTAATCTAAAAAAATTAAAGTTATTGTTCGTAATAAAGAAATACAGTTTAGTCCTAATTTCTTCTCTGCTGAAACTTTTTTTGAAAATCTTCTGGTGCAGTTTTATTCAACAACGATGAATAAATACTGAGCTTCGAAGTTGTCCGAATATTATTGTTGTTAACTTATGTTTGAGTTACACTTTTTCGTAGCGCATGCGCAGTAGTTTCATTGCGCAGGTTGCGCAGTAGTCATTTTCGCAGGCTACGGTGTAGATGTTTGCGCAGCTAGTGGTTTGTTGCGTCTCTATTCTTCGCGCAGTAATGGCGTCCGTATGGGTTTGATCTCCGTGCTTACTTTGCTAATCGGTTGTTCTGCTAGAGCAGTGGTTCCCAAAGTGTATTTCGTGGAACCCTGGGGTTCCATGAAATAATTTTGGGGTTCCGCGAATCATATTTTCAGAAAATATTGAAGTCTAAAACATCTACATTCTTCTCATTAATCTTTCATTTCATAAAGTTTTTGTATAATTATTTTATTTTGTATTTTGTTTTGTACAATTTGTATATTGTATAATTTGAATTTTGTATAATAATTTATTGCAACTCTTGTGCACCATACGTACGACGTGGTATCAAAAAATTCCCGAGGGAGTTCTGTAGCGCGCGAATAGATGACAGCACAGGGTTGCACGCGCAGCGATAGTGTGCTGTATCCTTGATAAGGCAGTGTGCCATCGCCGTGTTTAAATCGGGAGTTGCTAATTTGGCATTTTTGTGATCAAGTGCGTGCCAGTCTGCGATTACGACAGGGACAGAAAGTTGGAACAAAGAACCAACGTGATATTTTGCGTCAAACTTGGGAAATCGGCCACAAAGACGTTGAAGATGCTTCGGCAAGCTTACCGCAATGAGGCAAAGTTTCGAGTGGCTCAGGTGCTTCAAAAGCGGACGAACGTCCCTGGAAGACGAGGAGCAATGTGGACGACTTTCTTCGAGCACCATCCCCAAAATGTTGGGACAAATTCGGTAACTTGTGCATGAGGATCGTCGGAGGACAATCAACGACATTGCTGACATTGTTGGTGCCTCGTATGGGTCAGTGCAGGCGATCCTAACGTCTGAATTGAACATGCGGCGTGTCGCTGTTCGCATCGAAGTCTGCCAAGATCTCCGTCAGCGTGCCGCGGATGAGCTATCATTCACGTTGCGGATCATCGCCGGTGACGAGTTTTGGGCCTACGAGTACGATCCGGAGACAAAGCAGCAGTCGTCGCAATGGAAGAGCCCATCATCTTCATGATCGAACAAGGCGAGGCAGAGCCGCAGCCCAATCAAGAGCATGCTCATCGTCTTTTTCGACGTCCTTGGCATTCTTCATCGAGGAATTCGTCTCCCAGGGCCAGACCGTCAACAGATAGTTTTACTGCGACATTCTGAGGCGTTTGAGGAAGAACATTCGGCGAACTGGATCTGTGGTGTGCGAAGAATTGGATTCCCCACGACGACAAGGCACCTTGTCACCGAGCACTCCTCGTTTGTGAGTTTCTCGGCAAGCACAACATGTCATCGTTTCCACACCCGCCCTACTCGCAGCTTTAGCGCCTGTGGACTTCTTGCTTTTCCCGAAGATGAAGATACAGCTCAAAGGTCGCCGTTTCAACACTGTTGCCGAGATCCAGTGCGAATTGCTTACAAAAGATGACTTCGAGGCCGCATTCTAGAAGTGGCAGAAACGCTGGTGCACTGCTGCGCAAGGTGACTATTTCAAAGGAGATGATGTTCAAACTTAGATAGTACCTTTTTTTAAACGGAGATAGTCCGGGAACTTTTTGATACCACCTCGTATATGGTTGAATAAATTATTTGTAGGTAATATTTTTTTTAATGCCTTGATAGGATTAGGATGTTCGTATGTATGGGGGTTCCACGGTATGTGAAATATTGTGTAAGGGTTCCGCGAAAAAATAAGTTTGGGAACCACTGTGCTAGAGCTTTGAGCTTCCTACGGGTTCGGCTATCTTCTTTCGTGACTACCCGTGTGTCTTCCCACTGGATCCTGTGCTCGTTACTTCACCTCTCCTTTCCGTATATTGGTCTTGTGTTCTTGAAGTCTAACTCTTAAAGGTCCGCCTGTTTCTCCTATGTACTCTCTTCCACACTCGCATGGCACCATGTAGATACAGTTGTTCGTCTTTTGGTCTTCGTTATCAGGTTTGACCTTCATGATCAATTCTCTAACCGTTCGTGAGGACTTGAATCCAGTGTTGAATCTGTTTCCGTTCCTTCTTAACTGGTTGGAAACGCCGCGTGCGTATGGAATGGCAGCTGTGTATTTGTCAGTTTTTTCTGTCTCTTCTGCTGGTTGGTCCTCTCTGATGGGTATTTTCTCGAACAGGTTAGAGTCGTAGTGGAGATATCTACCTGTGTGAGTAGCCTTCCTATACACGTTGGCCCGGAATTCGTCCCCGTCTCTTACGACTAGGACGTCCAGGAACGGTAGTTGTTTATTCGATTCCACCTCCATTTTTTAGAGAATACAAGAATAACAAACAAAGTCAAGAAAAGTCGCAAAATAATAAACCTAGGATCTGAAGAGCACTAGGACAAATGAAAAATCGAAAAGCACCAGGAGTAGATGGAGTAATAAGTGAACAGATAAAGAACGCTGAAGAACCGTTATTAAACATCTTATAAAACCTGTTTAATAAATGTTTAAACGAAGGTGGAATATTACAGAAGTGATCTTGTTGCATAAAAGGGGTGACAAAAGTGGCAACAAATTATAGGCCTATTAGTCTTCTGCCATATCTATGTTATTAATGAAAATCGTAACAGATAGGTTAAACAATAAATTAGATGCATATCAGCCAATAGAACGAGAGGGTTTCGGGAAAGGGTACGGAACAAATGACCATTTACAAAGCATGATGATGTTAATTCAGAAGTGTATCGAATACAATATAACATTAGCACTAGCTTTTGTAGACCTCGAGAAAGCATTCAATACTATATAAATGGAACATAATAATTATATTAACAGCTTAGATTCAAGATTACTTAAAAATATCTACAAAAACGTCATTTCAGTTATAAAATTAGAGTAAATTTCCGAAAAAATAAAAATCAATGGTAAGGCAAGCAGATATTTTATTCTCTCAAGGAGTCATATACCTCCACACCAATCTGAAATATTAAAACATGAAATATAATTTAACTTAACTCAGTCATTATAACATTTTGTATGTTGATCTGACTTAACTTTAATAATAAAAAAAAAGATACCAAAGTTATTCACCCTACTAGGTCTTGAAAACATGTTTAAGCAAATAGATTGGACCGGTATGGGAATAAACGTAAACGGCACTGAACTTACTCATTTTAAATATGCTGATGACATGGTATTGATCGTCAAATACGAAAGAGGGTTAACAATCCTGTTGAAACAACTTCATGAAAAATCAAAACAAAGGGAACTCCACATGAACATAAATTAAACAAAAAGCATACGTAATGATAAATGGATCGAAGCAGAACCAGATCTAAAACGTTACTTCATAGGTACATACTTATATCTAGGGCACACTCTTAAGCTAAGGGAAAAATCAAAAAGCTGAGATAGACAGATGAACAAGCCTCGGCTGAAAAACATTCGAAAAGCTGTCGCACATTCTGAAATCAAAAAGTTTTCCAATCAAGCTAAAAACAAAATTTTTTGAAACATAGGCTCTACCTTACGTATGAGGGTGGAAACTATGATGTTCGCAAACATAACTGTCAACAAATACAATTGAAAAAAGAATGTTAAATATAACATTATTACGTGATAGAAAAAGAAACGAATGGTTCCGACACATAGCAAAACCACCAGGTCTAGTAGAAATTGTCATATAACCGACGAGGGATGGACAAACCGACTGTTGCCGTAAAGAATTCATGTCAATAACAGATACATAAATAAATAAATAAATATTAGAGACCAAGCCTAGGTAAATGAAGTAAAGGACGCCCAATAAAAAGATGGTTCGATGACAGTGCGAGCATAGCAAGGAAGAACTGGATGAAACTGGCACCCGACAGGGAAGCATGCAAAAAGAAAGGGGAGGACTGTATCCAAAAATGGAGAGAAAAATTCTGAAAAGAAGAAGAAGAAGAATTGATATCCTATTCAAGTTTTTAATCAAGTACTTACTTAAATTTCTCCTTCTTAGATTTTCACATTTCAAATTTAAAATTAAATCCAGCGCGTTTAAAAGCTCACTTGAATTTTGAAGCTGGGATTTAATATTCTACCTTTGAAACGCATATTTAAATCATTCCCATTTGAATTTGGAATTAAAACTATGTACTAAATTTTACTAATTGAAAGTGTCTTTCGGCAAAAATCAATATTTTAATTTGCCAGTTCAATCTATTGTTTCTAATCTAGGAATCCTAAACTCAACCTAATATTTTAAAAACACCATTAATTTAAGACATAATTTTTTAAGCCCAAATAAAAATGTATTTATGAATTTTAAATCTTAATCCAAAGTTTCAAGCTTAATTCTAATTTTCAAATCAACAATATTTAAATCTGTACTTCTTCAACAGTCGAGCTCCGAATTTCATCTTTTGTTATAAAGTAAACTGAATTAATCACTAATGGATCTAATCTAATATTCCAGTATTTACTTCGTCAATAATTCACTTTAATCACTCTTCTTCCTTCCATTTCGACTTAATATTTACTTAGAAATTCGGCAAGGATGAATGATGTTTTTTCATATGATCAAAGTTTCACTAAGGAGTCCCTTAATGTTATATTTCGCCTTGAGGGAAACCAAAGTAAATCACCAGTGTTTAAAGAAGAGCGTGGGGGTGAAATATTTCTGGCGGGTTGTTATACGAAGGCTTTTGTTTGATAACTTGCCCTTAAAATAAAGAGACGCACTGTCTCTGACATGGTTTATTTGTTCTGGAGAGAATATGTTAGTTCTTGAATTCGAGTGGGGTTAATCCGAATGCTAGCAGAGTCTTACATCTGCGGTCTACACGTCGAAACTTCTCGAACTCGAGGGAAAATTTTAACGCTGCATCTTCTAATGTTGGGATTGTACACGTCTAGGATTTTGAAATATTGCCGACGAACTTCTAGACCTTAACTCGCCTCCTTTCTGTTGGTTTTAAAGCTGCCGTAGTTTGATAAGTGAGTAAAACGCTTTCGTAGGCGAACTTGGAAAAAGCAGAAATCGATCCCGCAACTCAAACAATAATTAATTGAACTAGAAGAGAATCCACGAGAAAGCTTTGCTCCCACTGATCCCAATTATTGTTCCTGGATTTACACTGGCCGGAAATTAAATAATTCATCAAGTTATTAATAACTAAGCCTGTAGGTATTTACGGTAAACAATATTTGATCCGATTAGAGAATTACTGCATTTAAATGTTCTGGTTTGAAATTTTGGTAGTAATACAAAACGTTTGCTGTTGTATAGTTATACAGGGTTCGCCATTTAGTATTGATGATTTTCTAGTAGATATTAATAATACAAAAACTTATATTATTTATTTAAAACATACGCCGATAACAAGATACAAATATGGCAATTTTTAATCATTATTTACTATTTACTTTTTAAAAATAATATCAGACATTATGTGCTTTAGCGTTTCAAATACATTGTTCCAATAGTAAGATAAAAATCTGCATACTATCCAAGATCTTTAGATTATTTTTTATGAGGGCACTTGAAGAGCAAGGTTTGCCGAAGAAAACCATAGAACATATTGGCATTAAAAAGGTAAATTAGTGTAATCAATAGATCGGAACTTATTTTACAGAATTCTACCCTACCGTTTTAACAATGTGCCCTAAACACCGGAGAATATATACCTAACATTATTTTTTAAAAGCAAAATAAGTTGATTATAAACTTGCAATATTATATCTCGTTATTGGTAGATGGTTTAAATATATGTATAATCTACATTTTTGCATTATTAATCTTTATTTATAAACCATCAACACCAAATTTGTTGGAATTACACTTTATATACGAATACTACTCATCTTATCGAAACGCGGTCTTCGAAATATTATGTTTCTGGACAAAATCGCAAAGCTTGAGGTTTCTTAATTTTATTTTATTATCGTTCAAACAATTAATAATAATGTATACCAGCCTTTGTGGTGTAGAGAAATAGCAAGATGGTTTGTAAACCAAACTTCTCTTGGCTTAGGTCCGACAGCGGACCTAGACCAAATTTCCCTGTCCTGGGCAGTTGCAACCCAGTTTATTGAAATCTTTTTAAATCTTCTGTCTATTAGGTGGGTAGTCTCCCTCGACTCTGCTTGTCAATTCTTGGCCACCATTTAATGATTTTTTCGTCCATCTTCCATCTCCCTGTCTTGTCACATGGTCGGCCCATCGCCACTTTGATTTGGCTATCTTTTCTATTACGTCCTCTACTCTCGTTTTTCTCCGAATCTCTTCGTCCTTTACTTTATCCTTAGATGTTATCCCTAGCATTGATCTTTCCATCTTGCGTTGTGTAATACAAAGTTTGTGCTCCATAGGTAACTACTGATAAGATACGTGCATTAAAATTTTTCACCTTTAAACTGACAGGGATGTTACTTCAAAAATGTATCTAAGTCCACCATACGCCGCCCAGTATAGGTTAATTCATCTCAGAAGTTCACAGGTTTGCTTATCCCTAGTGATTTTAATCTCATGCCAATATATATCCTATACATAAGCCATCTTCATCTTCCGCCACCACCACGTGGTCATCCGAAAAGTACAGGCTATATAATGTGTCGTCTTCCACTCTAAGTCCCATACTTTTACATTTGCCTGTCCATCCCACCAAGGTTCTGTGTACATATATTTTAAAGAGGGTGGGAGTTAGACAACAACCTTTTCTTAATCCTTTATTCTTGCGAAATTATCTTTGTAACATAGTTCTGTTGCAATCTGAATTCATGTTGGCTTTGCATTTATTTCCAAAGTTGTGAAATTAGGACGTTGTCGTATGCTTTTTTAGATCTATTAGAGCTATATGTACATCTCTGTTTCATTGTTCTCTATTCGTTATTATAAAGAGGTGGTAGACCAGAGATAGACTGAGGCGTAGTTAAATTTATAAGAGTGACAACCTTTTATTCGGACAAATTATGACAAACTCTATTATGTCAATTAACATTATTATGCACACTAGACTAAATATAAAATACGTGAAGATTGTCGACGGAACATACACAGATTTCCAACACGCCCTTTCAATCTGCACGTCAGATATTCATTCATTATCTTTGGAGTCAAAACCAAGTCCATTTAGATACTTTTCGTGTGCATTTTCCTCACTTGTAACATCAAAATGCCAATTCACTTCCGATAGTGTCGTAACCGGATTACATTCACTTATTCCGTACTGCTTAAGCAATCCCAATATATATTCCGTTTGAGAAAGCTCCACTTGATTCTCATTTTGGTCAATTTCAAGACCAAGACAATACTTTGCTAGACCAAGATCTTTCAATTCAAAATCCTCTAACAATTTTTGTTTTAACTTCGTAATACATTTTATATTACGTGATGCTACAAGCATATCATCCTTATACACTAACAACAATAGCGTATCACCCTCGCATTCACCATAAAACAAACATGGCTCATTCTTCACGGGTTTCAGACCTAAGCTTACGAGCTTTTTACATAATCGCGAGTACCACTGACGGCCTACTTGCTTCAAACCATACAAGGCTTTCTTTAGTCTGCATGCATTACCACCATCACTTAAATTCACTATCATCTTTTTCGCTCGAGCTCCAACCTTTGAAGTCTCCCCTTGTTTGGATACAATCCGCTGCAATATCTCGTGCAACATTTCTGGGACTCTCATGATCACTTTTTCTTCCAGTGATCTATTGAGATACGCTGTCACCACGTCGAACAGCCAGATCTTTAGATCAAACTGAGCCGCAAGAGCCAATAATAAACTTAATGTTTCCAGTCTTGCCACTGGAGCAAATGTTTGATGATAATCGACGCCGTACTTTTGACTGTAACCCTTCGCTACCAGTCGGGCCTTGCGTCTCTCAATTTTACCATCAGGTCCATGTTTATTTATCAAAATCAAACGACACCCAATTATGTTTTTATTGTCGTCATTATGAATGATATCCCACGTATCATTCTTCACCAAATTCATGAATTCGGATTCAATCGCATCCTTCCATTCATCACACGCATCACTTTTTAAAGCATCTTGCACTCTGATCTCTGCTACACCGACGAACACATCGTCATCTAAGTCAGAATCATTTTCAGTACAAATATCTTCTTCGTCTTGTGTTGCTCTACTTCTTGACTGATACAGCTTTCTCAGTCGCCCTCTATTACCAGTACGCAACAATCTTGGTCTACCAGGGGCTCTCATCGGCTCTTCCGCATCCTTTATAACTATCGCCGGGGTGTCTGGTCAATTTTTCGGAGTCTCGTTACACTCAACAGATTGCGGTAAAAACTCTACATATTTTAGATGATTGTTTTCATCCTCCTGCCCCTCTTTCGTTGACATAAACCATTCTTCAAGTACGCGCGTATCACAAGGACCGATACGAGTCTCTTCTAAAAATTTTACATCACGGGCCTCTATCATCTGTCTCTTACTCGGTATCCACACACGGAAGCCTTTTCTTTCTCTAGGATACCCCATGAATACGCCTTCAACAGATCTCTGTGAAAGTTTGTCTTTGTTGCGATTTTTATCTAAGACAAACACTTTCGACCCAAACTTTTTAAAGTAATTCACGTTTACTTTATCTTTCGTCCACTTTTCATACGGAATCTTTCCATTTAATCCACTAGTCGGGCATCGGTTACGAATGTGACAAGCTGTGGCAACAGCTTCCGACCAAAACATCGCGCTCAAACCGGAATGCAACAACAGGCACCTAGCCATATTCAACAACGTACGATTCATTCTTTCCGCGACACCGTTTTGCTGCGGAGTATGGGGAACCGTAAATTGTCTTTTAATACCTTGATCCGCTAGATATTCATTAAATTCGGTACTACAATACTCACGTCCATTGTCTGATTGTAAACATTTTACTTTCTTTCCGGTTTGTTTCTCTACTAGCTTCTGATAAAGCTTGAACGCATCGAACACTCCACACTTTTGTCTCAAAAAGTACACTTCGCACCATCTCGTGCTATCGTCAATAAAAGTTACAAAATACTTAGCACGTCCCGTGGATTCCGTTCTAAATGGACCAACAACGTCCGAGTACACTATTTTCAATGTCTCAGAGCACGGTACTCGATCGTTAGGGAAAGGTAACACGGTCATTTTACCCTTCAAACACACTTCACAACGTGATAATTGTGCTGCATCACTCACATCAACCTTGGGTACTACACCATCACGAATCAATTTCACGAGGTCTTTACTGTTTAGATGGCCTAATCTTTCATGCCACTTCATCAATTCTGAACCCATTGGTTGGACTACCGCTTCAGCACACTCTAAGTTCTCGCGAACAAAATACAAATCGCCCCGTCGCTCGGCGATTAGCGAAATGTTCCCGCGCTTGTCACGAACAACTGCGTCCTCTTTACGAAAAATCACCTCATGTCCTTTATTCGTAATTTTTGCAACTGAAATTAGGTTTGTTCTCAATTCAGGCACATACAAAGTGTCTTTGAATTCAATCAGTCGATGATCATTATTATCACTTGCCACTGATAAATGAACAATGCCTTTTCCTTTCACTTCAGCAGACGCTTGACTCGCGAGACTTAATTTCACATTCGGAGATTCACTTAAAGACTTAAAACACGCTTCCACACCACACAAATGCGCGGTACAGCCGCTATCCAATAACCATGGTTTACTCAATGTCTTTGTCTTTGCTTTGCATACACTATCTACATTTAAAACTGTATGGTTCACTGCAAACGACTCGTCAACATTGTTCGCCGACGGTTTTGGCTTTCTTTGGCTACTGTCGAATTGACCTGTACACTCATTTGCTTTGTGTCCCGGCGCCCCACACTTGAAGCATTTGAACACGCGTTTCTTCTTCGTTTTCCCCTTCATTGGATTTTGACTGGCGGTCATTACTGTGACGACACCTCCAGATCCCTGTCTATCTGAATCGTGCTTGTCCATAATCTTCACCTTCAATTCTTCCGGTGTCGGCAACGCGTCTCTTGTTTCAATTGCACACCGAAAACTTTCATACGACGAAGGAAGACTATACAACAGCATTACAGTCAGGAGATCATCATTTATGTCCACTTTCATGTTTTTCAATTTATCTACAGCATCGAAAAATTTAATCAAGTGGTCTCTTACGTCACCGCCTTCATCCAGCTTTTGAAGCATCAGTCGCTTCAATAATGTCGCCTTTCTCGCAGGACCCTTAGACGCATAAGTTGACTCCAATTTTAACCACACCTCTTTTGACGTCTCACAATTACGAATTTGTGTGACCAGTATTGGTTCAATTGCCATAATCAACTTTGCTTTTGCCTTTTTGTCTTTATTTATCCAGGCTTGAATTCCTTCATCGCCTTTTTGTGGTTTCGGAATAGTACCATCGACATACTCCCACAGATCACTCTCTACCAGAAGTGCTTCTACTTGTATACACCACGTATCATAATTCGTCTTGGACAACAACTGAATGCGCCAACCTGACGATGTACCTGAAGCCATCTTTTGTAAACTATCGCGATCACACTGTCACTCACAACCAAAATTTAATATGTCACGTCCCGCGTTATTTTTATATATCGGTGCTATCTCGGGCACGCTGGGCCCATAACCTATTCGTTATTATAAAGAGGTGGTAGACCAGAGATAGACTGAGGCGTAGTTAAATTTATAAGAGTGACAACCTTTTATTCGGACAAATTATGACAAACTCTATTATGTCAATTAACATTATTATGCACACTAGACTAAATATAAAATACGTGAAGATTGTCGACGGAACATACACAGATTTCCAACATTCTCGTTTTTTCCTTGTTATTTTAAGGCTGGCATTTACACCATGAAATATACCTCATTTTAAGCACATTTTGTTCCAGTTTTTTAGACTCATTTTTTAAGCAGGAACGGCAGAGCATTTTTTTTTGTAATTATCCATGTCTTTTCTATCTATTGATAGAAAGATTTTTTTTAATTTCTAAAAACCAACTTTACAGTATTAAAAAATCTAAAGCTCTATTTTACTTCAAAATTTTCAAATAGTTTTGACAAAAATATTAATATCGAAAAAATCTCTCTATCAGTAGATAGACACAACCACTCTCTTTCAAACGCCACAAGAATTTTTTTTTTTCAAAATGCAAATTATTCCATAAAAACTGGAAATAAAGTTCTAGAAAAATCGGTGTAAATGACCCATTTACGCTACACTAGACTAGGCAACACAAACAGCACAGTCACAACGGCTTTAAATCCGAACTTTCCGCAAACTTGACAAGGAGATTACAATTTAAATACACAGAAAATCGTAATTTTGTTTGTGCCATATCTTTTACAGCCATACCACAAATAACTATGTAAATATGCAAATTTTCAAATATGAATCTTACGCAATTCTTGACCTCTAACCTCAACTCGTTTTTGACGTTCTGCTAAACGCGCCTTCTTATGACTTTTTGATTTTTTAAGTAGTTATGCAACTTTAGATACGTCAAATAGAAATTGACTGTACATGTAAATGCCAGCCTTAAGTGCGAAGATGTTATCGATTGTCGATCTGTTTGCTCGAAATCCGTTCCTCTGGTTGCTTGCCTTGTATATCATGTTTCTGAGAATTCGAGAGTGTTCTCTCTACATATAGTTGGAATTACAGCTATTTCTCTGAAATTAGTTGGATTATACTTGGATTTTATGGTTTTTCATGCTTCTGAGCTTTTTGTGCCTCCTAAATGTTGTTCTAGATATATACTTACACTTCTTCAGCCAAGAATTGTTCTTTTTATTTGTAACCTCGTGTTTCACATTTCTGTTTGCTGTTCTATATTTTTCTCTAATTTCTAATTTCTGGTTTATTGTTCTGAAGAAACTTTAGGTACAATTATTTCTTTTCTTTAATTTGTCTTTCGATTGTATCGTTCCACTAATACGGTTTTCTTTTTCTTTCAGGAACTCTATTTCCGCTCCTCTAATGTGTATGTTTCCGTTGGGGATTAGGTTTGTCATTTTAAACTCTCTTGCAGACACGAAAGATCTTATTAATGCAGTGTTCGTCACGATCAAGATCCCTTCCAAAGGTGGACGTCCATAGGGTTTAAGAAGTTTCTAGTTAGGAAGGGCTAATAACCGTAGCAGTTAACGTACGTTAAGATTCTTAGCATCCGCAAGTCTAGGTATCGCGATAAATATATAAATTGAAATGAACTTTACGCAAAGACTTAGGACGTCAAGATTAGTGTAGCTAGGCTTTTGTTTAAACTACAGCTTAAAAGTAACAAAACTGTCTATCTATTTTGGGACTTAAATCTGACGCGCTACGGCTAAAACGTAGTTTAAACAGGCTTAAATTAACCTTTTACCACGGAGTAAAAAGACAGGAAAATTCATTTACCAAGCAAACCTATCGTTGTCGCGATTTTAGGCGTCAAACTTCAGCACGGATTCGGTCAGCAGTTTAAATGGAAGTGCACCCTCTGTATTTTTACACCGTGCCTTTTACCTACGAATCTGGGTTAAAACTTTGAGACTGAAATACAAAGTTTCACAGGGTGTACATAAAGCTTAAATATTCTAGCTGATTTTAAATATCAAATTTGAATTCTGAAATTGAGTATTGTAGGAGCAGTACAGTTGCACTCGTGGCTCTGTTTGTTCAGCGTGCGTCTGACCACTGAGATTAAGACTGGCCCAGGTTCGATTCTGAGGGCCACAAATACACCGAAAACACCCGACCGCTTCTCTCGGATGACAATGGCAGACTACCGCAGTGTTCTGCCTAGTAGCTCTTTTCTGGAGTAGAAGTGTAAGTTCTTCTGTGGTTCGCAGTCCACGTAAAGCTATAGGTCCACTATGTCTGTAGGGTAGTTGATACGCACATTACAGACATATATGGTGAGAAGACCGCTAACGCCCTGTAAAGGGCACGCCACTTCAAGAAGGAGCATTACTGAAACTATGTATTGAAATTGGAATTTGTCTCAAAACGTTGGGAAATTCGAATTATAAATAAAAAGGTGAGTACTGGAATTAAATTTAGATCGGGCTGATATTTACATACTATAGGAGGAAGGAATTAAAATTGTATATGCTATGAGAGAAGCCTTACTCGCTCAATCGAATTGACTATTTAATTTTTGAATATGAGCCTTACAGTTTTCTATTTTTGAGTTTCTGTAGACTGACCACCATATTTTCCGAACGTATGTTGTGGCGAGTTCGAAATCTGATTTTATTTGTTAATATTTCGTCGCCAGTTATTAAATTAAAAATTAAATTAGTAAAAACACTGACACAAATGAAAGTTGCGTTTCAGAGAAAAATCTGTCTCCGTCTTCAAACGATTCTTTTTTATTGTAATTGTGTTATTACTGTAGCCCCCAGTAAAAAAAATAATATCAATGCAATGTTTGGAAAATCATGTAGGTATGTACATATATTGTTATTTTCGTTATTCTGCTAATGTACGATACAGTAATGGTATCGTACATTAGCAGACTACTTTAGATATAAACTAGACAAAAATTTGAGTCGACAACCATAAAAGAGTTAGGCATTCTATCATTAATATTAATGTTAGTGTTAGAAGTGTTACTTTTTTAACAGTTAAATTTGCTAGCAAGCCACCACCAAACTTTTCGATTTAGTGTAAGCTTTTATTATTAAATTTTTAATGAATTTCAAAAACTGCCAACTTTCTCATTTTAGTCTTAAAGTTCTTGTTTACACTTTCAAAGCGATACGGCTGTTTACATGTTGTCTTCCAAGATTTAAATAATAAAGTGTTTAAATTCAGGAAACTAGTTCCGTATAATAGAATGATGAAATGATGATGGTTACATGGTTAGGTCTGCTTCCTAAAAGCTAAAAGCAAACTATTTTCATCGTGCAAACACCTAAAACTGGAAATATTGCGGTTATTCAAAATATCATCAAAACAAGACGTAAAAATTCACCATCAAAAATGTTTTTCTAGCTATGTTTAGCAAATAAATCTTGGGGAAAACTAATTTTTGCTTTCATGGCTAATATATCTAAGAAATGTGTAATTTGTGTCAAGAAAAGAAGCTGCTGCGATTTTGATGTCATTTCGGCTATTCCCTTCTTTTGGTACATAATATATCACAACACTCATCGAGCATTTCCTAATAAAAAATAAACCATTACAAAACTAAAGTTGATTTTTAAGAGGTCAAGGCCATAGGGTGCAAGTTGCAAGCAAATTCAAAATAAACCCAATGATTATTTGTGAGGAAAAAAAAATGCTCGATTTCTTTATCAAAATATTAAGGATGGCAACGCTGATGCGTAATTGGCTGGTGCTAAAATTACTGATTAACTTTAATAATATTAAGTTATATTTAAGGTTAACAAAACTCCAGTATTATCAGTTGTGGCATTCCAGTCAAGTCGCTTCTTGATCTCACTGTACACCCTGTGCTTTTTTATAGCCACGTTCATGCATTAGATTGGACATGGACATAAAACTTTTTTATAAATATGTAAATTGGATTTGCTTTTATGAGAACTTGTTTGGATGTTTAGTTATTTTACATTTAGATTAAGGGCAAAAACAAATATCGACGTTTGGCGGATTTTCCACGGGGCTACAAACAATTAATAAATTACAAATTAATTCGCGTTACGCCTAATAAATAAATAAACAAACAAAAATAAATAAAAAATGAAAATTTCGAATTTAAAATGATAATTTGCTCTCCAAATTCGTAAATAATTTATAATTTTCAAACCAGGTTCGGATGGATCTACATCAATAAAAGTACTTTTAACAATTTAAGTGATACTTCAGCAAAGCAGATTTTTTACGTTACATGCATAATTTAAATGACTGAAACATGGACTTGGCTTGAATTATTAAATGGACCTCGTCTATTTTATCTGATGTGCATTTTAAATCAGATGTAAATATGTATAGCACAGTGAAATAGGACGGCTTTAATGTAATCTTTAAAAGGACAAGATTGTGCTAATTAATATTTTTTAGCTTATTTTATACTTTTAACAATTTAGTATCTTGTTCCACTTAACATATTTTTAAAAATACATTATAATAGGCTCGTGATACTTTCAAACCACATGATTTTAATTCGTTATGTTTATAGTAAAGTAAGTTATCCAAAATTGAAACAATCTGTAAGGTTACGAACTGGTTTTGATGTAAACCATAACTTTTTAAATTACTTAAAGGTGAGATTTACTAGCAAGATGGATTTATAACTGAAAAATTCTTGTTTACACTACAGGTCTCACTAATTTAACTATCTATGGTATTATAAATGGGATGTCCAAAATTTTGTCTTGTCTTTTGGAATATTAGCTGCTCTCATTGAGCTCTTCAATTCTTCTCCCATGGTGAGTTATTCCACGTTCTTCTTGTTGGTTCTTCTTCTTAATTGGTTTCTATAATTTATCGTATGTCCTTGCTCTGCCTCTCCTGTCCTGGTTATATTTTCCCCAATTTGTTATTCAAATTGCTTCCTTTTGATATGTTTCTATCTGGTCTCTAATCCACTACTTTCCTTCGTTCATTTTATGTGTCCAAACCAACATAGTTTCTGTAACTTTATCACCCTCACATGTCTTCTCCTTTCAAGATTTCCATTACTTCGTGATTCATAAGTTTTTGATATTCAAATCTTCATAAATGTTCTTCAGTTTCGTTGGTGCGATTCACAGTTTCTCTAAACCTGTTTTTCCTGCTTTGATAATTATTTTCATTAGGGCTTCCTTTAAACTTTTTATGCCTCTTGCGACTCTGGTCAGGTCATCAGCATAGGCCACAACTTGTACAATTTTGGTGATTATGGTACCATCTAGCCTCGCACTTTTTGTTACTTGATAATTCATCACCCTGTTTCACTCTTGCGTGTATTTAGCATTCTTGTGTTCTTGCCCCGTTTGCGTATAATGATGCCTTAGATTTGTACATTGTCATTTTTGCTAGTCTTTAGGATTTTTAAACTCTCCATGTCTGTCAATATTGCACTTCTTGTTACACTATCAAAAGCTTTTTCAAAATCCATAAATAGAACGTGAATTTCGACATTGAGCTCATAAATTTCTGAGTAATTTGGTTCACAATGGGCGCATTCAGGGACGCTCAGCTGCTTAGCTAAGCGGTAATTGAGTCAGCTTATGCTAAATGACAGCAAACGGTATTTCCCCGAATGAAACGTCTGATAGCAAGGCCCGCTGAATTACATAATATTACATATAAGGCAATATTAATTCAGTGGACCTTGCTGATAGTAAGCTGTTTTTACAGTTTGTTATTTGTTTTGTAAGGTTAGGTGTTACTTTCAAAATTATGTAATAAATCAAAAATTAAAGAAATTATGACTAATGATCTTCAAATTATGGACTACGTGTACCAGCTCACCCTAATTAATATGTTTTTATTCAAATTATTAAGTTTGTGTGATTCCCACTCCTTTCTTTGACACCGCTGACGAAGTCAGCTAACAAATTATATGCTGAGCGAATTTCTCAGCGGCTTACTGCAAGCTTTTTCACAGCGTGTCTGTTCAGGGACTTTGCTAACTTAGCGCATAAGCCGCTGAGCGTCCCTGAATGCGCCCAATGTTTACCGCATCTATTCGTTGATCTATTCTGTCTGAAACCGTATTGCTATTTTCCTATTTTTGCTTTCATGAATTTCTTAGTACTGTTGTTTTTTATAGTTCTTAGAATTTTATATTATATGTTAACAAGGTGATTTTTAATTAATACCGTCTTCATTTTTCAAAATTAGAACTATCGTTCCGCCATCCCATTCATTTGGCATTTTTTCCTTCTCCCATATTTCCACGATTAGCTCTTGTATTGCTTGTGTCAATTCACGTCCTCCATATGTTATTAATTCCATCTGGGCCTCCAGCTTTATTATTTTTTATTAATCTTATCAATACCAGGAGGCTGAGTTTCACTTGCCAATTTCCCGCTTACAACTTTTTGAAGTGCTTTTCCCATTCCTTATTTTCAATATTGCTGTAGCTTTTGATCTATTTTGATTTCTTATTTATTGATATACTCTTGTATTGTTGTGATTATCCTTTTCTAGGTTATCCAATATTTCTCCGAACCATTTCATTATTTTTTGTTTTATTAGCCTTGTGCTTTCTTTTCTCATTTTTTTGTACTTTTACTAGTCTTCCATTCTCTCTGTTGTGGGCCATGTTATCCTGTTCGTTTTTCCTCTTTACCGCCATTTCACATTCTTCGCCAAACCATCTATTCTCTGTTTTTACACGTTTTCTTGGTATTACTTTGTCTGTAGAGTTTATAATACCTTCTCTTATACAATCTCATTTGCCTTCAGTACTATTGTAGCGTAGCCCAATAATGTTTAGAAATTAAATAAAACAAGTTTCTGTATTTGTAACCTCTTTTACATTTCGGTATCGGGGCTGGTGCATTGGCATATGTGGCGCTTGCAATGCACAACACGGCTCGTCTCTGCGAGTTGCGGGGTTGGTCCGCCGTTTAATACCTACATACTGCACCATGTGTATAGTGTACGAGTAGGATCTTGTTACTCTACCTCTTAGGCCGGACAAGCCTATTTAATAAATATTATGCATTATTCTATGGGCCCTTTTTGCGATGACACACGAAACAATTACATACACTATTTTACAACTAATCGTACCTACATATTTTGTTAATAAAAGTAAGAAAAATTGCAGAGAAGCTTTTTTCTTACGACTTCCTTCGTTTCCTAATAATACTGCAATATTTGAAAAGAAGTGTAGAATTTGCAGTATGTTTTAAAAATCTTAGTGAGTAATGTATTTCAACCCACGAAAACTGCAAATAAAAACTATTATAAATTTATTTCCAATTTTCTCAAAAAGGGGGTTACCGATCGAAAGTGATAGCTAATTGCCCTTTTTTGTAAAAGAAAAAATCTAGAAGGGTTTCATTTATAACGAAAGGGGACATGTCGAACGGGAGAAAGGATACGCAATCAGTACAAGAGGGTTTTCAAGAAATACCATACTTTAAACAGATAAAATCTCTTTTTAAAAAGGGTATCAAAGAGAAACAGATGTGAATCGAATGCATATATTGTACTCAATATACGTTTGTGCTTTTCATTGTTGACGGTATCGATCCGTTTATTCCATTTTATTTTTCGGAATTATCAGAACGATTACGAAAGGGAATATCAAAGGAATAGACAAGTTTCATATTTTTCTTTGTTGGAAAATTACGTTTCTACCCTTTTGAGGCCAAGAATTTCTTGTTTAGGATTTTTAAATAAATTAGTTTCGTATTTCATTTTCCACTTCAAGCATTTTTTTGTTTGCATATTGAATTTTCCAAGCTCAATCACATGTCCAAACTTTAATAATATATTTGGCATGTTGGTCTACAACTAAAAATGTCAAATAAAACTTACAATTATTGTATACTAATTCATTTAAATTCCTCACAAAAAAATCAATAAAACTCTTTATTGAAAAGTAAGTTTTATTTTTCGCAAAGAGTTTAAGTGAAAAATTCAGAAAGTAACAGCGTAAGATAAAGTATCCATTAAATCGAGTTCAATCGACACAGCGAATTAATTCTACTCGAATATGACCGGAACATTTTCAGAAAACAATGAATCAGGGTAAAGAATATGGGAGACAAAGCAGCTCTTCGAGGCAATTTATGCCGCGGGATCAAACGGATGAGAAGTCAGTAAAGTGGGCTATCGGCATTTTGTATACCGACGCGGCAGAACTTAAATTACCACCGCATTTCTGAAAAGCTGACTTTATAAAAAAAGAATGTTTTTTGAAACGAGTTCAGAAAGTCAATTGAACTAATATAAATTATTAGGAAGTTTGTGAAAAACGTACCTAGTACTACTAAATAACGTTAAAATATCGTTGGTAAGTTAAGAATTACTTTAATATAATTATTATATCTTTGAACTACCGATTTGGTAAATTGTATTTACCCTAAGACGTTTGGTGATATTTGAAGGAGGTACGCTGATTTACTCTTTATGTTTGGTTGCTATTAATTCTCACAGAACTAAGTGTATGTACCTCCCTAGGGAAGTATTTGAGTACTAAACGAACTTGGCTATATTATTCTGCCAAAATTATTTAATAGTTTAATAACAGTTTATATCGGTTATGGTATGCAAATATTAGATAACCTCAATATTATTATAAAACGAAGACGTAAAAATTATTGTGGGAATTATAGCAGACAACCGATGTTCAGGTGGTGGTCCGGCGTGCATTGAGTGAGTAAGGGCAGCAAGTCGCGGCGCGAAAAGTGCGACGGTAGACGTGCAAGACAGTTGGAAAAATACTAAAGGATGAAAAGTTGTGCAAAGGTTCTTTTTAGCGTTCCTAGAATCCCACATTATTACAAATTTAGTCTAAGAAATGATTAATTCGTTAAATTAATTCGCCTCAAAGGGATAAAGTATTGCTGATTTAACAAACCTCTGGACAACACAGAGGATGTTGACATTTCTAGTGTAAATGAAACTCGGTAATACATAAATTTGAATTTCAATGCTGGAATTAATAGAAATTAACAGAACTCATCAGAAAAAGGAGATTTGATTTTTAAAATCCGGAAGTGAGTTGCAAATATCGTATCTAATAATTCCGCTTTTGTAATGTGCAAATCCAAAATCAAAATTCAGGGCTAGAATACATTAGACTTTAGAAATTTTAAACTTCAGATTTATCGTCTCAATTCTGAAAACAAAGTATTAAAAGATGAAGTCAAACCTGAATGTCTGATATAAGATTTTGGGTCTTATTTACTTAAAAATTTGAATATTAGAACATTAATCTCCCATTCAGCCTCAAACTGTTTTTGAATGGAATCTTCATTAGGATTGAAATTGACATTAAAATTCTATATTTCAATATTGGAGATGACGTATTAGTCATTTTGAAGAACGATTAATTTGACAAATCCGTTAAATCATGTTTATGCAGCCCTTCCTTAGAGCTGTGCCCTGACTTGATATGAAATTGACAGATAAAATTAAACCAATTTTCTTGTTTATCTAAGTCCAGGACCAAAAATTTATACTTGAAAAAGTCAAAGAAAAGGACTAAATCTATGAATTTAGATTTCCAAGCCATTCAAAATTATCTTCCGAAAAAAAATTTTAGGTTTGAGTCCATAATGAAATTTTTGATTACAATCTAATTCTGTGTAGAAATTTGTTAAATAATTTATTTTCGTATACCTTATTTTACGGGTAATCTATTTTGCAAGCCTTGTTAGTTGCTCAGACATAAAAATTGTATCCAGAATTCGAGTTTTTGAATTTTTGTTTGAATTATCGAAGTTTATTCGAAAGTAAATTTTTGGATTAAGTCTAAATCTAACTTTAAATTTAAAACTTCGTAGTCACAAAATACCTTCCCTTAACAAGATCCACATGATCAATTTATGTTTGAGATATTTGAATTCCAATTCGAGATTTCTCACTAGTTGATAAACTATAAACTTTCCTTCCTGAGATTTTACTAAAAGTAGAAAAAGATTTACTCTTGCTAGTTCTCCAGTTTTGTATAAGAAAAGTTAAAGTTGAAAGAATGTGTAAATGAAGACGGACGAGAGGATGTGATGTAAATCCTATGAGATATCTTGTGCTAATACGAATGTCTCTACACTTAGGCGAAGGACGAAAAATGTTAAAACAAGAACCTTTACCCTTTTATAAAACGGAGAAGCGTATAAGGTTGATTTAATTTTTTTATTAAATAAATAGTAGTAACGAATTAGCAATATTTATAAAAAATCACAGTAATTTAACAGAAACGTTCTTAACCAAAGCACAATTTGAAAGACGCTGAAATAATTGGGTTAAATATTTACAGGAGCTTTAACATTTTACACAAACTTGCTGACGAGCTACATATGGAAATCTACAATCGTATAATCAAAAGGCACATTGAAGGGGTCGAGTGACGTGATTTTGAATACACTGCTAATAAAGCGAGTCTGATTACATTTGGGATGTACTGCCAATTGAGAATTTGCCGTTCCCACCTACCAATCACATGAATAAAGTGATCAATAGTATGGAAATAATTTCATTATGAGAAGTAAATTAATTTGCAACGGTTTTTTGCTTAATTAAAACATTTTTCAGGTATATTTAGTTACTAAATTTATTTCTAACAATTCACTGCAAATTGAAGTAAATGAAACTAAAGTTGCATTAACAAAAAAGAAAGAAAAGGCAAGCAATAAACTTGAGTGAATTATGAAGGTTCTTTATTAGCTTGTTAGATTGAAAGTTATTTTATTTGTTACAGGTAAGGCACATCTGCTTGATTTGACATAAATTACTACTACCTGATAAGGAAAAGCTTTTAAGGTAAGCCTTATTTATTAGGACTAATATAGTTTGCTTTCCATTTCGTGTTCCTTTATCTACATATCGAGTTCAAAAAACTAATAAAAACCGAAAAAAATTAATTTGAAAATATTCCATATACTTTAATGATAAACTATGACCTTTTCGTAGGTTGATTAAAAAGTATATTATGAAAGCACTGAATAATTTGGTAAAATAGCGAACTCGAAGATGGCGGCATTTTAATATCAAACAGAGTAACGTTTACACAATTAAAAGAAAATACTTATAAATTAGTTATTCTCGTTTAAAAGATAAATATTTGAAGTGACGAGGTTCCATGTAATATTATATCTTGAATTAAAACCAAATACATTGGTTTCGACCATGATTCAGTAGAGAAAATAACCAAAATTATTCTTATCTTCCATCTACAAGAGGGCAAGGACAATATAATAGATTTAACAATTTAATATTTGATGAATGTATCGTGCTAGCTAGGCATGAGATACTGGCTAGAAAATCCATTATTGTCATTGAAATTACCCCAGTACAATTTCACATTATATCTCCTATATGAGAACAGGAATTTGTCCCATGAGTAACAAAGACAATAACCGTTGTCTTTAGTAATGGTCTATTTGTCTAACTGCCGGACATTTTACTATCAGATCTGTTTGTCAGGTTGGTTGGAAGAGACGGAACGTGATTAATTTACATGACGTTCCACACCTTAAGGGATTAAATTAGAATCTATCAGCTATATTGTTATCCTTTCCATTATAAGTAATAATTATTAATCAAAGCAGAATACTGCGCAAATAAGTTTTTTTTCGGAAAAGCTTTAAAATCGCATCTCAGGTGATTATTTCAAAATGACAACTTGAAAGCCAATTTTTTTTCAATACACATAGATCTACAACAGTATAAACTCAAATATAAACAGCAGTCGCTTATCTACTAATTATAAGCCGTAAAGCTTTCCCGAAATTTCACAATTGAAAAAGCCAGATTACCAATACACTGTTTCCAGGAAATTGAATACATGATTTGTTTTACGTTTGCTTAATCGTTGGTTATTACCACTTTTTTGTTTAAACTGATAACATACTGGACATTATTAATACATAAGGTAAATAAAGCGACGCCCAAAATTGAGCCCTGCGGAACGCCCACGTTATTAGTTGTAGTATCAGGAAATCCTTATTTTCTTTTTATCTTTTGTTAGTGCTTCTAATACCATATCTGACCACGTTCTCATGGTATACCCATACCAATTTAACTGTACCATCTAAGGTTTTGTCGATATGTAATTCATGCAGTCGTGGCTCAGTTGTTCCAGCGTGCATATGCCGTTTGATATTAAGACTGGCGTAGTTTCAATTTCCAGAGCCATACATACACTGAAAACACTCGACCACTTCCCTCGGAAGGCAATGGCAGTTACCGAGGTATTTTAGAAAATCTTGTCTGGAGTAGAAGTGCAAGCAGTTCCGTGGTTCGAAGCACACGTAAAGTTGTAGGTTTACTATGGGTGACACGCACATTACACACATATGGAGAGAAGAAGGCACATCTATAACGCTATCCTCAGAGCGGAGTATTTCCCGTCATCATGTGCCAAAACCAGGCAAACCACCTGAAGAAGTCCTACCGACCAATAAGCCTTCTGCCTGTCTTATCTAAGATATTCGAGAAGATATGTATAAAAAGACTCAAATCTAAACTCTACGAACTGAATATCATACCCCAGCACCAATGCAGATTCCGCGAGGGACATTCTACCATAGAGCACATACACAGAGTAGTAGAAGTAATAAATAGGTAATACGCTTGAAAATAATGAATACTGTTCTGCGTTCTTCCTAGACATAAGCCAAGAATTCGATAAGGTACGGCACCAAGGCCTCCTCTACAAACTAAAATCAAACCTTCCTAGCCCATTCTACCGGATACTATAATCATACATCTCCGATAGATATTTTATGGTAAAATACCAAGAGGAAGTAACCGAGTTGCACTCCATACAATCTGGAGTACCACAGGGGAGTGTCCTTGGGCCAATACTCTATCTAATTTACACCAGCGCTATCCCAGAGACGGAAAGTACAGTTCTATCGACATTTGTCGGTGACACTGCTATCTTAGCAACCAGCCACGATCTTGCAGTTGTCTCTGAAAAACTTCAAACTGCCTTTTCACCCTCAGAAAACGAACATGCCCGACCAATTACTTGTGTATAAAGTGATACTTAAACCGGTGTGGACCTACGGTATTCAGTTGTAGGCTTCGGCTTCAATCTAAGACACTTAGAACAATTACAAATGCACCGTGGTTGTAACAAATCAGACATTGCACAACGAACTGAACGTGTCACCTGTGATACAAGAAGCAAAGTGCATGAGTGGTAAATATTTAGCGCGCCTACAACTTCATTCAAATTCTCTAGCTATTAGCTTTTAGATAATAGTCAAAGAACTTACCGTCTAAAATATTGTGACCCGCTAGACATAGAAAATCGATAATAAATGTTAATAACTTATAAGTTAATTACATAATACTATGTATGTATAATCACTAACCACAGCGCAGGGTTAGTTATCTTAGTTAGATGTTTAATGTAAGACACTAATACATGATATACACTTACTATAAAATTCGCTTATTCTCCTAGGATAGATTGTGAGTTATATAGGTAAATTTAAAAAAAAAGAAGAAGAAGGCAACGCCCTGTAAAGGGCACTCCACCTCAAGAAGAAGAAGTTTTTAAATTTCATTTCATCTTTTCCAAACACCATTTTGTTGATTGCATGCTATAATCTTGTTGCTCTTCATCTCTATTTATTATCCTTCCATCATTCGTTAAAGCATTTCATAAAGAATGGTACGTTGTTACTGTATGTAATCTACGACGTTTGCATCTTATATGTTAGTTTTGCCTCTCTTCTTTTTATTTACTACCACAATCTTAATTTTATTTATGTTTATATTCATTTTCGTTTTCTCAATTTCTTCTTCTATCCATTTACGAGTTGTTTCACCTTAACAAGTAAGTCTACTGTCAAAACTAACTATTTCGTATATTGGACTATCTACTTTAACAGTGAGTTTTTATGTAGATTCCATTATTGTCTTTTGGGATTTTGTTGTATAGATGACATTTTTCGTCATATGATCGACGACACCTACACAACTTCATTCTCAGTTTCAGAAACTACACGCTACTATACTGCGTTTCAAACATCAGATTCAATACGGTAAAGATAGGGCAATGTAAACCTTATGGGAGTTTTTTTTTGTCGACGTTGCTAGTTCTCGGCAACGACCGAGGTTCTAAGTTTATGTATTAGTCAAATCGGAAGTTCGCAACAAGTGACGACGATGAACAATAAAAAATATTTGTTTAAGAATGTAGAATATGTTACAGACTTAATTAAAAGCCATGTATGTGTAAAACAAATTTTTTATTAAGTTCTTAGTGTAAATAAATATGTGTGAAATTAAAAATATTTGCTTTTTTGTTACAAATATATGTATTTTGTTTTAATTGTTTTTATTAGATTATTTTAAAAAATGAAATTATCGCATATCAGCGAGGAATGCCTTTTAAAAAGTTAGAAACATATATTTAAACTAATAAGTATGACCAGCAAATGTTTTTACATAAAAATTTGTTTGAATACCGCTGACAAAAATATGGTTAGTAAAGAAAAAGGCATCAGCAAAAGATTAGTAGATTAGTAGTAGCTCAAAAATACAAAAGCAGGATTTATTTATAATTGACAGGTGCATATTTATTTACAAACAGTTTTGACTGAAATATGGCTACATCGCCTTCCATAAGAGCCCGTACTGAATCTGATGTTTGAAACGCAGTATAGGTAACTACCGATCATCTGACAACCAATTATTGAAGGTATAACCAGTTGAATGAAACAGGACCAAATCCCTGAAAAAGGCAGGGCAGGGGCGGCAGACATCTTAACTAAAACCCAATTCTTCAGATAATTATATTTGTACTGAAAGATAAATATATCTGGGATATAAATAATCCCCAATCGGATTTTCAAGAAAATGGCTTTAAGAGGCCTCAACCACAAACTAAATTCAACAAATCTGGCTTCGGTATAGGCACTTGGGATGTCCACTACTTCTTCTTTTTCATGGATTTTTGAAAGACATTTTGTAACCCAGATGTCAGGCAGATGCTTTGAATAACTCTTCAAATTGCTCCATTCGACACATCACAATTACAGAAGAAACTAACTACCTCTCTAAGGTTGTTTTTCAGTATATTAGTAGTTACATTAACCTAGCATTTTTGGAGAACGTTTCCATCGGGTTAACCCATGTGCGACTCAACACTTCACGATAATTTCTCTGCGATACATATGCCTCAAAAAAATATTAATATGCGTCAACAGATGACGTTGGTTGAACCTACTTTAGGGATACAATACTCTTCATACCTACATTCAACTGTTTTTTCTCTTTTAGCTTATGTACGGTGAATTCAATTTAAGAAATTAAAATGTTTGATTCAGTCTCGGACGTTTTGTTGTCAATATCTTGTAAATCTAGAGTTGCTAAACATCAGTTCTTCTAACGCCATTTACATCTTTAATTTTCCGTGTTTTTAGTAAGTTACCTTATTTTTATTTGAAACAAATCTCCGGTGTAACTGTTAATAATTGAAAAGAATCTTCGTCAGGGATACTATTGGTTGGAAACATACATATCGCGACAAATAATTACAATTGTGTAAAATGTTCATCACCGCAATAGCCAAACCACATTGGTGAACAAGAAGCCACTTCATAACTTTTAATGGCAACACTATACTTTCATAATAAAAACAACAGTTGAAACGTAGTGGTTTTGATATCGACTTGGACTACACCCAAATTCTGGTTAGACTCGTACAACCCGTTTAACTTTAATTTTATATTAGATTACATACAAAATCAATACAAAATGTACCTCTTAGTGAATGTACAGAGAATGAAATAAATGGTTTTTGTTCCAATTTAACAAATATCTTATGCAGGAGTGTAAAGGTAAACCGAAAAATTATTATCATGTCAAAGAATTTCAACGCTAAAGTCCGTGAAACATAGTATAACAATCATATTAAAAATGAGTGGAAAGCATACTTAGAAACTCCCTTTTTAAGGGAGAAATGTATAATTCACCTCAAATGGCGCTATCGTCCTTTCTAATTGCGTCTTGGCTAAATGAAGTGGGCAGGCCTTATATGCAATATTAATTCAGCGGGCCTTGATTAAAACACATATTACAGAAAGCAACATTTTTCCGCACGAATTCGAAATTTGGACATTGCCTTCTGTAACATATGTTTTATACTATCTTCTCTGTTTCGGTTTACATTTGCATTAACTTTTTATATTGTTTTTCATAAATCGTGGTAAAATAGTGCAGCGATTTACGTTTGATAGTTGACAGTAGTTTGATGTTTTGTAACAATTTTTAATTAATTGTTCTTTCAATTAGTATTTATGGTTGGTAATTTGGAGTTTTGTTGGTGGTTTGTTTAACAGTTTAGGGCGAAAGCTTGAGAATGTTGTTCTTATTTCCTAAATTTAGTTTTCCTTTTTTTGACATTCGAACTGATCCTGATTTTTGCTTTGATATTTGACTGAAACAATTTAATCCAAGGTTGTATAAGTTATGGGAGAAATTGGTTTAAAGCTACACTTGGCTTAATTTTGTTAAACGAATAACGAAGAATGGCGCAGTAGCCGTTAGGGTAAATTTTGATTCCTGTTCAAGTGGTATTTTCTTTTGGATACATAATTTCTATGGAATTTGGTACCGCTTGGGGTTGCTAATTTTTTAATTTGGTTCTTCTTGCTGGCATGGAGCGTAGGAGGTGACGCCTGCTGAGGAAGGGTTTCTCAATCCAGTTCTTCGGTTAACAAGGATTTGGTTAACTAGTTCAAATAATAACCGTTCCATCAGTGGCTGAAGGTCAGAAAATTATGTGTTGCTTGAAGTAACCTTGCATCCTGTCCATTATAAAATTGATAATGTGACTTGTAATCAAAAAGTATTAATTATTTATTTAAAAGACTAATTGTAATAACAATCCGTAAGGTTTATAAAACATATGTGTATTTAGATTACGTTAAGTTATTTGTTGAATTGGATCTTTAACATCTGCGTAATTTTGTTGTAAAGATGACGCAATCAGTTAATTTTAATAAGATATGATCCATAGAGATTGTCAATTTATATTCCGTCGTAGGATAAGATCTTTCCAAACACGAGAATTCTAATAAAAAAATTACCAACTATTTTTGGTTTTAAACGGAACTTGCGTTTTCTAAAGTATTAACAATCTGTCGTTTCTGTAATTTTACAACCTTCCGCAGGATTCCGAAAAAAATTTAATATCTAACTTGCGTGTCAATTTATTAAATTTTTGAAGGTAACAAACTTGATTCTAATTTTCGATAAATTTAAATATTACGTCAATTTATTAAATCGTTGATGTAAACAACTTTGATTTGATTTCGATAAACTTTTGTATTTCTAAAATGTATTGAATGTTTGATGTCTGCAATTTTAATAATATTATGGGATTGAAAATATAATTATCAACCATTTAGTGACTTTTATTTATTTGTACCTTGGACTCTTGCCCGACATACATGCTCCCGGCAATAGTGACCAAGATTATCATACAAGAATTTTTTAGTGTAGATTTTTTTGTGGTTGCAGTTTGACAATTTTTTTTTGCCTGGCATTGAATAAAGAACGGGAATGGTTGCCTAGGTATTTTGTGTATTATTTAATGTAGGTTACCAATTCCTAAAAACGAAATGCACTAATTTTATAAGTTGATAGTTTTTGGTATTTCAAGTTGTTGGTTCTAGGAAATTATTTTTCTTATCTATCAATTATAACAAGTGTTAATTCCATGGTTATAGACACATGTTAAACTCAGTTATTGTGTTTTTCAGCTAAAAAATCCAATTTAAGGGTTCTAAGACATGGAAAACTTTAAGCAGTCCTTAGGATTTCTTAAAATGTTTGGCCGATATACGTACATCTGTTATATTTAAGTTTGTTCTAACATAGTTTTCCAATATGTGACAAAAATAAAGCAAACACGACAGCGCAGTAACGCGTAGGGTATTGTCTGAAGTTTCATTAATAAGTTCTAGGAGAGATCCCTAACCCCCCCCCCTCCATATGTGAGCGATGTTTACAAGAAAAATTTATCATATTTCATTATCCGGCCAACAGGCAAATAACAAAAATTACGAAGAGTAAAAGTTCCGCCAACATAAACAGTTCGACCTAGAAACGAAATAAAAATATATAAACTTGGAAGACAAGACGGCGGGGTTAAGGGTAATTTAGTGCCTCGTTAAACTATTCCGTTGAATCGCTAAATTGAAATAACATGACAGATTACTCGACATCCGCAGACCCCTAGCTGATCTACTATAGCGCGAAGAACATTAATTTTATGTACATTTTGTGTAGATGCGCCCTATTAGTGGACACAACACAGTATAAATTATAGTTGAAGGATTATGAAATGACCCCTTTGTTACGGTGAACTCATTTGGTAAAGATAATAATAGCGTCAAGTGTACTTCATTATCATCACCATGTAATATTCTGCTCGCTTCCTGGTTCACTACACCGTACGATATTATACACTCCCGATTATTTCTTTTTTTGTTTCTATGAACATGTTGTGGTGCACTTTACTCGTAGTGCAATTTATTAGTTAAATAATTTTCTTATTAAAGTCAGAATATTGGAATTCCCTCCGCTGCGAATTAGAAATATTTTCTGCAGAAACTCAAGGGAATCATTTACCAACAGAAACGGTCCTAAATTTTGAATGGAAAAATAAAATAAAAACATATCAATTTCTTAACATTGTGTTATTCATGAAAACACGCCTTTCATCCCAAAACTTTTTAACAGAATTATACTAAGTTAAAGTGCTAACGAAATTTATTTAGCTGTAAAGTTTGTTCTAACTTGTATGAAAGTTTTTATGGCACTTTAGGCTATTATGTAGCGTTTATCGAAATATCTTTTAGAAAATACGGTAACCGCCTTTTGTTGGGAACTTTTAAAGTTCTAAAATTATTTTAAATAACAATATCGGGAAAAGTGGGTCGATGTTTGATAATTTTTATACTTTCAAAGATACTTCTCTTTACTGAAGGAAGTTGCAGTTGGAGAAGCCGTTGAGCTGCAAATGCGCATTTTTAATTGATTAAGAAGCATATTTCAACTGATCAAATAGGTATTTAGAAATCGAACCTATCACTCGTTATAAAAATGGGAAAACATATTTCTACTCCCCTTTTTAAGGATAATACTCAAATAATTAACTTGGGCTGTTTCAGTTATAGGGTAATAATTACAAGTGTATATTGCTTCCTATTTGCAGCTTACAAAGGAAACTGTACGATCAAATCTCATCTCAGTTATCCATTTATGTGATTTATTTGTCGGGATTCTGAAGTATCATTTCTATATAAGCACACTTACAATCCTTTGATGAATTTGATAGCCTTCCAGGAATTAATTAATTGATCCTTTCGAAAGGATCAGAATAATTTAGAATTATAAATTCAGGATGAAAGAATTTCGGTGTAAATTTTTACCTTTAACATTAACAATCCCACCAGTTAATAAAGATTAAACTATTATAATAATTAATTATCCAATTATATTGACAGGACAGCAATTTTACGTAACGAGCTTTCCTTGTTAGGATTCCTTGTAGAGGTTACTTGAAACATAAACTTATTTTAGTAAAGCAAGGCTTCCCCGAAAAGTTTTAAAGGAAAATGTAAACTTTAAACACAGTTCGAGTTTGTTGTCTGAGTTTTAAAATTAATATTAACGAAACCAGGAAGGAGGATCTGATTTAATTTCGGAAACTTGTAAACATTTTCAATAACTAATTTTGTTTAAATTTCGGCGTGCTTTTTATACGGGCCGCCCTCGGACGTGTTTTCAAAATTAAAAAACTTAGTGCCTGTTTTAGAAAAAAATTATGCCTAAGTTATTGATTTATGTGTTGGAAGTTAAAATGAAAATTTTATACTAAAACCAAGGCACCTGCACTGAAACTTAATTGCATGTAATTTAATAACCGGTATTAAATTAAATTGAGTCCTGAAAAAATTGACTTTTTTCCTGTAGTTGGTTTACAAAATGATATATTAATTTAGCTGTTACGAATTTTGTTCCGTAAAATAATTAACTTAAATAAACTTTGTACAAACGCAATGGAATTCTGTATAAAAATCTAGAAAATTTAATAAACAAATAAATGGCACTAAATAAATCTTTCAGAAACGAAATAAACAATAATTATAACAGATCTAAACAAAAACTCTAAAGCTTTTGATATACTAAAGTATGTAAAAAGGGATAAATGGTCTGTATATAAAATTGACATTTCCAAACAGGGGACTGAGTTATAAACTAACTTTTTGTGTATAAATTAAGTTGATGTTCGTTAAATTATTTTATAAAAAACTTTTGGGGTAAAATTGGGGTAAATTAATTTACATATTATTTACATATACTTGTACATTTCGAGGTTTCCATTTCAAGTTTAAAATTAAATTTTAAAGAATCCTTTTAAAGGTAAAACCGACTTTGAAATTTGAATCAGGGTCAGGATTTAATTAAGCAGCTCTAAAATGAAATATAATTTCGAAACTCAATTTGAAATTTAGATTCATTGCCGTGTATTTATTTCTTTTAAAAAATGTTTCTTCCCTGTCTGATCAGGACTTTGACACTCCAGTAACGATGATCATTTTAATTATATATCTGTAAATAAGCCCGCCATTTTTAGAAATTGAGTTTCTAGAAATCCAAATTCTAATCTAACATTTTCAAATCATTTTATAAAAGTATCTGTTGAATTCGACTTTGGACCAGACTGATTTATCATTGCCATGCATACATTTACCTTTGATAATCATTTATGTCGAATTCAAAATTTTCCTATTGAATTTAAAATGGATATTTCAGCAAGCACAGGTTCAAACAGTTTTAAGTTGGTTTATACTACAGTTTATGGCTGGTCTTAACTTACAATTAAGAAAGCTTAGGCTTCTTCCTGCTGTGTACTGAAATACCAAAAATGAACGAAATCATTTTAGATATGTTCAAGAAGAAGCTCCATTTAGGTCAGCTTCAATTAGAACTTAAGTGAGGCCTTCTAGTCCTAATTGAAGAAGATGTAAGTTTAACTTTTGCTTAAGCTTAAACCTATAGGTACTAAAATACTATCCCTTAGTTTGCTACGTGTATGTAGTAAGATTCTGAACCTAATTTGAAAGATGGATATTCGAATCGGATTTTAACTATCAAATCTAAATTTTCAAATTGGAATTCTAAGTGTGGCAAATTGAATTCCGCATTGGACTCGAGGTTTGCATCTGCATTTGAATATACTTTTTACAATCAGATCTGTATTTTTTAATTCGAATAATATAAAAAACCATTAATGTAGATTGAAATTGAGATAAGAATTTCGATCTTTCTTAATTCGAATTTTAAATTGTATTCTAAATTAAGATTCGAATCAGAAAACTGTTTAAAACTGAAGAATTTAGTTAATTCAGAGGGTTAAGTTCGATTGGCTTAACTAAAAGAATCCTGAATGTAATTCTCAAACTGAAAATTAGTTGTACGATCGAATCTTAAATATTTTAAATATTCAAATCTGAGTTTTACCATCAAATCGAATTTTTTAAATCCAATTGTAAGTGGGAAAAGGAATTCCGAATCCGACTGAAATATAAACGAATCCCTGATTATACTCTGTATCGTCAAACTCCTTAAAGCTGAAGAACTTAATCAGTTCAAATAGCTAACTTTGGTAGACTTAAATAAAAAGAATTTGATTGCAATTTTGAAATTAAAATTTAAAATTAAAATTTGAAATTAAAATTTGAAATTTGATTAGAGGGATATTTAGAATCTCACACATTTCAAGTATTCGAATATGAGTTTAACAATAGAATATGATTTTTATTTTAATTCACTAACCTATAACTTGAGATTAAGGTTCGATCTTAGAATCTATTAAATTTCGAATTCTAAACTCAAAATCACCTTGTATGGGACATTTGAATCTTAGTCAGTATTCTAAATAATGAAATCCAAATTAAAAGTTTCATTGTAAATTCTCAAAAAATTACCACTTTTGCAAATTCTTGAATGTCAGATGAGCTGTGGACTGGCATTTATGCGAAATTTGGAGTTATATTGTTTACCTACACAATTCTTGAAATTAAAAATGATTAGCTATTTTATATATCTAATTTCGTTCAGTTCAAGTTAAAGCTCAAGACTATAAAAATACCATCGTTAAAATTCTAATTAAGTTTATGCTACTGCAGATTAAAATTTATTTTTTGGAGCTATTAATCTTTTAATTAGCTAATTTAGTGGGATTCTGAAAGAAGTACTCATATATAGATTTTTGCTTGTGAAGGCTTCTTAACTTTAACAAATTCCTTGGCCTATTTATAATTTTAATTAAATGTCGAATATTAACTTAACACTACACGGTTTCCCAGCCTGCACGAAGTTAAAATCGATGGTGTAGTAAATACATCAGCATTATATGAAGTTTATTTATAATTTCAAAAGATTTTCCTTTAAAGCTTCAATAAATTCAGGTCAGGACTCAAAAAAACCCAACGCTAAATTCGATATCTATCGAGCGTTCGTCGTTAAACACGATCAGTTAATTGCAGTGGGTTTTAGGTACAATACGGTCGGTTGATACGATCGAATAATTGCTTACCTACGATCTAACTATAGCTTCTTGCATCTATTAACCCAACGCAAATGGTTGGGACAGAGCTTTCCGCTTGACGCGTTTGTCCTCGATGTAAATCCGGCCCCCTTAAGCGAGTCCGGAATCCTCCCGATAAAGGAAGGGAGTCGCGCTTTCTTAGCAATATAATTGAAATTTTGAAGAGAGACAGTTTACCATAGCGTTATCTCACTGGGTAGCTCGCGGCTTTTAGGGGCATTTCACTTACGTAAGATTTCACTGGAAATTGCAAACACATGGGTGGCTGCACGCAGAGCAAAAGCGCTAGTTTCGCATTGATCACGTTCACTTGGTTTAAAATTGTTTTTCGGGCGAACAGAATTGGAGCTGAATATAAAGGCAAATCTGTATTTGGTACGAAATTGACTTTTAGCTGTAAACTGGCGTCTGCCACATATATTTCCACTTTTAGATAAAACCAAATACAGAATGGAGAATGTACCAAGAAAAACACGTATTGGGAATTTCGTATCTTACTTAAAGAAAAAAAAAACAGATGCCAACGTCTGACCTGACCCACATTTTTAGGCTATGTACTAGCTAACTTCTTCTAAAAATCCTAAAAATCTCCAGAGCCAACTCTGTAATTTTAAATCAAACACATATTTCAAAAGTTGACACATAATAAGTATTCATATTTAATATTTTATTATTTTACAAACTTTGTTTACGGTTTTTCATAAGACAGCTCTAATTTTAAGTAGGTATCGGAGCAGATTTCTGAATTCTGGAGAAATTTCAAATCCAAGTTAAATATGATTAGGATGAATTACGCCTTATGGGTAATATTTAAGAATTCGTGTTACCTAAATTCATAAAAAACTCTTATTTTATCCATAGACTTAAATTTAAGCCCGAAATATTAAATGGCATGATGAAATACTTAAAGAAAAAATAATATTTCCTTGGGGAAATACCGAAAAAGTAGAAATGAAGAATGTTGGAAAAATTGACAAAATAGAATATATCATCCTCTGTATCATATATCCAGTCCTGATTAGTTAAGCGAAAAAAATCTATACCATCAAAGATTAGATAATAAATTGGAAGAAAATAAGTACACAACAGTAGAAACATTATGCGATCACATACAGCGAAGTATTAATGGAGCTTTAATGGAAGCATTACTTAAAATGGAAAACAGGAAGAAAAGGAAATTATGTAAGTAGTCGGAAGATATAGAAGAACATATAAAAATTAAAGAACAATTATATTTGACAGGCAGCGTCTGGCGGCGTTGGCGGTTCCAGTGGCGTAGGCGGCGACGAGAGGTTCAGCGTGTAGGTGGCGTGGAACAGGCAGCTTTGGTGGCGTCGGCGGCGACGAGCGGTTCCAGCAGCGTAGGTGGCTGGGACAGGCAGTGTTTGGCGGCGTTGGTGGTTCCAGCGAAGTCTGAAGGCGGTGATGGCGATCCAACGAGCACCGAGATGTCGAGAGAGCCCCGAGGTGTCGATGATGATGTTGAGCGTGATGATTGAGCTTGATGTCTGGGAACGATGTCTGAGAGATGATGGAGATGATTGAGGTCGATTTGGGTTTCTCTAACGTATTTATAGCCCGAAAATCCGATGCTGCTTTTTCATTGGCTAGCGAGTGGAGTTGGAGGAGGAACAACAACACATAATCTCTGTGTTTCCGTTATTCACAATTAACTGTCCCAAATCTAATTGCTGATTTTTCTAATAGTTCTCATTGTTCTGTTAGCGTCGGGACGCGTCGATAGACATCACATATGACCTATTTGATTAGAGCTTGAAAGGATTTATCGGATTGATACCTTCGCGAATAAAAATTGGACAGTTCTCCGCGAGATGCGCGAAGGTGATGTGTGATAGCACGCAGATGTTTTTAGAGTTACAGAAGCAATTGGCTTGAAGGGGAGTTTGATATTAAGATAGATTTTTCTTAGCTAGGTTTATATAACGAGTATTTGCTCCTTGCAACTAGTGATGGGCAAATACCGGGTAAATATAATTTAGGTAAATACCTTGGGTATTTACCCGGGTATTTACCCGGGTATTTACCCAAAATGGGTAAATAATAGGGTTTTTTTGATTTAAATGTCTTTTCAGTCCAATAATCGTTTATTTTGTACATATACACGGTTAATCTTATTATTTAAGTAAATTTAATTAGAGAATGGTTGGAGTCATCGGTGTCACTGTACATGTAAGGGACCATATCTGCATCGCTTTCATCTTCATCATTGCTACTCGTTACGAGTACTAGTTCTTCTTCATCATCAGTATCACTTCGTTTCACTTTCTTTTTTGGAACTTCCGAACCACGTGAAAGAAATCTTTTGCTTAATCCAGAGCTAGAAGCTTCTGAATCATTAGCTACTGATATCAATTCGGATTCAGTTACATTTTTTCCTTCCCGCTATGTTGTTGTACACCTTCTTGGAGAAGTTTCCAGTTAAAGGCAAGATACCTAAGTAATTTTCCCTGCTCTAATATTGGTCAGACGATTACGTCTTTTATTATGTATCCAGCTAAATGCACTAAATGATCTTTCAGTGGCAGCGGAGCTGGAGCTGATAGTATGCGAACCGCCACCTCTGAAAGGCGACTGCTCGTACAGATTCCCTTCCCCCATACTATTGGTGTTACTGAAGCTCCCGACAACCAAACGAACTTTTTGCCCCATAGACCCTCTTTCGCACAATAATTGGTCAAGTTTGTCGAAATTGATGTTCTAATTTTCATATCATCAGCAGCCCCCACTAACACAGCTAACCGGTTACGTTACTACGTTAGCAATCAAATATTAGGTCTTTTTAGCAAAAAAACCCGATTTTACGGTGGGTAAATATTTTTTGGGTATTTACCCGATATTTACCCGGTATTTATTTATTTACCCAATGGGTAAATACCCACGGCACATCACTACTTGCAACTAGAAAGTTTTTATTCGAAAGTATGTATTGTAGCGTAGAATTAGTTCTACTACACTAAGGGAGAATGCTCTGATCTTTCGCACCGTAGGTGGCTAGAAACTTAGGCGAGCATTCGCAGTGGGCATTTATGACGTACCTACCCGTCGAACAATGGATTTCTGTGACACTTTCTTATGGAGTTAAATAGAAATGGGGCAATTTAATATTTGAAAATCTGAGAACAACTACGAAAGAGTTGACACATGTCACCGAATCGTCCGATGAAGGGAGAATTTATGGCCAGAAAAAAAGGGATATTGTTAGAAACTTCGTTCTGTTTAATTTTTGAAAGTGCTGGTTTTTTTAAATACCGATTTAAGCGTATCGCCGGTCAGTTGAGGGCACAAAGGGGTGTTCGTGTTAACTTGACGAAGACTTATGACACGGTATCAGTAACCAAATCATGTGATGCAATGCAACATATACAAATTAATCAGACTCTGATAGAAGCAGTACAACAATTGTATAAAAACTGTTCATCAAGGGTAAAAATAGGAAATGAATTATCGGAGGGATTTCCAGTGACAAAAGGACTCCGACAAGGCTGCGGTCTACCTCCAACCTTATTTAAAATATACATAGAGCACGCGCTAAAAAAATGTAAAGCGAAATGGCATACAATGGGCTTCGAACTAAGCAACAGGACAGTATATAAATACTTTGCAATTCGCAGATGACCAGGTAGTTATAGGTCGAACAAAAGAGGATGTAGAATACATTACTCGAAAATTGTTCAAATAATATAATAACTGGGGAATGACAATCAATTTAAGTAAAATAAAGTACCTATGTGTGTAACTCCAAAGAAAGCAAATTATTGGAGCATTAAATGGAATATTTTGGTCGAAAAACATTACCAAAGAAATGAAGAAAGCAATATCTAAATTGATGTTGAAGAGTGTTTTAACATATGGATCAGAACTATGTACACTTACGGAAAGAGATAAAAAGAAGATACTAGCGAAGGATATGGATGCATTACGAAGATCTGCTAGATCATCAAGATTAAAAAGCGTAAGAAATGAAAAAATAAAGGAAATAATGAAGCTTAACACCACAGTCATGGAAGAGATTGAACAAAGACAACTAATTTGCTATGGAAATGTAAGAAGGATGAATGATGAAAGGTTACCCAAACAAATATTGGAATGGAACCACAAGTTAGAAAGAAAAGGGACAGACCCAGGAAAAACTGGCATCAGGGCATACGAAAAGCCATGAGTGAAAGAAACCTAACAGAAGACAACTGGAGAAATAGAAGAGAGTTATAAATGGGAATCAGAAGGCGACGACAAACGCTGAGAAATATAATTATGATGAAGTCGTTCTTAAATCCAAAGCTTAATCGTGAAACCTAATTAAAATTCGATTACACAGTTTAGTTTTAAACATTGAAGTCTGAAGCTTCAAACTTAGATCTGAGTTAAATAAGTTTAAATTTTTTGAAAATTAACAAGAAATCTAAATAAAACTAAAAATCCATGTAAGCATTAACGGAGAATTCCAGGCGAAAACTGTAAATTTAAACCCAAATTTTAATTTGGTTTTTAAAGGCTTGTTACGGCGAGTTTGGCATTTAAACCGCGTTTGATTTGTTTAAAAACGCAGATGGACTAGTCTTCCGAAATATTACATTCAATGAATTAATGGTTTGTTAATTTAATTTCTATTTCAGCAACTGGTAGCGAAGAAATCAATTAAGAAGTATACACTTATAAAGTTGCTTGTACTATCCTAATTTCAACTTAATATTTAAAAATTCATAAAAACTTTATTTTAAAAATAATAAAACATATTTACCCAATACAGTGTTCGCCTCTAATTAAACACCCATTAGTGACAACAAATAAATATTTAAAGAGCCAAGCATTCGATATTTCATTATAAAAAATACTTAAAACATAATAATTTATTCGAAATCGATAAAAGCTATTATTCCTGCCAGTGAATTTGATATATGGCTTAGCAAGCAGTTGTGGAGATTAATTTTAATCCTGGGAGAATGTAGTAGTTTAATATTTAAGGGTAAAAAATAAGCTGCGTTCAGAAAACTCCATTCGGGAGCTTCGAACCCAACCTCTAATGATTAATATTAGACCCTCGCCATTTTATGATAGCCCGCAATTTTGGATGAGGTCAACTTTGAAAAAATGAGGGGGTCGTACTTTTCGTTAAAATAAGTATGGAGAAAACGAATGTGTGCCACAAAGATTGTGGAACACGATATGACCAGGAAAATGAAAAAATTGCCCTATTTATCAAATAAACTGAAACACTGAAATGTTCGCGATGTATATCAGTCGTAGCAAATTTTACAAGAATGAAGGTATTACGATGCGGGATGAGGTTTTTACTTTTTAAAGAAATAGAACACTCTTCTCGCTGTCAGTTTAAGATGTTAGTTTAACTGTCTTACAACGCAATTTTCTTTTACTATTTCTCTAGCCAATGAAAAAATATAAAAAGTTTTAACGTACCGTCATTTAAACAAATGATAGGTAAAATTTATGGAAGGTATCTGTGGTTTTAAAGCAAAGCTAAGTCTAAATTTCTAATGTAGGAAAAATATTATCATAAATCTTCATGAATGAAAGTGATATTCATTATGCTTCATTCATTAACATGTTACTTAGAAATACTTATAACTTACAATTAATAACTTAAAAAGACTTTTCGGTAGCTTAGTGAATTATAGTGAATGTTTCGCAAGGAAAGGAACATACTAGTAAGTTCTAACGCAGTCCGGACTAATTTTTAAATCCTGAGCGAATTAATTGTGAATCCCGTTACGTAAGACATGTTAAATTAGATAAGTCCATAAATTAAACTAAATAATTTAGAGCTTTTGAAAAGAAAGTGTTTGTCTTTTAGGATCATGAATGATCATAAATAAGCTTTTATATATTATAGAGAAAATCGTGCATAATATTATACCATATGAACAAAAATTATTTAGATATGTAACGGTTCATTTTCCGTTATATTATTTTGCTCCTTTCAATTGCTTATTTACGGTGAATGCATTTATTGAACCTCTATTTATTATATATTCACTGGTAAAAGATTACGTAGTTAGTGACTTTTTCGTTTTGAGTAGGTTTTCTGATTTGGGGAGAGAGCGTCATGCGCGTTTGGGGATTGGCGTTGCGTTCGAGAAATCTTGGCTTTTTCCGTTTGGGTTGTCTGCCGAGGCAGTTGAGTTTGGTGAAATTTATCCCGAAGTTACCTATTTAATTCTAATAGAATTTTCGTAATTATAACTTCCGAGATTTTCGGTTTTGTTTCACGTTGTGAACTTATTTTTTAGAAGCACCAAGATTGTGGTGGTAAGTGGAGATTTTTGCCTTATCATTGAACGCACGTGTTAATGGCGACTTTGTTACAGCTTCTTTCTTTTCGTTTGGTTTTATTTTCCATTACTTTACCGTACTCCGGCTCTTTTGGTTATTGCCTTTTTGCGGCTGCATTATTTATGGAGTTGAAGGATGCGGTATTATTGAAAAATTATTTATCATTGCTGGTTATTCGCCACTCGATCGCTTGGAGGATTCAAGGTCGGTGTTTATTGAATTGTTAAGTGTCGTCGAATTTACCTGGTTTTAGTCCATTTATTAAATTTCTTATCATTAAACTTGTGTGTTACCTTCGAGGTGATTGTTAATTTTGCTTTATTAAAATATATATACAATTGAATTTTAACGCCTTCAGCGAATTTAATTTGCATTAATATTAATTATTTCATATTCATCTTTTTCGCTTCACGAAATAAATTTATATTTTTGTTGTAATATTCTGTAACGCTTTAGGTTGGTTTTTCCATTTTATTTTATTAGCATAACGAATTTGCGTGTTTTTTTTTTAAGGTAATAAGCTTGAGTTTAAACAAGGCTATTGCTATTTATTTTTGATCGTTCATTTTTATTAGACTTGTTTTCACTCAGGTAATAAAGGTAAGCGCTTATTTATTATATTATTTATCCACCTTGATCGTTTTTTTTACCATTCATGTATATTTTTCATTAATTCAACTAACGTTGATATTTAGTTTTTTTTGGTTCTTTTGAAATTAACCTAAGCGAATTGTTTTGTATGTTTGATTGAATATTTTTGGCTTTTACTTTTTTCATTTAATTTGTCTATTGTTAAATACTTTGAATTTATTAAACTTACTTATCTGTATTTCTATATTTTTTTTGAAAACTGAAAAGTTTTCTGGCGCCCAATTTTTTTCATTTTTTATCAGTATTCACTTTCTGAGTTTTAATTTTGATAAGGCAATCCTCGACGATCTACGGCCCTCGCAAACAACTAAGTTAGTCGGCGAATTCTTTTGATTTATTTTATAAGTATACAGGTAGGTGATTATTTTACTTTGTTTCGCTTTTACCTGTTATACTAAATTGACGCAGCAACGTGGGGCTTTCGAGATTGCTACTGGTTTTCTCCCCTTATCATTTTATCATTTTTTTCGACACCTTTGTTCGGACACTTTGTCATTTTATTAATTCGCCACCATGAGTTTCAACGTTAATGCTTTGAGGGGCGATGAACTCTCTTATGAACTAATCTTCCGAGGGATAGATCCCGAATTCATGTCCGTTGACCAAAAGCGCAAGGCTTTACGTGCTAAGTTAGCCCTGGAGAAATTAGATACCTCTTTAATAAACAGTTACCCTCCTATTCAGTACGATGTTCCTGGTGAGTTGGATGTTTGTGGAACGAAATTGAGTGAGCTGTCCTCCCAGATCAATAATGTTTTTCTTAAAAAACCTACTTCTTCTGAATGTGTGAGACTTGACGCTCGGTTGTCCCATTTATTTGCTAGGTTGAATCGTTTGAAACCCGAAAGTGACCTAGAATCCCTTCACGCCGATAAGGTTAGTCTTTGTTTGGACTTACTGGACTTAGTTAGGAAAACCGTTGACGACGATGAAATCCCTGAAGATGAATCCGAGGTTGAACAACCCGAATCCAATATTGAAGAAGTTTTACCGTTAGCTAACTCCACGAGTCAGCGCCCGCGGGTCTCTTTTTCTGACGTTCAGGTAGTTGATTTATCTCGTCCAAGAGCTCCTGTATCTTCGGGTGGTGGTCCAATTGAAGATCCAATTGATGAATTACGTCGTCAACTTGATCGTTTACAACTCTCTAGAGCTACTTCGAATTCTATCACGACTGCTAGTTTACCTTCTTTTACTAAGTCAGTTCCTGTTTGTAAGTGGGGTTTAACTTTTACCGGTGACGCTAGTGTTATTGGAGTCAACGCTTTTTTACAACGAGTCGAAGAACTTAGAGTCGCTCGCAATGTTTCTTTTGATCAATTGTTTGCCAGTGCGGTAGATCTATTCTCTGGTCAAGGTCTCGTTTGGTTCCGAGCTGTTAGGAATCGTGTTACTTCATGGTCCGAATTAATTGACAAGTTACGTTTTGACTTTTTGCCAAATGATTTCGACGAAGCATTGTGGGAAGAGATTAAACGACGTAAGCAAGGTTCCGACGAAAAACCAAGTTTGTTTGTAGCCGTACTTTTAAACCTTTTCGACCGTTTAGTAGAGAAGCCTTCTGAGTCAATAAAACTTAAACATATTTTACGTAACTTACAACCTTTTTATGCTACTCAACTTTCGTTAACTGAAATTAGAGACGTTGATCAACTTCTTGTTTTGTGTAAACGGTTAGAGGAAGTTAAACTTCAAAATGCTAGGTATAGAAATCCTAACCTTGATTATTCTTTACCCCTCGAACCTGATTTAGCTTACCAACCCAAGAAGAAGCCTCCAAATGTTGTTAGTGCCGAAGTTTTCACTTCTAAACCTGCTTCTACTTCTAAAGTTTTTAAGAAAGTAGCGAATCGAGCTAGGTCTAATACTAAATGTTGGAACTGTCAGGGTACGGGGCATACTTTTCATACCTGCTCTCAATCCAAGACTATCTTTTGTTACGTCTGTGGTAACCCTGGGGTTTATTTTGCCAAATGTTTAAGGTGTCATCCAAAAAACGAGGCTTAGGGATTGGATGTTGCAGCCGATCCATCCCTTCTGTAGAATTATTGAAGGCTGAACTCGAATTATGGCCATCTTGGTTGAACGTGGTACGTAATTTTTGTGTTTCCTCTCCTGAGACTTCAGCTATTTTTGCTAAACGTTCAGACGATAACAGGCCCTATGTTTCGGTTTTTATTAACGGCGAACCTGTTCAAGCTCTCTTCGATTCTGGAGCCAACCAGACTTTGATTGGTAAGAATGGTTTTTACCTAATTCGAAAACACGATCTTAAAATTAATAAAAGTAATTTACCTCTTTCCTTAACCACTGCTGATGGTAATTCGCAGACTATGTTGGGTACTGTATCACTTCCTATTTCTGTTGACGGGGTTTCTAAAACTCTTGACGCCGTTGTTTGTGGTACTATTCCGTCTACTCTTATTTTAGGGATGGATTTTTGCTACTCTTTTGGAGTTAAAACCGACTTTGTTTCTAACCAATTTTCGGTGTCTGAGGTTTCCGCATTACAAGCTATTTGTAGTACTGACGATTTGAGTCCACAACAGAAATTATTATTGGATGAAATCATTCAAAATTTCACTGAAATTTCAGGTCCCGAGTTAGGTCGAACTGATAGAGTTTGTCATATTATTGATACTGGTGATGCAGATCCCATTAAACAACGTTATTATCCACTTTCTCCTGCTATGCAAGTACATGCTAATGCCGAATTAGATAAGATGTTAGAGAATGGTATTATACGTCCTTCTAAATCTCCTTGGAGTTCGCCCATGGTTCTGGTTAAAAAGAAAGATGGTGAATCTTTTCGCCTGTGTTTTGACGGAAGGAAACTGAATTCTGTGACAAAGAAAGATGCTTATCCTATTCCTTTCTTATCAAGTATTTTAGATAAATTAAGAGATGCGCGATTTCTTACGTCAATTGATTTGAAGCAAGCTTTTTATCAGATTCCTCTCCATCCTGATTCACGCGAAAAGACTGCTTTCGTTGTTCCTCGTAGGGGTTTGTTCGAGTATAATGTTATGCCTTTTGGTGTTGCCAACGCTCCCGCTACGCAGCAGCGTTTGATGGATTCTATTTTCGGTCCCTTGCTTGGTGATAACATCTTTGTTTATTTAGACGACATTATCATTGTTTCGAGTACTTTTCAGGAACATTTAAGCATGTTAAAAGAAGTTTACGACCGGTTGAAGAATGCCAATTTAACTGTTAACATTGATAAGTGTGAATTTTGCAGACCTAGTTTGACTTATTTAGGTTTCATCGTTGACAAACATGGATTGCATACAGACCCTAAGAAGGTCCAAGCTATTTCTAATTATCCCAGACCTTCTACTGTAACCGAGGTTAAACGTTTCCTTGGCTTAGCTTCTTGGTATAGGCGTTTCGTACCCAATTTCGCTACTCTTTCTGCTCCCATTTCAGACCTTATTAAAGGACGTGTTAAAAAACAAAAGATTACCTGGACGGAGGAGGCTGAAACTTCTTTCCGTGAAATCAAATTACGATTAACTTCAGCTCCTATTCTTTGTAGCCCTGACTTCACTAAACCCTTTAATATTCAGTGTGACGCTTCGAGTTACGGGTTAGGTTGTATTCTTACGCAGGGTGAAGGAAATGCTGAAAAGGTCATTGCATACGCTTCACGTACTTTAAATTCTTCTGAACGTAATTACTCTGTGACTGAAAGAGAGTGTTTGGCAGTTATCTTCGGTGTAGAAAAATTTAGAGCATATATTGAGGGAACTCATTTTACAGTTTTTACCGACCACTATTCTTTATTGTGGTTAACTAATATGCGTGAGCCCACTGGTCGTCTTGCTAGGTGGAGTGTTAGACTTTCACAATACTCTTTTGATATTAAACATCGACCGGGCAAACACAACGTTGTTCCCGACGCTTTATCACGAGCTCCTGTCATAGTATCCGCTTTAGAACTTGCTGAAGTTGACTTAGATCCTTGGTATCTGAAGATGATTGACAATGTCCAGAATAATCCTGATAGTTATCCCGGCTGGAGAATTGAAGGCCATAGCTTGTATAAATATACTTCTAATCGACATAATATTACCAGTAATTTGATTGAATGGAAGCAGGTAGTCCCTAAATCAAGACGTAGAGAACTTTTCAAAATTTTTCATGATGAGCCTACCTCCGCTCATTTGGGTGTTTATAAAACGTTTCATAAACTTTGTGAGCAATATTATTGGCCCAAAATGCATGCCGATGTTGTTCGTTATGTCCGTCATTGCGATATTTGTGCGGCTAGTAAAGCTTCTCAGCTTGCTAGACCTGGTTTTATGGGAAAGGAAAAGAAAATTTTATATCCTTTCCAATGTTTGTCCATAGACATTATGGGTCCTTTTCCTCGTTCTAAAAACGGTCACACTAGCATCATCGTTGTGTGTGATTGGCTCACTAAGTTTGTTTTAGTGAAAGCAGTGCGTCAAGCTACCGCTAAATCGGTTGTTAACTTCATTGAGAACGAAGTTTTTCTTATTTTTGGGGTTCCTCAAGTGTGTATGGTCGATAACGGTCCACAATTCATTAGTTCTGACTTTAAAAAACTTATGAATAGTTACCAAGTTCAACAGGTTTGGTATAATGCTTCTTACCATCCACAGGTTAATTTTGTGGAAAGAGTCAATAGAGTAATTGGTACTGCTCTCCGTTCATATGTAAATGACAATCATCGCACTTGGGATGTTAATCTTTATAAAGTAGCTCATGCTTTACGTAATGCTATTCACGAAGTTATAGGTTATACTCCTTCTTTTCTTAACTTTGGTCGAACCGTTCCGGTTTCGGGAGATTATTATGGTCGTCTAAAGAATTTTAAAGAGGAAGAATTGACTCTTGACACCCGCGAAGACTTAGTCGCTGATGTTAATCAGTTGTCCGAATTGTATCAAGACGTTCGTAGACGCCTTAACAACGCTTACCAAAGAAATTCTAAATCCTACAACCTTCGTAAACGACCTTTAAGATTTCATCTTAATGATTTAGTTTGGAAACGTAACTACGTTTTGTCAGATGCTTCACGTCATTTTAACCAAAAGTTAGCTCCTAAGTATGTCAAATGTAAAGTCATTAAAGTAATAGGACCTTTAACTTATCAACTCGCGACGGTCCCTGATAATAAACGTGTAGGTGTTTGGCATATTAAGGACCTCAAACCATGCTTTGGGGAAGAAGAATTTGAAGAATAAATTTAGTGTGAATGTGGGTGAATGCAGTGTGATTGTTGTTGGTTGAGCTGGTAGATATGTTTGGTCATTGACCCTAAGGATTTCTTTATGGTGTTTGTTCGCTCTAACTATCTATATTTTGATATTGACCTTGATTAGGTTATTTTTAGTGTTAGGGGTCGAAAAGCATTTATTTTACTCCTTTATTTATAACCATTTTGGTTTATTTTTGTTTAGGGTGCATTAACACATTCCTTATTTTTAATGCGAACCTATTCTTATTTACCGATTTGTTGGTGCTACTTCCACTGATTATGGATTTATTTTGGGAAGTTTATTTGAGTGGCGGATTTTCTGTAAATTCAACGAACTCATCCGTTGTTAGAGTGGTCAGGCACTTTCGTGTCTTTGATTGAATATTTTTTCCTGCGTGTGTTTGTGTCATTTACTTCTCCCTGAAGACCTTTTATCCATGTTTTGGTTAACAGAATCGTCTTCCTTGTACCTTTGTTTTTAGTCTTTTGTCCTCCATCCTTTCCTTTTCCTTCGCTAGCATTTTTGGGTGGTAGGTAGAGGATGCCGGCAGGCCACGGGGGTGTCTTTTCCATTTCCCCATACAAAAGGCACTCTCTAGGGTTTTACCTTCAGGTTGCCCTTGTGTTATTGTGTTCGTGTATTTTATATGTTTTTTGCAATTTTTGATTTCGTTTTCCTACCGTTGGTCACGGTGGCGGTTGTTTCAGTGGGCTAGTCGGTCCTGGACTAGTTCGCTTTACCTTGGCCTAGTGTGGTGGTGGGTTTAAGATTTTTACTGCTACTCACTGAAAGTTACCTACGTTCACTGATGTATTCTTTCGGGAACCAGTGCCGGGTGGCTCAAGGTGGTAGTAGTTTCGTTTGTTTTTCGGCTTGATTCCATTTTGAAATTTTCTGTTGTCTTTTTAGTCAGCCACACGAAACCAACCCTCCTACCCTCTCCTTCTTCTGTGGTTGTTTTGTGCCGTTTTATCCCATTTTTTTTTATTGTTTTTTCTCGGTGCTGCCATGCTGTTGCTCATTTATTTTTTTTGTTCATTAGTGGAGCTAACACTAGTTGTGTTAGGGTGGTCGGTTGGCCCACCGGCGCAGCAGTTTTCATCCATGCAGCGAGGGGTCAACTGGCATTTGTTTTGTCATTTTTTAGATGAGCAATGGTTGGGTCAGTACTGTGTTTTTTTTTCTCTCCTTTATTTTATTTTTTTAGTCCTTTGTTCTCCTTTCATGTTCCTCATTTTCTCCGGACCTTATTTTTCTCCAGTTCTATCTCTGGTGAGTTTTCTCCTCTGATCGATGGTTTCTACTTTCGTCGTCTTGGTTGGGGGGAGTGTAACGGTTCATTTTCCGTTATATTATTTTGCTCCTTTCAATTGCTTATTTACGGTGAATGCATTTATTGAACCTCTATTTATTATATATTCACTGGTAAAAGATTACGTAGTTAGTGACTTTTTGGTTTTGAGTAGGTTTTCTGATTTGGGGAGAGAGCGTCATGCGCGTTTGGGGATTGGCGTTGCGTTCGAGAAATCTTGGCTTTTTCCGTTTGGGTTGTCTGCCGAGGCAGTTGAGTTTGGTGAAATTTATCCCGAAGTTACCTATTTAATTCTAATAGAATTTTCGTAATTATAACTTCCGAGATTTTCGGTTTTGTTTCACGTTGTGAACTTATTTTTTAGAAGCACCAAGATTGTGGTGGTAAGTGGAGATTTTTGCCTTATCATTGAACGCACGTGTTAATGGCGACTTTGTTACAGCTTCTTTCTTTTCGTTTGGTTTTATTTTCCATTACTTTACCGTACTCCGGCTCTTTTGGTTATTGCCTTTTTGCGGCTGCATTATTTATGGAGTTGAAGGATGCGGTATTATTGAAAAATTATTTATCATTGCTGGTTATTCGCCACTCGATCGCTTGGAGGATTCAAGGTCGGTGTTTATTGAATTGTTAAGTGTCGTCGAATTTACCTGGTTTTAGTCCATTTATTAAATTTCTTATCATTAAACTTGTGTGTTACCTTCGAGGTGATTGTTAATTTTGCTTTATTAAAATATATATACAATTGAATTTTAACGCCTTCAGCGAATTTAATTTGCATTAATATTAATTATTTCATATTCATCTTTTTCGCTTCACGAAATAAATTTATATTTTTGTTGTAATATTCTGTAACGCTTTAGGTTGGTTTTTCCATTTTATTTTATTAGCATAACGAATTTGCGTGTTTTTTTTTTAAGGTAATAAGCTTGAGTTTAAACAAGGCTATTGCTATTTATTTTTGATCGTTCATTTTTATTAGACTTGTTTTCACTCAGGTAATAAAGGTAAGCGCTTATTTATTATATTATTTATCCACCTTGATCGTTTTTTTTACCATTCATGTATATTTTTCATTAATTCAACTAACGTTGATATTTAGTTTTTTTTGGTTCTTTTGAAATTAACCTAAGCGAATTGTTTTGTATGTTTGATTGAATATTTTTGGCTTTTACTTTTTTCATTTAATTTGTCTATTGTTAAATACTTTGAATTTATTAAACTTACTTATCTGTATTTCTATATTTTTTTTGAAAACTGAAAAGTTTTCTGGCGCCCAATTTTTTTCATTTTTTATCAGTATTCACTTTCTGAGTTTTAATTTTGATAAGGCAATCCTCGACGATCTACGGCCCTCGCAAACAACTAAGTTAGTCGGCGAATTCTTTTGATTTATTTTATAAGTATACAGGTAGGTGATTATTTTACTTTGTTTCGCTTTTACCTGTTATAGATAAAGGGTGGCTTTGGAATTCTGAATGTACCTATCATGTAGAACCAACAACAAGCTGAACCAATCAAAGGCTGTGATTTTGTTCACCATGGCCATCCCTTATCTAAATAATTTTTGTTCATGTGGTACTTTATGGCACTGTGCCATAAAGTTGTTATAACAACGGAATAAACAAACGTTACTTAACAAACACGTCAGTCGTTATAGTAACAAATACTATTTTGTGCCAAATACGTCATAATTTTATATAACCTGAATAATTATCATTTTAGCAAAAAAAAACTAAAATTAAATTTCTTATACATAAATAATTGTAATGCTAGTCGACGATAAAATAGTATATGAAATTAGTTTATAATGCAGTATTATGGCATTCGTGAAATTATCGCATTCACTGCGTTCATGCGCTAATTTTATTCATGCCATAATACTGTACATTATAAACTAATTTCATAATGTACTATTATATGACATATTTCCAAGGCTTCAATTTTATTTTTACCAAACCAAAAACTTTCGGACAATCACACTCAAAAATTTTTAAGTCATGATCCGACAATAAATTTAAAATTGAAAAGAGAAAAAGAAATTCTAGGTTATATACTGAAAACTACAGTTATAGAAATGACTGCCATAGAAATGAATGCCTCGAAATCCCCAAATAAACGAATTTTGCACAGAAGATAAAGGGGAAAGTGACAAAAGGTTGATTTCACAAGGTGTGGGGGAGATTTAAAAGGGACCGAGGTTAAACGATTGAGAGTTCAGAACGCTACTGGGTTAAGTTCTATTCAACAAAGTTCTAGAACAAACATTTGACCCAATTTTTCTCCTATTCAGTTCCAACATTTTTTTAGTATTGACTTGATTGACATTTTTAGTTATCTTTCTGAATCAAACCAAATTAATCGACTTTAAAATAAATTAAACTGCACGTTTCTTTGCTTTAAATAATAACAAATCGTTAAATACTTACAGGAGGAAGTTAATAATATATATCGATTCATTCCGAGAACATACAAAAACTGCTTAACATATCAAATTAACAAGATTTAAATGGGACTAAAAATAGACTCATTTAATATACTGTCAACAGAAGCCCTTTCCTGGACGAATTAAAATCCAACCTTTCATGTTCCACTAATTAATTAACATATTAAATTAAGGGCAACTTAATTCGATTAGCCTCAACAAAAACGAGTTGGAGAAAATTAAGTAAATGAATATGCTCAGGTATAATCAGAAAAATTTTGGGGTCTTTCGCTTAATTAAGCAATAAAAGTCACGTCAAGTCAACACGAAATTTTATGAGGTGCAAATAAAACTCTGAATTATTTAACACCGATTTTAATTATGTTAACTAAACGCAAACGAGCTTCGTTTGGTCTTCAAATAAATACCGAAAAATTTGGGACAATCAATCGTTACTAATCAACGTTTGTTTACAAAATAAACATCGTCAGAAAACACGAAATTCCACAATAACGTATCATGACCTGGATGTAATGCACTGACCTTTTGATTAATCGTGGAATTCGATTTGATACATTTGGGAAAATATTTAAATCTTCTTTTGGTCCTTTTAGTTCAATTAGTTCTGTGTTAGAAGCAATCTTAAAGTATTTAAAAAAATCGAAACAAAACGGTTTACAAGATTTAAGACCTTCTACACCACTACATAATTTCCAAGGAAATGTGCTTCGGCTTTAAGTTTAACACAAAATTTTATGCTAAAGTTTCGTGGCCTTTATGAAACAAGTTTACCATCCTTAATTAATGCTCTTTCATGTGTTTTGTTTGTAATTTTACCCCAACATTCATATACCTCCCCTTGAAGGATTTTACTTGAACACTTTGTAACATTTCGCTTTATTCACAGCTTTAACTACCAACTGCTAAAATCGCTCACTTGCAAATTTTGAAAACTTAAAAAAAATTATTACACTTTCCCAGTAAGCAGACAGCTACTTTTAAATTACTTCCAGAATTCTCCGCAAGAAAGCTTTCACGGTTCACAAAAAAAACCCATTTCTTTAACAGGAAAGATTCGTGTGACCCACGAAACTTTTTTACATTAAAAACTTGAGTAATTAGAAAATTATTGCTCTTTATTTCTGTTTTAATTAATGGAAAAAGTCTAGCTTGGAGTAGAAACGAACTTCATTTAATGCAGTCTAACTGACGTCCTCTTGAAAAATAATTGTGCCAGCTGTTTTTCTTTTTGTTTTTTGTTGAAGATTTCATACGAGCCCCGCGTCAGAAGTATTCGCCTACCTCTTTTGGGTAAAGAAAAAGACAGTTAAATACATACGTATCCAATTTCTTTTTTGTTATATTTTAGGAATATTTCTTATGATTTAATTTATTCATTGCATAATTTTTATCTGGATATTTTAAAAATCCCAAATATTGTCTGATTCGATTAAAAATAACGTGTCAAAAGAATTCATCTATTTAAGCACAAAATCCTAAAGAAACAAACATCAATTATCAACTAACATAGTTTTTTCCTTATTTTTGACGGTCCTTTACGGTTGTTCATGATTATTACAGGGAAGTACTTACAAGATGACTCGTGAAAGATCTGTATTGTAAGAAATACGAAAGAAAATCGTAGAATTATTTAAAACTGGGTAATCCTCAATTACCAAAAATGTAATTATTTCGTGATCTACTGTTAGAGATGTGATCAGAAATAACTTTAACAGCATAAAAAGCCATAGAAAAGAATATGTCAGTCAGCACTTGCACAAGAGCACTAAAACAATAATTGGACTACAAGTTTTTCACGACAAGACGATATGACCATAAATTAACGCAACAAGCGTAATTAATTTTGTTACCTACACAGGCGAAAGAGAAAAAAAAATAGAAAATGGTTGAAAATGGGCTCGGGAGCGAGAAAATTGGACGTTACAGCAGTGGGAATCAATGATATGGAACGATGAATCAAAATGAGATGAACCAAAAATTATAAATAATATAGCTAGGCGAATACTTTTGTGACGCAGGGCTCGTATAAGGTTCTTGCAGTAAATATTGAAATTAAGACAAATTTATAAACAATATCACTGCGAAACTATATTTGTACGCTGCTGACTGATACCACTCAGTAGACTTGCGAAAGTATTATTTGTTTGAGTTTGCTACTTAATTATTGTTTTTAATTGCAAAGGCAAATATTCAACCACTTTGAATAGAAATATCTTTCAACAGTAAGGTCACTTATTTAAACTGTTAGAAATACATATATATTTCTTTTATTTTTATTCTTTAAGAAAGAAACAATATATTCTCCAATCAAATGTTTTCAGTTTCAAGGTAATTTTTAAATTTAACAAAAGTGAATATATTAAACTTGACATTCCATGCAATAGAATTTAAAACAACTCGAGCAGAAAATGTAATTAGACGGACTAAAATATTCTAGGTTATGTGGTATCACATTTTTACATAACAATGGAATTTATCAGATATGCAAATTGACGTTGTTACAAAGTAGTCAAACACAATGATCTGAAATGGAGCTCATAAAATATCCAATAAAAGTGCTGTAAAAGAGTAACTAAATATTTTTATAACGTGAGCGTTGGAAATCCCTTTATTCAATTTTGCTTTTTATCAAAATCGTTTTTTGTGTTATTTTTGATGTTCTACAACAAGGTATCAGCAAAAATTTGAATAAAAATTCAAAATATTGGGTTGTTACGTTCTCAGTTACATTTTTTATTAAACAGATTTAAAAATCTGTGTTTTTTTTGTCGAAATAAAAAGTGACTGAATGGACATAGTTAAGCGAGAAAATATCGCTATAAATCCAATTAAAGCGCCTAACATAGTTTGCCCTTTGTTAACGACTACGCAGCAACTTTGTATTATGAAGAAAACATTTCTGCTAATTGTTCAATCATATAAACATGTTAGCCGATTGTGTTAATCTGGTATAATATAAAATGGTTAATGTGTCTGCAGTAATCTGGCTTTATTTGATTTTTTGTACTTATAGTGTAACTTCTAATTTAATACTCGAAACAGTTTTACTAGATTTTTCCGACAAGTTGCATTGCAAATTTTACCCTAAAATGGATTGGGTCAATCTGTAAATCTGTAGATACACAAAATCAAAAGGGTTAAACTAAATCTGATTTTATTAAATGTTGTATCCAGAAACCATAGCTTTTAACGAACTAAGGGTGGGTTGTACATTTGTACAACACTTTATTGAGTTAACGAATGATCAGATCTCAAAAAACGGTATCATATGTTGCCGTATCAATATTCAATTTTGTCTATTTTAATTTGACGAGCTAAATTATAGTTATACAATCCGGCCTTGGTCCAAAAATATTCTTCTACTCTTATTCGAATGGGTACATTGAATTGTATAACTATCACCCTAAAATCAACTAAGTTAGTCTGCTGAAACACAAAACACGTTATCTGATTTTACACGCAAAAAGTTGCGTCTATTTAACTTAAGCCCAAACCTTTTCTACTAGTTTCGTATTCAGTCGTATTATAAGCATGCTTAAAAAATCGTTTCGGTTAATTTTCTGAAATAACAAGTGTCAAAAGAATCTAATATAATCTGGTCTTATCTGATTTTATGTACAAAGAGTATTCAATGAAACTGTCCTATCGAGACCAGGCTGCCAATCCATAGAAATCTTAGTAAGTCGTTCCAGACTAAGATGTGCAGGACATATTATGATGAATGATAACAGAATTGAGAAAGCCATTCTATATGGAGAATCGTTAAAAGGAAAGCGTAAACAAGGAGGCCAACAGCTGCATTTTGTGGACTTCACGAAAATATCAAAAGTGTCAACGCTACAGACACACGGAAAACCCAAGCAACCAATCGAAGTGTGTGGCGTACTCTTATACATAGATACCAGACCTCCAGAGGAAGAAGACGTTCCGGTACGTCAAACACCAATTTCATATATCCAGACTGTGGAAGAGTCATCACTTCAAGAATAGGTCTCTTTAGTCATCAGTACTGGCACAACCGAAACCGTTAATATTTCCGATAATGCAGTACAGATATTTTCTGCCAACCTTGCTTCACTAGTTGCAGTCAAGTGTATAAACATTGTACTAGAACTGTTTCGATTAAGGCCATGCGCCAAGCACAATTAATATTTAATAAGGCATGTTGTGAATATTGTTATTGTTAATTAAACTAAGAAGACATTATAGTACAATTACAGCTAATAAAGCTGGAATACTATATAAAGTATATAGAAGTATATTATAGAGACACGTACAATTCTAAAACAACCGAGAAAGATATGTATGGTAATATACCGAAAACACAAGTGTTAGATATAGGTTCAGAGAGCATCCTAGACCTCAGTCAAGAAGAAATAATGAGAACACTAAATCAAACAAAAAATAATAAAACCCCAAGTGAGAACGGAATTATAGAACTATATAAATAGTATTAAATTAATGTCTACATCAAGGAGAAATTCCCAGGCATTGTCAAAATGCAGTAGGTAGTTATCTTACTACACAAAAAAAGCGACATAATAAAGTTGCAAAATTACTTATTAGCATGTTGTCTAGTCTATATAAATAATTTACGAAAATTCGGACTAATAGACTCAGTAACAACTTAGATGCGTATCAACCTAGGGACCAACGGGGGTTTAGATCAAGTTATAGCACATTACATAGACCATCTTCAAACAACACAATGATTGCTTGAAAATTATACCGAATATACTTTTGGCTCTCGGATTTGTAGACTTTCAAAAAGCGTTTGATATCATAAAAATTTGGGCAATATTACGAGTACTAACGCATTGCCGCATAGACCACAGATAAGTACACCAAATTACTAACATACTATATAAAAATGTAACTCTCACTAACAAACTTCCAAAACCAATAAAATACCAATGAAAAGCGGCATTAGACAAGGAAAAACTATCTCTCCAAAATTGTTTACGCTAACGCTAGCTCCCTTTAAAAACCATGATTGGCACCAAAGAGGCATTAATATAAACGGAGGATATTTAAATCACCTCCGATTCGATTTGCTGATGACATCATCATAATAACAGATAATGTCCAAGATCTAAAGAAGATGATGTCCCAACTGACCGCAACATCAAAAAAAAAGGAGGAATCAACATAAATCTTGACAAGACTAAAATTCTGCCTAACTTTTGCTGCTGAATCACAATATCTCACTGAATTCAACGGATATTAGACAAGTGAATGAATACATCTACCTAGGGCATACTATAAAAGTAGGCAAAGAGAATTAAAAGCCCGAAATCAATAGACGAACTAAATTGGGATAGATGGCGTTTGGCAAATTGGAATATAATGGAAGAGCAGCATTTCAAACGTTTTGAAAAAGAAAGTTTTGACCAATGTATATTACCAGTGTTGACTCAGAGATACTTACCTTGACGAAGAGTGTAACGGATAAATTAAAAAATACACAAAGGGCAATGGAAAGATCTATGCTCGAAATTAGCCTCCGCGATAGAAAAATAAACATTTGGATTCGCAACCAAACTAAAGTAACAGATATGATACACCGAGTTACATCTTCGAAGCGCAATTGGGCTGGATATTTATTAGCGGGAGTGCGGGATAATCGATTGACCAGACTATGAATGGAATGGCAACCAAGACTGGGCAGAAGAAGCGTCGGAAGGCCGCAATTACGATGGGTGGATAAACAGCATCTATGTACTGGTTATGTGTTGAATAAAGCAGAGAACGATGGAAATCTATTGAGGGGGGGGTGAAACAAATGTAACAATCTTCTGTTTCCCTTACAAGTCAATGAAAAGTTAGCTAGACTGAAATTAGAATGATTTTTTTTTCTGTTTGCTCTTCCTTATTCTTCTTCTTGCAGTGGCATGCCCTTTACAGGGCGTTGCCGATCCTCTGTCCATATGCCTATGGTGTGCGTATTAAGTAGCATACATACATAGAGGGGACCTACAGCTTTACGTGGGCTCCGAACCACGGAAGTGCTTTCACTTCTACTTCAGAGAGGGCCTACTAGGCAGAATACACCTCGGGTGGTTTTCCATTACCTTCCGAGGGAAGCGGGCGGGTATTTTCGATGTATATGTGACCCTGGGAATCGAACCCGGGCCATCTCAGTGGTTAGACGCACGCTTAACCAACTGAGCCACCACCGCCTTTCTTTATTAAACAGCTTCAAATATCTGTTTTTCATATTTTCTAGCACTAGTATAAGAATTGAACGTAATATGGCTTTATTAAATCTTCTCTACGTATAGCCAATTAACTGAGTAAAAATTTTGTTCAAATTGCAAACCAATGGTTGCATTCAACTAAGTCAAACTGAATAATTGGTTAATTTATACAAAACCATGGAACATAAATTAAAATAAAAGGCTAATGTAAATTATTATTTAATGTAAATATTAAAAGAAATAACGTAGCAACTTTATGTTTATCTTACATGTTATAAAAAAGTTAACTACAACTGATTTGCAGCTATGTCTTTATTATACCTCTTAAACAATTAAACCCCTGTTTTTTTTTGGCACCAATCCCTGAATTTTGAAACTTAATCTGATCTTATTAAATCTTCCATACGTACAACAGGTGAAGTACATTAAGTAGGCAAAAAATGTCTAAATTATGAGCGTCAAATTGCATTTAATCGCGTAAAACTAATTGGCAAATTTCTTAAAAACAGAAGCAAGTCAATCAAAAGTCAAAATAAAAGGATATTCGAAATTACAATTTAATTAAGCCGAGGCGTAAATATTTAAAAAAAACGAACGCAATAACCCCTTATTGACCCAACAAATTATGCAAAAATTAGCTGCACTGGGATTAAGGATTAAAAAATGTGATTGGTTTTTCGCGATAAAATTATGAATAAATTATACGGGTAACATCTAATAAAATTTAGCATATTAATGAAGGCGTGGATTAGGTGGGAAAAGAAAGGGCGATTTTCGTTAAAAGAAATAATTCAGTTAAAACCTGAATATTCATAAGGTTAAAGAAACTCAAAATAAGCCACCCTTACATAAAAACTAAAACCGAGAGTGTGCGTGATTGCGGGTAGTAATTTCAGACTTCAGTCACGGCTAAACATTTGTGGTCTCCCTATTGTTATTCTCTCGGCAGAGAGCCCTGATGACTGCGGCTGGCGCCCCTGACAGCTACCCCAACTAATGAAGACAATGGTGACGTCAAACGATACATTTAAAATAGAAGTTTTGTGGTACTGATTCTGTCGGAATTCTAATTTTATGTTAATTTCTACGACGGGTTCTTATCAAAAGAACTTTTCATAAAACACCACAATGTGCTAATTAATAACTGCATTGGGGCACTTACGGTTCGGTTGTTAACCAACTTCATTTGCAAGTTGCATCTGTTAATATTAAATTAATTAATTAAAGTGAGTTTGGGAAACAACCCACCACTAAAGTTTTGCAGGGAGGCGAACCGCTGCAAAATTATATCTGTTAAAGAGCAAACAAAACCAGCCGCTTTCGAAATTACCTATGGACCAATTTAGAAAGATAAAATAAAATTTTTGATAGGGAATGTACGCGGAAGTTGTGTTTGTACTGGAATGGGCTTGCCTCATAAAAACAATATATAGTTCTGGAACAGCAGTACGGATATGTGTAAACAGCTTTGCTGGATCGATTTGAGATACGAAAATCGCATCATTTCTGATAAATATTAAGCTTTTGGTTATTGTAGCTGATGAAATCTCAAGAATATTGCTCCAAAACTTACACGCAGTTTCAACTGATTGTTAAAAAAATTGCAGAAATTTAGTTATGTAACCATGTTTTACTAATAATATTTGTTTTACTCATAACAAAAGGCAATGATAATAAACGAGTTTCTACACAGAGAAAAAAGTTTAAAAAATAAAAACATTTCAATTCTAGTTCTATAGATACATATAAATGTAAATTAAAAACTTTACCCTAAAAAACTTCTGGAACATATACATTAAAAATTTTACCTAAAACTCCTATTATAAACGGCCAAAACTAAAAAAATAAAATAAAATACGAGGCCATGTTACAGATTACATAAAAAGTAACAAAAATGTAATATAAAATTCATATCAAGTTTTCAAGGATTTTTCATACACGTGTAAACCATTTTTTAAATATAAAACGAAATTTAGATGGGATCAAGCTTAAGGGCACATAGAAATCGTTTCCTCAATTTCGTTAAGCACGAGTGCCTTTTTTATAACTTTTTCGCGTTCATATTATGGATATACAGAACATGTTATTGACGTGTTAGCTGCCAAAATGACACGCTACCTATTTCTTTTTTGATATAATATAAACGAATGCTTTTCAAGATGTTTACTTACTTTTTGTTCATTTAAAAATTACGTTCTAAGAAAATTACTTTTAATATTACACGCGGTAAACAAAACAAAAAATCCTTGAAAATCATATAAGATCTGTCTATTACATACATAAACAAAGTTTAGATTTATATTATATTTTGAAATATAGCAATTTCGATTTAGAATTAAAATTGGAATTTTAAAATGAAAATTAAATTTTGAATTTTCAGACTGCGCACTAACAGTAGTAACCCTTTAACACGCTGCAGGGTCGAGATTCAGACTTTTAAATTCTATGGGGGCGGATTACATCCCCAAGGACTGCTTTGGAAGAAAATTTGTTAGGAGATTTGAAAAGTGGACAACTTTCTGAATCGGACTAATAGTGAAGCACGTTGCAGGGGTCGAAATACAGAATTTCCCATGCTTCTACGGACGAAAAGTTCAGTTACAAATCTATACACATTATATTTTAAGAATGGCTGGTTTGCACCATATATACACTATAAAAAGCAATTTTGGGAATTTGGGAGGGCTTATTCTAACCCATTAAGAGGAGAAAGGTCTGTATAATAAGTATACAAGGAATTGTATGAGACTGTGTTGTTATATATTGTAATGATTGCCAACTTTTCAATTAACAACCATACTATAAATTATTGATATGACTTATTTTTTTTTAATTTAAATATTCTTAATCTCAGGGTCGTTTTCTGAGGGTTCGCCAACTTTTTATTACTAAGTTGAATTTCAAAATAGGCCAGCGCCAATACTGTTTAAAAATCGAAAATCGGTTATTGTAACACTTGTTTTAATAAAAAAAAAATAACAAACAATAATTACTCAGAAATTTTCAAAAAATACAGTTTTATTACTTACAAGAATATCCCTATCTTTCCCTATTTTAAAATTATATTAATTTAAAATAACACTCACACCTTTATCCAAATTTTAAATTATGTACAGCACTTTTTAATCTGATATTTCTTCCACTCTGCCTCCATTCTAATTTCGATTCCAATTTCCGTACGCCTCGAATATCGCTCCTCAACTCTAAATCCAATTCGCTTTAATTCTTCACTCTAAATCCACTTCCAATTCACCTTAATTATTGAACCTCAATTCCAAATCCACTTTTAATTCACTTCAAGTTTAATATTATTTTATTTATTCTTCTTGTGATTCAAATATTTAATTAATCATATTATAAATAATTGGTTTTTATATTTGAAGTTCAAATTTTTAATTCAATTTGAAGGAGCAATTACTTTTTCATCCTTTCACTATTCAATTAAAAATAACATCTGTTTATTTATCAAATTGTTTTTCTGCTCTCCCCTCGTTTCCCTGGTGTCTTCTTATTTCGTTTTTTTAAATAATTGTTCAGACATTCATCACATTCACACTTTGCCCTAACAACAACATCACTAGCTGTATATAATTCAATAATACTTATACAACAATTAACAATTTCTACAACTACCTAATACTTAAAATCCAATTTAGCTATTGTAACAAATTTTTATTTTTTTAAACTGCATTTTTTTAAAATTTATGTAATGTTTATTTATTTAGTTATCTAATAAATAATTACATTCAAAATTATTATTCAAAGTTGATATCATATCAATATAGAATTCTACTATTTTTAGTGTTTCTGTGGTTGCCAAGTTCACAGAGGTGCATTATATTACTGTTGAGAACGAACCTATCCTTTCGTCCACTTTTATTTTTATAAGGTGCTTTATAAGGAATAAATAAAAATTCACAGATTTCGCAATCCTTGCAACCATCGGATACATTGGAAATGATAATGCCATATATAATATACAGTGTATCTCAGACATGACTCCCCAGGCCTATAACTTTATTATTTTTAAAAATAACTCGAATAAACTATAATATATATTCGTAAATGAGAGCAACTTCTATATAAGATGGGGAACGAAAATGTTAGAAAATTTGTAATCATATTATGGCAGCGATATTCAACTTTTTTTGTCAAATTGCACACTATGCTTTTTTTCGCTCATTCTGATAGTACTTTTTATTCTCTTTATAACCATGTAAACCAATATGGGTCTTACATAAGAAAATTCTCGAAAAAACTACGATTGAAAGTTGAAGTCTAGGTTTGCCATGGAAACAACTGGTTGTTGTAATTTGTACTCATCGGCGATAAAAACATATTATAGTTATTTTTAAAAATAACAATGTTATAGGCCTGGGGAGTCATGTCTGAGACACCCTGTATAAAACATATAAATTGTGGAAATATCACACCTCTGAGAGTAAATTAATATTTTTATCCAATTCCTACACATAAAATGGCATTTTAATGTGTCAAATCTAGTTATCAAAGCGACATTTTAACGTGAAGGGTGGATAAAGTATTGTATTGCTATAAACATTTTATCCAAACTTTCCTTGACGACACTGTTGCTATAGACATTTTATCCACACTTTCCTTTACGACGTGAATTTTAGACTGAAAATCATGGTGCCTTTAAATTTAGGTTGCTAGGTATTGTTTAATAAAGAGATTTTATCCACTCAAGAAAATTAGTTCACTCAGCTGCGCCTCGTGAGCTAAACTTTTCCTTTCCTGGATAACATTTATCTTTATTCGCTCAAGGAAATTTTCCTTTTGTGGATAAAATTTCTCTTTATTCACTTGTACCATAAATAGCTATTAAACTAAATAAACAAAAGAAAATACATATTAAATCGGTTTGTATCTGTTTCTATACGACTATGAGTTTCTTGTCAAATTTTCTTACACTCTAATTTCTTAAATACTTTTTTGTTTCGACGGCACCAGTTATGCGGTCCACGGTCAACGTTCGAATGAAGCAAATACTATTAGTCGGCGGGTATACCCAACCGCGTTCCCCCCTCCTCCGCTTCCGCCATTGGTAACGACACTTTTCCTGTTGCGAGAAACTGCTAAAATTCTCGTGACGCTGTCCAATATACGAGCGCATAAACATTTCCAATGTTAAAAACATAGAATTGTTAATTTAAATTTTGAGATGAAACTTATATAAAATATGGGAAAAAGTCTTAAAGCTTTTTTTTCTCTTAATGGCACAGCCTTATCGAAACAAGCACTTACACTACGGATTTCAAGCCAGGTCTTCGTAATCAAATTTTTGTAAAAATAATAATAAAACTAAATCGAAATATAACAAAGAAAATGTAAACCAAAAATGCAAAATAGAACTTAACTTTTGTCAAACACAGCTATAGAAAAAAGGTAATAAGTTCACATGGATTTGGGCCTCGAGTTTGGCTCATTGTGTGAAAGAACACAGCCGACTAAACCAAGCCAACCCACTCTTTCGATTATCTTGCGCAGCTTTACCAGGGGAGTGAGTCAAATTCGAACAATAGCTGGTCAGAACTTCGAGGATAAGACATTTACAGAGAATGTGTTCTATGGTTTCGTCTTTAAAATAGTTTCCAGGTTGGATTACTAGCTAAATCCACATGATACACTCGTTTGTTTAATTTTCAGTACCTAAAAAGTATACGTACGATAATACCTGGTTTCTTTGTAAACGCTTCTGAACGTACCTTGTCTGTTTGCAGACCTTGTGGAAGGAAAGTTAAAGCTACCTCTTTAAAGGACTTTGGGTTGAGAACCTTGATATATGTTACAGAGTATTTTGTTATTGAGTTAAAGCTGCATTTTTAAAGGACTTGGGGTTGAGTTGAGAACCTTGATATACGTTACAGAGTATTTTGTTATTGTCTACAGTTGATCACTCCATAGATTAAGTGTAACTAAGCAATTAACTATCTTCACGTCTTCAGATTTATCACCTCTGAGATTCGAACCTAAGGTTCCCAGATGGGAAACTCTTACCAGTGAACTATTTCTCATAAGGGGGTTATCCGTGCATAATTGTATTTGTCCATATTCTTCTGCGTCTTCTTTCGGCGGTACGAAGTAGCAGCACTCAGGCGCTGCGCCCACTGTACATTCACCGCAAATTAAGGGATATAGACCGGCACCTAGCCTGAAGATCAAGATCTTGTCCATAGAGGCGGTCCGTGTATCATCGGGCTCTAGAAACACGATACCAAATAGGAAAAGCACTGAAGAAGTAGTCTGGGGCATCGCAAAAGGAGATAAAGGGAGGTTTCACCTGCTTCTTTGCAGAATCTGCAACTTGCGTCCTCAGAGAGGCCCATCAGATGCAGATATCTTTTAAAGAGGCCATGTACCTTCTGGAGGCCTAGGACTATTCTGAGGTGCTTCGTACTGAACCTAAGAAGCTGTTCGGACCTAGTTTTTGAAGGTCTGTCTATGAGTAGCTTCGCTTGTCTCAGCTCAGGGCGCGAAGCCAAATATGAGATGAACTGGGAGTGAGCCCATCCTCTGGTTTCTTCAGTTGTTTTAGGTAGGCCGAGAGCCGATTCAGGGTCTAACGAAAGGTTCCGAGGAGCCTTCCCATTGTTGCCTGAAATGTTATTGTGCCGGTATCTGCTCTCGATTAAACTATGAACCACAGCAGATCAGAAGATCTAACGCGGTTCCTGAGCAATGATGAGCATTAGTCCCTTGTAGGGATAGTTATCTCGTAATTTCTTGTGACGGAGTTGCAATGAGACACTATATCGCTGCGAGCACTAGGCGGGTCAGACTCCATCAATTGAGACAGAATTTGAACGCGTCCCTTCAGCCTCCCATCACTCTTCCAAAGGCCGCTGGTACACAGCCTGTACGCCCACTTTTGTACTTCCGCCTCAGTCACAATGTGAATAGACGTTAGGTTTAGAAGGGTTTCCAGGGCCGCCGACGGCGTGATACGACCAGCCTCTTTGATAGTAGAACTTGTAAACCTCTGAAATTGGGTTAGCACCATCTGTGTGTGTTTTCCTGCAGTTGAGAGCTACCACACCAGTGAACATCGTAGTGTAGATCCACATCAGCACTTGAGAGGTGACGATGTGCAGAAGGTGATCGTGGTTCTCATTACCTGTCTCGCTATGTGATTATTCCAGACAAGCTTGGTATTTAAGGTTAAACCTAGGTACTTTACAGTGCTTGAGAGTCTCAAAGCTTTCCTAAATATTATGGTTTCCCTGAAGGTTTTTAGTAGTGAAGTTTACAAGCTCGGTCTTGGCAGGATTAACTACCAGGCTCTGAGCTAAATACCACATCTGCACTATAGATAGCGCTCCTTGTTTTAATCTGCTAACTGTAACAAGAAGTTTTCTTGGGACCAAGATTGCAAGATCATCCGCATAACCCTGCGCATAATAACCAGTGAAGAAGCCCATTGAGGGCAAGACATCACAGCAAAGGTGATAAAACATCTAGGGCTTTGTCGAACTTAAAAATGACCAGACGAAGTGCGTCTCCACTGATTTGTCCGCTTGATAGGCATGTTGATGCGGATGCAACAGATTAATGATAAGGGGGTGTTTTCTTTAATGTACCTCTCAACCATACGTTCTATCGTTTCGACTATATTATAGTTATATTATCACTGCCATGATGATTTTCGATCGAGGGGCAATATAGTCTCAGCATGCCAAAATGCGACCTGAATCTTGCCTTGCTGAAACATTAGCTTGCCATTCTTAAATATGCTTTTTTAACAAATGGTTTCCTCCTATGGGTGTTGGTTTACATGTAGTTCCCTGCAATTCGGCCTAAAATACCTATCGTGCTTCACGTGTTATTCCTCACTATAGTGGCAGCCTTATGTCTTTAAAGAATTCCAGATGCTGTTTAGTGAAGTATTCACTAAATAGAAGTATTCAATTCAATGAATATAATGGTAGTGAAGCATTGCCCCCGATACAAATCTAAGGTTGTCAGTGTCAAAAGGGAAAAGGGCAACGTTACTATCGCTAGATATCTTGATTGTTTTGTTATAGACGTATAGACGTTACATTCCAGAATAACATTTGCAAGTTGACAATAGTCATAAACACCTAGTCAAAAACAATGTTATGTTTGCCGAGTGCTGTATTTATTTAGAGTCTAGAGGGTCGAATCTTCTGGGAAAATACCTACGTCCATACCATATACGGTTTCTAACCCATTCATATGAGATGAATATGTTTGGTATGGATGCATCTTTGGGTTTCAGAAAGACACCATAATGCTTCATAAGAGGTGGATAGGTTCTTTAAGGATAGGTTGATAACTCCGTCCAAAATTTTTATTACTATATAAAGCTTTTATTTACAACGTCAAAGTTGATACCAGAAAGTCAACTCCTCCCCGCAGATATCCAGTGATATTCAGTCATTGATAGTATGCAGTTGTTGTGGTAATGTTCACCACATCACACCGTAAGCCTTAGAGATATATAGGTACCGGATATGGAAATGACTTAAGAGGGTTTAACTCTTTTTGTTGCTGATTATGCTACGCCACGGGGCGTTAATACCGATGCTTTTAGCTTTATAAGCAGTCGCAATTTAAGGTTGTTAGGTTTACTTCTTAGTAATCAGTGCAGTCCAGTTTAAAACTGTTACAGAATTCATGATTAAAGAACTTAAACAGTTTCGAACTTTACAAAAATAAATAAATATAAGAAAGCGTAAGCAAATAAAGGTATCTCGATTTATCAACTTTATAGATGAATTTACACGTTTCGAATTGTTTATAGGTATAAAAAGTTTACTAAATAGTGTTCAGGTTGGATCACCATTGGCTGGTGTAAATGAAGTATCTTCAACCACTGAACATTTATTAGATAACTCCAGTATCAATAACCTTATTAACTTTGGGGAAAGCTATAAATATCCACCTCTCTACTTGATAAGAGCTCTTCGCTTAATTTGATTGTTAGAATGCTCAAGGCAAGAACGAACGCGATTTTCCTAAATATGATATCAACATCTAATGGAGTGGTTAATAAAATCTACTCATATTCTACATGTCGATAGCAACACCAACGCTTTAACATTCGGTTGTACATAAAAGCCGTTCAGCGGGATATGAATACGGAATATCAGATTCGCTTTATTTACGCAATAAAAACAAAACTCCCTCGAAAGCAAACATTTGTCCCCAAACGTGTAGGATTTTTTACTCGTACGTAGGAGTTTATAAGAAACGAAGCGAAAGTTTCCGATCACCTTTTTGAAAGATGTTCTTCGGTAGTTTTATTTTATTTACACGCACGTTGGGACCTTGTCACTTTTTTGTTTGTTTTCGCCACTTCCCCCCAACTTAAGTAAGTTATTGTTATAAAACATAAACGTTTAAGTAAGTTTCACCATTAAAAAGTTGGCGAACAGAAAGGATCTTTGCGAAATCGCCTGCAATCGCCGGGGGTTGAAAAGTAAGTTACAGCCGCACCGCGACCCTTCATAAAACAGTAGGCCGTGAAACTGTGATGTATTGCACAAACTCGGTCCGAGTTTTTCGTCTTCCTTTGAGCGTGAAACAACGTGGATTATTTCCAAAACTTCCTCGCACCAAAAAACACCACTGGTGTTGTTTTAAACACGAGAAAAGAAAAGGCGCAACGTTATTTCCTAATTAAAATAGGATGCCCCGTTTTTGTGAACAAAATTCGCGAGAGATTTCTTTATATTTAATAGAGAGCTGTCGGAGACTTTTCTTAACGGTGGGGTGCGTTTTTTTACTCTTACAAACAGGGAAGGATTCTTAAACTTAAACATTTCCATAGGAATTTGGAACAAGATGAGTTTTTACAATTTGAAGGCGGAAAACTAGAAGTAAAATTTATTACATTTGGGTGGAACTTTCAGACTGATATACGGCAACGAATAATTTCAAGATTCGACTGCTGAAACGAGATTGCTACCTTTGGAAGTAAGATTTTACTCTAAATTTCCATCTGAATTCTCCTGTTGATAAATTCAGTTATGCTGCCTCAAGTTTAGCTACGTGATTTTATATACTTTGACAAACCTAATTCTAATAATTGGATTATTATGTCAAAAATGATGGATTGTCTACTCTAGAGGAAATTATTGCGGCTTAGTTGTTTCGGTAGTATGATGAATTACCTTTTTTTTTTGTTTTGTTAACGAACTAAAATAAGTGGAGGTGTGAAAAGTAAAAATACCAATTTATTTTTATTTATTCAAACGATAGTCAGACTTGATAGATATACTGACAAACTTGAATATAAAAAAATTAAACAGTGAATTTTTATAAAAAAGAAAACCGCCAACGAATCTAGGATAAAAAATATCTACCATAGAATAACCTGGAAATTGAATATATATCGGAAAAAGCTTTAGAAGCAGACCTTGTTTACAATTTGTCTTCTCAACAGATTCTATAGAAAGTAAGGAGCTTGTAAAAAAATCTAAAGGTTAAAAGTATTGATTTTTCTTGAATGCGCTCCTAAATAAACCTTAACAGGTGCAAAATAGGCTTTGTCGTGCTTTTCCATTTGAAATTTTTAAGCTAAAAATTACGGAAAACATTTCTATTTATTTGAACTTACGTTTAGTAAAAAGTGAGTAGGCTGAAATATAAATATATAACAGCAAAGAAACACAATTTCAAAGATCCTTTCTTTTGTTTTCTGATAGTTTACCCAATAAATTTTTCCATATTTTCTTCAGGAAAATTTGCTGATTTTTCTGAGTTTCAATCATTCTAGGGACAAGCTTGTCCTGGTTCGGTTGTAACAAACGCAGAGTTGGTATTTTATTTAAAACAATTTAGAAATGGCATTGGATTAGCTTTAATCTCATCTAACCGAAATTTTTCCAATAGTAAAACTTGTAGTTTGATATTAATTTGTTTTGCTTACAAATGAGTTTATCAAGTATGCAACTAAACTCCCTGGAGGCTATTAATTTGAAACACCGAAGAGCGTCTTATCAAGATAATAAAATTCTCACCTAATAATAAGCTAGATGAAAATCTGCGATTTATCTTTTAACCTCGGATATAACCTGATCGTCTTTAAGTCGGAAATTCAGGGAACGAAAAATGGTCTTTAAACTTTGGAGACGTCTTCAATTCTTCGTTATAACAAAACCGAAATAATATACCTTTTGTCACACGAATATTGAATTACAGAAAAATTGTTTTCAAGAAATGCTGGTTCATTTTTCATAAATGTACAAAACAGAGAATTATAATTTTTCAGAACAATAATTGTTGTGTAGGTATATTGTTATGAATACCTTTCTTTTAATTATTTGGATTAATAATGTAATGAAATATTCAAATTATCTCAATAATAATTTACGATTATTAATCACAGCTAAGGTTCATTTACAATCATTTATCTCGGTTAGCTTAGTAACTAAACAATCTTCACTCTAAATTATATGTCCAACCATTAACAAAATGAAACTTCAATGTTATACCATTCATCAGGATTTTTTTATTATTAAACTACCAATATCCAATATTCACAGGAGTTGGATTAATTCCAATTACTCACAAACGGGATATTAATTTTATAATTCTCTTTTAAAAGAAATTATGGCTTCCTTTCCACAGAAAGAAAAATTCGTCGTCCTTGTTTTTTTTATTTACCCATACTACTGTCTCCTTGGTTCCTCTTTATTTTTCTTTTATTAGATATTTTTCTTTTATTAGAAAGTTTTCATTCTCCTTGATAACAAATCTTAACTACTTACATTCTTTTTTAATTATTGTATGTTGCTAGCTAACTTATTTTAATAGTTACAACACATAATATCCTTAACAATCAAACTATTTTAATTGTGTCTATCTAGATTCTTTTATTTTACATTATTATTTTAATTCATAATTCATTTAACAATAAAATGTTTGTAATTAATATTAACTTCAACTAATTAATAAAATAGATAATGATTTTTTTAATAATATCCTCTTATAAATGATATCATCTCAATATACACAATATAGAATATATTAATTATTGCTAAATATTCCGAAGTTAAAAAGAAAAAACAAACAAAAAATTAGTATTTTCAGGAACATGAGTTAATGAAGGCGATTTAAGGTCTTTGCTGAAAAAACATTTGCTTCAGTACTTAAGCGACTGAAATAGTTAATTACAGCTATTATTAAGAGTTTTGGCATTAAGGGCGGTTTAAAGTTAGATTTAAAAAAAATTAAAATCAATTTTCATCAATTTTAGACGGAAATATATTTATTTAATTTAACATGATTTTAACATAAAATTATACCTATTGCTTTTATGCCTAAATACGAACCGGAAAATGTTCAGAAAGCATGAAAATCATTATCAAATTTTTATGAAGGCGACAATCTTCCAGAAGGTCTAATTAATTATAAAAAAAGTTCCATTTTCAGTCGTTCAAAAGCTTGTTCAAATGAATTATTTAAAAATTGTATGTTTCAGCAATTTTAGAATATTTGCAGCCTATGTTAAAGACCTTTCAGAGCAATAAAGAATCTGTATTAACAGAATTTATAGGATTTAACTAACTTGCAAAATTTATAAAATTTTAGCCGAGAAAAAGCTTTGAAATCAAATTTATAAAAATTAAACGTTTAAGGCATATTTCATCAAATCTTGAAATAAATTCAAATCTTTATAAATATCTAAATAAATATTTAGATTAAATTTTAATGATGTTATAATACGCTTGTTAAAACTCAAAAAACATTACAAAAAGGCTTGGAAAATTTAGATAATGACCATCAAAACAAAAAAAAATGTTTAATGGAAATGTATTAAATAATTTTCAGTTATATCAAATTTTTCAGACGATTTCGCTTTTACGCCTTTGCGATAACAAAAAACGCAAAAGAAAGGGAAAGTTGAAAACCTTCTGGTGAAAACAGATCTGTACAAATTATCTACGATTCGTTTATTTCTTCCTGTCATTTCAGAAAACCATCATTGTTTTTCAAATTCGGAAAAAGTATATTTCTCCTTTATCTGTTCGGAGATTTCGTGTTAAATAAATGGCGAGGAGTGCGAATGACGCAGAACGGACAAGGGATAGCGTGAAATTCAGGCAGTTTTGTTAAACATGAAGGTATAATTTTTCAATTTTCAGATCTGAATTTCGTTCATTTTTAAATTAATTAAAAATTCTTGCGTATTAAAATAACGATTTTTGAAATTTTCCCTAGATTTGTTAAAGAAATTTTAATCCTCATTCTAAAAATAAACGCTGATTAGAGCATCATTGTGTATACAGATTACAAAAATTAAATTCGCCAACACAAACTTCTATTTCAAACCTACCTTAGTTTAAAGCTTGAACCAAAAAAAGGATATTTCGGAGTGCAGGGTAAATCTTCTGTTAAAACCCTTTGGGAAACCTTTCGCTTCAATATTATCCAGAAATACCACGTCCTTACCTAAAACAGAAAAAAATCCAATGAAAGTTTCAGCAAAATTCCATAGGAACACGGGCACACAGCCCCGAGGAGGTTATGAATTATAACAATGTACGTTCGAGCAATTTAAAACGGTAAACATAAAGTAAAATAACAAAAATGAAAGAACGAGCGGACGTAGATTAGTTAGGGGTGTTTTAATTATTAAAAATATTTTAGGAATCTACTCGTGTGCATTCGAGTGGCCTTTTTTACTTTTTTTTCTTTGAAAACTTCAAAACTTCTAACGTTAAATAATTTCTTAAGATCGCACTCCCACGCGTTGCTACGGAACATCATGCGGATTTCTTTGGAGTTCATTTTTAATTTTTTGTTTTATAATTTAAAACTGTAGGCGAACACTTCCTACACTTTAAAATTCCTAAAAGGCCAAATTAACTTTTTTTTATCGTGCCTACAGCAAAGGTTACTCGAATGAAAAAATAAAGTTCCAATGCAGCAATGATTAAATCAATAGTTATATTTGGCAATTTCTTAACTTAGTTATGGTTAAGGGTTCAATGCATGTAAATGAACTCACATAAAATTTGTTGAACTACCCAGCAATTTACCTTATACAATTGTTACTTAATACTAACCTGTTGCTATAGAAAATCGATAAATCTAACATTAGTTTGCGCTTCACCAATATTTCAAACAATTGTAGGTTTAAAAATTACTTGTGTAAATAAGATAAAAGTTGTCTGCCTGCGAAGTAACCCTATTATAACTTTTTCTAATTCTAATGAATTTCCTTAAATTCTGTGAAACTAGACACAAAAGGCAGAGCTTTGAAGATCAGGATATTGTCAAGATTTCTATTACTTCAAAGGGGAGTTCTGTAGTTTTGATATTAGAAACCAAAACGTAGAAAACTTCTGAAAATGACAGGATCTCCTAGACAGACGGCCTTTTATTAAACCTTTGCTTTATATTTCATTCGTTTTGATTTTGTTCGCTACAATTTTCACGTCAAAGCTTTGGTTAACAACTGAAATATTACGAATGTTTACTATTGGCTGCCCGATTGTTTAATTAAAACGCATCGGATGAGGGCTTTTGAATTTATTTGCAGTGAAATGCGTGTTACTTTGAATTTCAAATTGTTGTACAGCACGAATTTTAAAATTGTTTATCTGCGCTTGTTATAATAAAAAAATAATCAGTGTTTTAATTTATTAGAGTAGTGGGTTTTTCAGTTCGCCACTATGACATCTGTTATATTAAAATTCGATTTTAGTAATTAAATCATATTTTTGTAATGGGATTTAAGAGAAGAACGAGTGAAAATACTGTAACCAGACGCGCCAGCTGTCAGGCGGTATGTAAATATTTCGCTCGTATGCGTCAGCTGTTCCCAACTGTTCGTCGATTGTATCATCGGCTCGAGACCGAATATTACCCAACGAGCATGGAATATACTAGATTTAACTCGAAGTTCGCGGTTAGTATCTAAGGCGCGATTTTGTTGGAGACCGGCAGTCTACTACCGAGAGCCTACCAGCGAGCTACCAAAAGTCACCGTTGCAATCAAGTGATCGGTTAAAATAAATGTGCGCAAATACGTGAATATAAATAAACAAACTGCATACATAAATTAGTTAATGTTACGGGTTAATATTAGTGTTGTGTTTTAGAGTTTAAGTGTTTCATGGTAATTGTCACATTGTTTAAATTTGTTAATAAATAATTCACACCACGAACCGAAGTTTTAAATAAACGTTTAAAAATATACAATACTTACAATTTTCGGAGTGTTACAGATGATGTTCAACTTTTGCGTTTAACCGTCACAAACATCCAGCATTTAATCTAAAACATTCTAATAATAATGGATGGTCATTGCCCCAAGGCGAAGTAATTGTTAAAAAGTGAAGGCAATGTTTAAACAATGAACTTGCAATATCAATACCAAAATTGTCTGCGAAAGCTGAACTGCCTTAGGTACACTCTTGTAAACTCATGAATTATGCAGGCAACCACTTTCAACAATATAATATGTGTAACGACAATCTAATCAATGTACATAATCTTCTGTTTTTGGGACCCATTGCCCACTTACTGTAAAACGGTTTTTTCAAAGTTACAAATTTTCTAAGGTAATTCGTAACCTAATACTGATCAACCCTATCTTTTAACTCTTGTAAACCAAATTACTGGTACAATATCTGTCTGAACGATGTTAGCTAAACCTTAACTACAATTCTAACGGCTAATTATATCAAGCGTTATATCTGAGACGATTAGATAGAATAAGAGCACCAAGGCTGTGTGCATGATTTCCAGGGGATAGTGCAATCGGCCCATTCTGAGGCCTAAATTCGTCCCACATACGAATTCCAGAATCCAGAATATATCAAGAGCGGCATCACTGACCAATAACTCTATTTCTTCTTCTTCTCTTTTCCTTTTGCACCCTCCAGAGCGTCGGAGTAAGAATATTACTTTATCCCTGAACCCATTTCTCATATTCCATCTGTACCATCGTCGTTCCTCTCTTCTTTCCTATTTCCTTGATTTTTTCTATCTTTTTCTAGGTTTTTATTTCTCCTTTTCTTATCTGTTCCAGCTTCCATAACTCTCTTGACTAATCTGTCTTTCTTCATTCTCGTTATGTGCCCCAGCCATTTCAGTTAATATTTTTCTATCTTGTCCAATATTGGTTCTTGTTCAATTTTATTCTATGTGTCTTAATTTCTTCGGTGATCTCATTTTGTTACCTCTATTATTTTTCCTAGATACTGCATTTCGGGTGCATTTATTTTGCTTTGTAGCATTTTTGTCAATATCCATTACTCATCAGCATACGTCAATATTGGTACTGCTATGGTGTCTATTTGTTTTTAATTTTAGTAGCTATTTCCCATTTTTCCTAGAAATATTTTGCTTAGTGCGTATTTTGTTATTAGATTAAGTATCCATCTTTCCGTCACTAGCAGTGGCGACTGGTATATAAAGGCTGCTGCTTTTATTTACATAAACGAAATTAAATTACGTTTATATATTAATTAAAACAGCGCTACATTGTATTTTCTACTTAGACATTAATTAAGTCGCTTCCGAAAATACCGCGCACATGATAATACAATAAATACATTAATTTAAATCTTCCGGGTGGAGAAGTTCCTAACGCGGTTTGAATTACCGAACAATGTGCGGAAGTATTCGATTATAGTTTAAAGCATTAAGATTTACGTTCCCACCGTGCTGCCGGAACTATCGCACGGTTAGTTAGTTATTCGCCGGTGTTTAGAGAGAATGTTTTGTTTGGAACAGTGTTGTGCTTTCTGTAAGCTGTGTTTACGTTGTGATAATAATAATAATCATATAAACATTTATGTAGCAAATAAGTTGCTATACAATTACTTAGTTATGTACATATACTTTTCTTACTTCTGATAATGCACGTAAGCTGTGTGTTTACGTAGTGTTTTATTTATCGTTGTAGAATTACCTAAATTCAATATAAATTCCGTTGAAAAACTGTTAAAATCGCCTTATCAAGGCGGAGTTTTAAAGAAAAACTTGAAAATAAATCATTGGGACGGTCTACGCCTAAATTAACTTTAAATTAAAGTGGTGTAACTGTACGTACCCCAGGTTAATAACAAAATTTCTGTGGCGCATTAAACTGACGCTTCGTGGGCATGATAAATCTGAGTCATCAAACAATCCTGGAATTTTTAGAGGCTTAATAGATTTAACTCCGCCATTAATAAAATTAAGGTAAGATTTTCTCGTTAATTTAGAGTCATTTTGTCTGCAGCCCTTACCCCTAAAAGCTCACGAGCTGCCACTGGCTCACTAGTGAGTACGCAACCTAAGTGTTTATGTTCTGTTACTATATCCAGCTCTTGTCCATTACAGAATATCTTTGTTTCCATTTTCTTCTTCTTTATAGATTATAATCACCTTCCCTTTGTTACCATTAATATTCATCTTTAACTTGCTAATCACCTCATTTCGTATATTGACTAATATTGTTGCATTTTTATTTCCGAATCTGCGATTAGAACTATGTCGTCCGCACACATTAAACCCTTGATCTTTATCTGCATGAAATTTATATACTCTATCACCGTTTGCATATTCTGGGCCCTTTTCTTTGTATTTTTGATCAGCTTGTTCATAATCACTATAAACAACAATGGACATAGGCTATCACCTTGCTTTACTCCTTTTTTATTTCCAACTTCTCCGACCTCTGTCCATTGAGTTGAACTATCTCTAGTACTGCCTTGTATATACTTCTTGCCACTTTTATCAATTTCTCCAATGTTTTCATTAATGCTAAGATTTTCCAAATGATTTCTCTTTTGAGGTTGTCAAATTCTGATTTGAGGTCTATAAATGTCATGTATAATACCTCCCCTTTTTCCAGTGACGAAATATTTACTATATTTATTTATTTATTTATTAGGGGAAATATAGGCTTACAATTGCCAAGAATCCGAACGCGTATCGACTGCTACAGTCATTTATCACTACCTTACTAAAATTTAACTGAACTTTAGCATTTATTCCATCTCTGGAAGTAATCGGTTTGACCTCGAGTCCATAAGATAGATAGACATTTTCAGTATTAAAATTCTTATCGATTTGGATCAGAAAACGAACCTGGTTTACAAAACTTTAATGTATCCCACTTATTCAATCTAAATTACTTATAGTAGCAAAGAGAATTAGGCATAAATTCTGATTTACGGTACACTTTTAGTTTTTAGACCGGTAAAAAGCGGCTACAGAAATAATGAAACTTGAATAAGCAATAATTGTTGAAATACGTACATTAAATTAACTATGATGTGGATTCAGTTATAAAAATTCAACAAAATATTTCTGGATGGATAAATTCAAATTGAAATAACAACTAGATTTCTATCACACATTATTCGAAATCCTTTTTTATCCGTGGTGTCTTTGTTTTCAATAAAAATTTTAAAAATAGCACGTGGGAGTTTAATACATTGTACCTTAACAATGCTTTTATACTGAATGAACAATAAACAGAGAAATATGTGGGCGTAAAAAGCATTACCTCAAAACCACACGCTTGCTTAAATGTTATAAATTACATGCAAAGTTGAAATATTAAAATAAAATTTGTTATCTACTCCTGCTAGGATAAGAACCTATTATAACATTCATTTGAGTTCGATAATGAAGTTTATTATAGCACTGAGTGAGATAATGAATTCATTATCAAACTCAGTGGGATAAGACAATATTTATGACCAAAAGTTTTATTTTTTATGAAGAAAATACCTTCGTTGCAGCTTCTTCTATGTCCAATGGAATACTTTCACAAATATTTACCGGTTTTTCTCCACAAATCAAGGAAAAATTAAAAATACAAAATTATTGACGTACAAAATATTTAGTTGCTATGACGAAAATAAATTATGCAGACACGATGCTACTCTGATTTGAAATAAAATACCATCCTACTCTGATTTTAAATAAAAAAGGTGGTCTGTCAAAATTATGTAATTTTTTCAAATTGAAAATTATCTAATTTTTTCAATTTTGAGCAGTCATAGATAAAATGTTGTATTATATACGTGTGATAAAGGCCATTAACATACTCATGCTCTTACTCCGACTCGGGCTAACGCCCTCGTCAGGCAACTTAACGCATTCGTATGTTAATGATGCCTTTATCCCACTGATATAATAAATAACTATTTTCGCATTTCATACACGAATGTATTACATTAGTACACTCAAAATCGTGAAGTAATGGGTCACTTTACAGTATAGCAACCATTACTGCATAGCAGCGTCAGGTTTCATTAAAATGCAATATGACAGCTCCTCGGACAGCATTTAAAATATCTTCTGAATGGTTTTCCAAGTTATTTTCATCACTCAAGTCCATTTCGGAATTAGATTTCCAAAATTTATTTGTTTGAATTGAATTCTGTTATGTCAAAAACAGTTCCCGTCAGATTACTATGCTGTCGAGAATCCGCCTACTTTTTTCGGTGTTTTTATTAATTTTATTCAGAATGTACCTCAATAAATTTAGATAACTTTTTATGTGAGAATATAAAATGCGACAAAATAGTATACGCGCCGCGTCAGAAAAGCCTGCCATACTCGTCTAGTAAAAATCCACTTTTATGCACTTGGCACGTAGTCTACTATTACTTAAAACTTAAATAATAATTTAATTTTCATCTTTTTACTGATTTCAATTCGTGTTGTTCTCCGAAAAATAACAAAACAAATCCTCCGGGTGCAACGTTTGTTCGATGTTTTTCGTCCCCATTTATGTCCACTTCTATCAAGTTGCTAAATAACTTTAGAAAAGTTTGGCTTCCGGGATACCACCCAATTTTAGCTTCACTTTCGAAGTTAAAAATTCCGTTAGGTACGTCAAAAACAAAGCTTGTAGGGCAGGTTTTCGTTACTCGTCTCGTTTAAAAGAAGTGGCGTCAACAACGTGTTTTAAAAGTGGCGTTACATTAAATTTACCATTAAATTTTGTTAACGGTAAGTGCGGCGTAAGCCGCGAGTATGACGTCATTAATTCGTAAATGGCAGAACCAGATCAGGGAGTTTTCAGTAGCTCCATAAATCACTCCAACTGCTTCTAGCATTCGGGAGCCCCAAACGTGGAACTAACTAATGGTTCCTTAATGCCGTGTTTATTTCAACTTCCCCTGTAGAATTATTTTTATTGGCCTGCCTTTCGACGCTATTAAAATTCCTTCAACATTCGATATTTGTCAATTTAATTCCAGGGTTTGTTTGCTTTAACCAATTTCAATGTCTGGGGGCGTTTTGGGCCCGTATATTTTATTAAAAAGAGAAAACCGCGAAAAGACGTAAGGGAAGACAATTCAAGGAGAACCGGAATGATTTATATTCTTTTATTACTATCCCGAATTTTCACGCAGAAGAAGCTTCTGCACACAATTTGGTTGAAATCCTACTTATAACCCCTTTTTGCAAATATAACTCCTTTATTTCAACTTTTCAGAAATAGAATAAAACGAAGTAAACGTAAAACTTGAGAAATTACAACTTCGAATGAAATTTACCAAAAAAACTTTACTGCAATAAAACTACAAATTCTAGCAAACTTTTAAAACTCTAATTAATTCCTTATTCCATCAATTTTATATGGGTTAACATAGTTTATTTCACATTTAAAGCACTTACGTTATTAGATGCAAGACGCAGCTTTGATCTTACAAATAACAAGAATTAACTGATTCGAATCGATATTTGGAGAATAGTTCAATTCTTCGGTTATTGTCGGAAATAATCGAATGTTTCCGGTATATTTTACTATACATATTTCGATGTAGTAATTGCCAAAAGACGACGTGTGAAGTTCGACTAGTTTTTCTTTTCATGCATAAAAGGAAACTAAGTTTTAACAAAGAATATATATATCTATATTCTTTGGTTTTAATTAAAAAAATTCAAGAGAAGGAAAATCTATCTACTTTTTTTCTAGAAGGTAAACAATTAAACCTAATTGAAGCGTACTTTCAACACAATACTTTTTCAACGCAACATTATTTTTCTTTTAGTGAAAGCCACTGAAATATATAATTCGTTCTAAATTTTGAGATAAAACTTGACAAAATATTGACTTATCCACTCTCTGCCGGCTTCCTTCAAGGAATTACTTTTTCGAATGGTATGAGTAAAAGGTTCGGTTATGGTTCCAGCTGAGTTAACCACATTGTGTGACTATTCTCAGTAGTTCCGGGACTGCATCCACTTCCCAAAGTTATCTGACTCTATGCCGTTCCTAAATAGCAAGCCGTGTTACTGCTCCGTTTGTGGACAGGCTAACAACTATAAGTTCATAACGACGCCATTAAAAGCCTCTCGAAATTGCTTAATTAAAATTTTGTTAAATTTATCGTGATTCTGTGAGCTTATATTGTGCTGCACGCAATTATAGACATTTCTTAATTTGACAGGGCCAGCTGTGTTTGTTAAATTTGTTGTAATTGAAGCTTCCGCTCTGAAACAATTTGAAATCTCGGCCAATAAACTTGATCAAAATTTAATTTAATAGGTCTTTCTGAGATCTTTAGATGAGTCCTACAACATATTAAGACTTAATCTCTTAAGGATTTCGTTGTAAGTAAATGTAGATACCCTTATAAATAACAGACTTGGAAAATTACAAGAAGCTCTATCAGAACTAAAAGAAAATTCGGGGATTCTCATGGGAGATATGAGCAAAAATCCTCAAATAAGCCTTAATAACAGAAGCACTGAAATATCCTGGAAGACGCATTCTAATGGAACCAAACTAAACTAACTAACAACTTCATTGTTTTGCATTTTGAATGCTTTTCTCATTTCTGTTTTGTTTCTGCGTAAGTTTAACCGCTGTTGTAACTTTAATTTTGTTTTTTTTTTCGAAAAATAAGGAACTCACACCATATTTTAGCTTACATTCGCTTAAGGTACTTCAACAAAAATAAGAGAGGGAATAATGCAACTGGTGTTATAGATTTTGTTTTCTTTTTGTCTTAAGTTTTACTTAACACATACTCGGATTACCTACATTTTCATTTAGCTAAGCTTTAGTTAGATAACCACCAGCTCAACTACCAAAGTAAATCTAAAACTTGATTAAATTACAAACAAGCACAGAACTGAGAATTACCTTTCGTAAGCATTAAAGAGCATGCATTTCACACTGTTAGTTTGGAAAGTGCATGGTTTGTTACAATTCAGGCACGTTGAATAATATTTTGTTAGTTACTAATTTCGGGTTGAATTTTGTTAGAATATTTTGCCCAAGAATGCTGTCGATAAAAAATAAAATCACAAAATGGAAAGATGAGAGATTTTAGCTTAAATTACTATTGAAGAGAGTTCATCATTATCAATTGACATGGAACAGATCCCTGTGGATAAATCCTGGATTACGCCAAGCCTACCCCATGCCAATAAGGTGTGAAGGGATTTTTTTATGATAGGTGAGGATTGGGAGCACTGTATAACGTTAACATTCCTGTAACGCTAGTCGCTCGACACCGCTTCTACAGTGCAAGGTAGTTAGTAAGTCACATATTCAATGGTAGTTGGATATATGACTGAGATGATTAAACATGTTTTATCATCTTATATTAATAGTATTTTTAGTATTGCCGCTAGTTTCCTAGGTCTATGATATTGTAACAAAAGTGAATGTAAAAAATATAAAATGAATAATCTGAGCGCACGAGCGAACGGGATGACGTCATTTTGTAAGATCATTCCACTGGCTAGATACAAGTGCGACGTATCGAAGTTGCATCTTTTAAGAATGCAAAAAAGCACGTACGTTAAAGTGCATTGTACCAAGTAATTCGATACCTCGCACGCGCATAGATAAGATACTGAGAAAATCGAGAAGAGGGGGTCGATTTTAAGGTATAAATACTGCAACTGGATGTATGCTAAGGTATGGTTATGTTAAACCATCAAAGCTGCAGTACCTACGATCAATCGACACCCTCCAAGACGATGGTTCCACTAATATTCATGTAAGACTGTTTTTATTTTAACTTAACTTTAAATCAAGACTTGTAAGATGTTTGCATAAAATACTTGAATTCTTTTCATGGACTTAGCCGTTTCAATATGATTGGAAGTTATTTCTTAACTGTTTAAATGTTTACTTTAAATTGGGACTTGTATAACTTTGTAAAACTAAAGCACAGATACGAAATACTTGTTAAGTAGTTGAATTCGACGTTTAATAAAAACCTCTCGCAAAAGCCAAGCAAATTATCAAGTAACAAAGTTGGTCAAAAGACGCCTTGGCACAGACATACCTGCTCTGTTACATGTTACGTTATGCTTGCTCAGACTAATCATTATTATTATCGTTATTAATATTGTTTATTAATTTTGTTTATTAATTTTTAATGTACTTCACAGGTATACGTATTCCTTGTATCCTTTTTTTTGTTGTTATTATTATTATGATATTTGCTCCTTCGTCGTTCTTCTGCATTATTCTTCCATGGTTATATCTTCTTCCTCTACTTCCCAAGTCTATTTTGGTATACCCGATCGCTCTATATCTTGTTCCAGTGCTGTTTTTCACCTTCATTACGTCATCGCCCTGGTTGTACTCTCAATATCTGCGTTCCGGTTCCCACCTTGCGAGTCTTTTCTTGATTATTATTTTCTTCTGCCGTTTCTACGCTATCGTAATGGTTTTTCGAGCCGTTTATTGAAGTCCTATAATGTATGCTATTCTTATTGTTGTCGCGTACCCTCCCGTAGTCTTGTGTGTGTGCTACGATTAGTAACCTACCTCGTAGTAAATTTTTATTTTTGTTTGTAAGATTCTATTGCTGCGAGGATGAATTCGTATCCCCCCAGAATTCTTCTGTTCCCAAATCTGCTATTTAGGCGTCGATTAGCATAGCACGCCTTACACCGAAAGGTAGATAGGCATCAGGATTAAGTAAGTAAGTAAGTAAGTAAGATTAGCATAGCGGGTCCAAAGCTGTGATCCTGATGATCGTATTTGAGAGGTTTGATATTTTGTTCTTGGTTTTCCATCACATAATTTGCGATTTTCCTTCTTAAGACCACGGCTTCTTTCTTGAGTTCTTTGTTTTTTCTGCCTTCTTTTATTTGATCCGTTATTACTGAAAATAGGCAGTTTCCGTCACCTGCTATTTTCCTTACTTGAATTTTATGGTGGGTGGTGTACATGATTTCTCGTTCCATTCTGTTGTTTATGATTACTTGCTGTCTTCCTGCTCCTAGTACAGTTTACGTTGATTTCTTGTATTTATGCTTACCTACTTACTAACTATGAACCCTACTTTTGATCTATGTATATGTTATGTACAAATCGCATGCGCTTATTGCCTATTACAGACTTTTTGTAATGCTGGGTGCTATTATTATTTGGTTTCTATTTTATATTTCTGTATTACCTTATAACTATATTTTAAATATCGTAAGCACACGCTTTCTTTGCATCGATCGGTCGCTATTGTCCTCTAGATTGTGTAAGTTGACACTATAAATATAGTTTTTGCACTCCCGGTCGTAAAGTGATTACTTTTCGCCCTCAAAAAAGGGCGTAAAGTTTATTATTGCGGACCTCGGGTGCACTTTACGCTCGCGACAAATTAATTTGAAATATCACAAAAATACCTTAGTTACAATACAATTTTTATAAAATCACTCTTGCCGTGAATGCGTCAATTTGACATTTTTAAAAATGCCATTAGAAAATTTTTATTATGAATCAAAAAATTTAAATAAAATCTCCGTTCGTGCAAAAAATATTGTATGTACCACAGGCGTAATAAGCGACTTTGGCCTTTGGCGTGTTATAACCCCCGGCTAAAGCCTTGGGTTATAATATTTACGCCGCAGGCTAAAATCGCCTTCTTTACGCCTGTAAATAACTGTTATAGCCCTTGGACTGCTATCCCGTTATTTCCTTTCTACCGAAGGGAAAGTTTTAGTTCCGCAAATTCATGAAATGGCTTACCGGAAAATTACCTGCTAGTGGTGAAGTGACCCCTGTTGGAAGAAAATGAACCCTAGTGGTGACTCGGCGTGCAGTTTGATCGCGTTTACTGTAATTCGCATTGTAATTATGTACATCTAATTTGGATGCACTAATAATATTATTATTCGGTCTATGCTAGGTTAAACTATCTATCTATTGTTAGAATGCTACAATGTTACGGTTATGATATGACTTAGCTTTGCTCAGGTAAATGATCTGTTTTCGTCATGGAATTACACGTGTGTGCCATGTACATGTGTGATTTTCTTCAATGTAGTTGAGTCCCGCTTTCGTCGCCTTGTTCCGCCACTTACACTAAACCCAGTTTTACTTATACGATTTATTTTTTCAAATACAGCCGCGTTTTCTAAAGAAAATTCTCTAAAACTTTTAACAGCCGGAGAGCGTTCGTAAATACGTGCGTTCTACAGCAGCGTCTGCTTTCAACCCTTAAATTAAGAGTTTGTTTAAAAACAAAAATTAATAAATTCGATTACAGGGTCATTTTAAGTTTAAGAAGGTACTTGTTTAATCAAATCATACAATGAAATGCATGTTGTTGAGATCGTTTCCTAAATTATGACTAAGGTAAAAGTACCCATTTTAGAATATACAATGTGATTTTTTAAAAACTCAATTGCAGTAGGCCGTATTCTGACCGAATACAGACAGTTCTAAGGTTATTAAGACAGAATACGGCCTGCTGCAATTGAGTTTTTAAAGAATCACATTGTATCTATAAATATGTATTTAAATATTTGTCGAAGCAATTGCCCACTTAAATTAGACAACTGAAACTATTGGAAGTTTCAAATGTTTAAAAAAAATTACTGAAACAGCAATGGGTTTCAAAGCAATCAAAATGGAAGGAGTACTTTCCTTTTGAGCTGTAGTTTGAAGCTTGCTTTATGGTCTCTCGTGTTTTCCGGCTTGCACTTTGTAACAATATACACGAGATTACGAAAAATGCAGCAAACCATGCCATCTCAGACAAATTGCAATGCTGAGAATTACTTAACCGAGATAGTATGCATTCACTTGAATAGCAGCAAGAACTTTGTTCATTAAACGTGTCGCTATTTTAAATTTTAAATTCGTTCGTGCATACTTCATACTTAGAAAACACACCGGAAATAAAATATTTTCGATGCAATTGCATTCTAGAATTTTAAAGAGGGAAGTTTTTAAAATGGGTCAGAAATATGTATGCTCTTCTATTTTTGTTTTATAAATGCATATCTGGTTGCAAAAGCTTTTGTTTGAGAGCCCCTGGGGAAATAAAATTTTCTGTATGAAAAATGGTTTTATTATTAAATTCGTTTTCATACAGAAACTATTTTGAATTATAAAGGAAGTGCCAAGCGCATATTATTAAGATATTTTTCATTCGTTAGACTTTATGTTAATGCTGTTTTAATTAATTTCAGAATGAACGAAGACTCTTACATGAAATATTTAAATTTGAATTGTACAAGAATATATGTATAATTCCTCTAGTTTTTCAAACTTAAAGGTATGAAAAGAAATCCTCGAACAAATCGAAATTGTTCATCGGAGAATATAAAAATGTCTGCAGAATCAGAATTAATTAAAATCCCATCTAACTAAACTTTATTGAAAATGTTGCAAAATCAAACTGAGTGCCTGGATATTAACTGGCGTTAGTGAATAGTAAAATAAAACAAAATCAGACAGTAACATTTAAATCAGCTGGTCTCAATCATCTCTGAATCAGTCCCAAAATGAAACATTTCAAAAGGCATTGTAATCCATGCATCCCTGTCATGGTGGAATTTTATATTCCATCAACAGATACACTTTTTGATTAATAATTGGAAATTTGAAACGTGCAGCTAAATTTAAGCGTCAGATTTTAAAGCCCATTTCAACATATTAGTTTGAAATGTTTCTGCTGAAGAAGTCAAGGAATTTTTTTAAAAATAATATAAGAATGACAGTCTGCAATATTAAAGAAATTTCCAGGTAAGTTTCGAACATCAAGCTTTAAAATCACCTACTTTCTTTAAAATATGATAATCTCATAAAGCTCTGAGACGCTGCGGGAGCTTAGAACTTCCCGAACGCTCATTATTAAAGCAGATTCCAAATTTACTGAAAGAATTTGCTGTATTTTATATTCAATGAATATTCATTCAGTAAAGGACGAGTCGTGCATAAATGCTACAAATTTATTATTTCGTTCAAGAGTTAGCCTGTTTTCTTTTAATGTCAACAGCAATGTGATTTAATTAAAAAAAATTAAAAAGGCTGCAAAACAATGTCGCATTTTCATACCGAAGTTTACATTTTTAACCGAAGCGTTTTAAAGCGACACGAATTTTCCAATTTTATCATTTCACTGAAACTGTTGAAACCGCTTCTTATCCAGACATCTCTCAAACGAAAAAGAATCCATTTAATTCGCACCGGTGCGGTGCGTCGTCGTGCAAAAGTATTCCTTCAATTTAACTGAAACATAAACCTGTTTTTGCGATAATAAGTAATTTTCCAGTAACAGAGAATTTTTTACGTTTTGTCGAATAACAAATTACGTCTCTGTAAAGGCGAACTGAATTTTAGAATCGTCAGAAGAAAACGTCATGAAAGTCTAAAGGTAAGGCAAAAACGTAAAAGTAACGGCAGTTACATTCCGCGACGGCCTCCGGCCTCCGTTAAAGCCTCCTAAGTCGCTTTCATACCTCGGTTGTCTCGCACGTTATACGTAAGGGGTGATGTGGTAACCACCACAATTTCGACAACCACATACCTTCCCTACTCCACTATTGTGTTTCGGTTTCCAATTTTTTTCAGTGGCTGGGTAGGCCACCCGCCGGACATTAAACTCGGGTTTGACTCCGAGACCGCCTTGTAGTAGAATGCCTTAACTATAATAAATATAATAATAATAATTTTATTTAACTAAAATGTAAGTTATAACACAGATGACATATACTTAAGAAACGTAGTGCAAAAGGAAAGAATATTAAAGATTGCAACATACATCTAGCAAATAATCACCCGCTTAAATCTATAAGATTTGTGTGCGGAAAAAGCATATCTTATATAAATAAGTATTCGTACCAGTGCCGAGCAGACAGACTCACAACGTACTCTAGAAATGGAGGAAGGAAAATGTCTAAGACAGCCATTTAACTAGTCGGCCACTACGGCGATACGAAAGTATACAACGTAACTAAATAAATTTATAATCAGAGGAGGTCGTAACTTTTGTTCGCAGTTCTTATGATTAAACGAGAGCGATAATATAGGCACGTCAGTTGTAAGGTTTGGGGATGTGTTTGAGCCACAGAGCAACTATTCTATCAAAGTTGCATCGGTAAATGTTACCATTTAAAATTTTTAAAAATTAGTAAATCGGTGAATACCAAGCAAATAACATCACGTTAAGTTACCAACCATGATTATTCCAATAAAATTTTATAAAGTAATTACACCTTTCCAACAACAGCAATCATCATTAGTCTTACCCTGACATTAGTGGGTCAGTACGACGATTATTTAGTTTTTGCGAAGCTTAAGCTTGTAATTTCCCCTCCAGTAACCCCTAATCAAAATTAATATCAATAATTTCTTCTCGTCCGACCAATAACTTAACAGTAAAGTATATCCTGAATTTATGTAAAACATTTTCGTTCTAATTTTCCACTCACGAAAACACAAACATAATTTCGAAAAGAGTTTATCTAAAATTGCATGGAAAACCATTATCATTTCTGTTTACATAAAGTAGAACTGACAACCTTTTAAATTTTCTGGGTTTTGGTGTCACGTAAAACAAGGGCTTTGGTCCAAATTTAGCATAAACGTAAAGGCGAACTGAGGCATAAAGTGAAAAGGGACACAACTGAAATTTTTAGACAGTGAGGGAAACTAAACAGAACATTTTACAGGGTCTAATGCTTATCATGGATATGCGAATCAAAAATAAACATATACCAAAAGTTCATTCCCTCGGGCATCTTTTAAAATAACAGTTTGTTTTCTGTATTTTATTCTATAATATAGCAAAACGTATTTTACGAGGGAAATTTAAACAGGACTTTTGCATGTTTTATCTCTCTGAGTGCGCCATCAAGAGAAAAATATTAAAAGTTCGGACCCAGAAATTGAGTGGCTATACCATCGTAAAAATTTATTATCTTTATCGTTGAAATGTTTTATAATTGGGCTAATTTTAAATGGATAACAAAATTTTGTGACTCACAAGGCTCGAGCTGTTGTGTACTACGTTATGGAACAATAAAAAAACTACCTGCCGTTGGTGGCCCGATATCAAAAAACAGAATTCTAAAGTGCATTTTAAATAAATCAGGAAGATAAAAATCGCTTACAAAAGCAAAGAAGAACAAAGGATCAGCATACTTATTACGTAAAGTACACAAAATTCCTGCCCCAAAAAGAAATAATTTGAGTAAATTTTCATATTATAATTTTATCTGAGGGTTTGTTTTCATGAATAATTTAACTTTGATTTTGATAAAATATGTCCAAGTCTAACATTTTCGTGACGATGTTTTCATAAGATTATTCAGATCTTTTCACTTTCAGAACGTATCTCAGATATTTGAATAAAACCACACATTATACTTGGCGATTTTTTCACAATTTGGTTTGCAGAAAAGAAGTTCCTTCAATCACGATTTTTGATTTTCTTGTGGTTATTTTCGTAACATCATCGATTCGTGTATTTTCTTCGCTCTTGGTACTCTTATTTCAGCCATCTGGAACTAACTCTGAAAGGTATAAAGACTGGCATTTTCCTTTTCATTGTTTTAGCATGTCGGTTTTCTTTACCTTTATTTCCGTACTACCTTTTAGTTATAAGCAGCTTACTAAGGCGCAGGACGCATTTCCTAAATATTCCGTGACATTTTAAAATCCTTTAAAAACGCCCTTTCGTTCATAAAGCACGTTTCCGTATTTACGATACAATCCTCTAACGGCTCTAACCCACAACGGGCCACAACACACGCATTCGAATGTTGAATTCAAAGAGACCAAACAGGGGCGTCTTTACTAATCAAACAGTTTGTTCTACTTAGAACTTTAACTACAGACAGCATCGACGTACTTTAGGGGTCCCTAAAACTCAAAGGTATGCGTCTATTCGTGTATAATAATGCCGCCTAGGTAACCCAATATCAACCCCAGGCGTTTAGACTGCAGCGAACCGTATAATATGTGCTTTGTGTCACCCAGAGAACCCAGAACCACATACGAACTCGCACATTCAACGAACCTCCCGTTCATGTCCTAGTAATTGATTTCTAACCGAAGTAAATTTAGCACGATAAGCTTTTACAGCGCTTATTTTAACTGGGTGCACATACACAAAACGATCTATTTACAGTATTTACAATCGCATCCGATACTTTTTTATTTGGAAGGACATATTGATTCACCAGAAAATCGTATTTATTGCATTACATACGTGCGCATATATACAAGGGAAACCGTAAGGCAACCTCAAAAGTATATAAACTTCATCGAAGAAGTGAATTCTAAGTGACCTACATAATATCCACAACACATTTAAAAACGGTTTCTTAATGACCCAATAGATGAGGGCTCTAATTTACGGCCAAAAAACACAAGTTCTAATCCTGGTCATGGTAGATGTTTTAAAATATAAAATGACTGAAATGCGAATCATGTTAGCTAAAGTTAGATAACCAGTGACCGTAACAGTCTACGCATAAATTAAATAAAAATAAATAAATATCAGAGTACCATAAAGGACGAACACATCCAAAACCAATCTGATTCAACAATGAAACAAGATATTTCACTTAATTTACAAATGTTTATTTATTTGTTTGCCCTGTTTGCATGTTCTCTTTTCACTATAGGTGTTGACGATTTACATTTAATACATAAATTCACAATTTACTTAAGGTCAATACAGTATCTTAATTCCATAAAAGCAATTGGGTATTTTCCATTTCTTTCAATTTTCGTTATATTTATGTTTCTACGCAGAAACATACGCCACTAACGGCCTAAACATATTAAAAACATGTTTATTGAGTTTTTTTTGGCAAAAATCGCTTTAGAAAATTCCTTAAAATTGGCTATTTCAAACCCGCTTCCGAAAAGCATCTCATTGGCTATGACTGTCGTGACGTCACCGGCCATATAAATAGCGTCTGCTACCTTGTTTTAAAGTGGTTTCAACGTAAGGAAGATCGTCTCCGTGTCTTATTTCGGTGTTTGCGAATTTTTTGAGTAAAAAATGACATCAGTTGGTTTTGTGAAAGCCTCATCCAACAATTTGCCATTTGTAGATATGTTTATGGTGATGGCATTCATGCAAAACGATGAGCGGTTCAATGCAGCAGAACTAAGGGGAGCAAAGGCTACTGCGTAAGTATTTTATGTTACTGTTGGAATATACATAATGTAATTATTAAAGTTACTATTATTTAACGGTATTTATTAAAAACAAACAAAAGAAATTGTTACTGGTTTGGTAGGTATATTACCTATAAGTTAGTTAGGCTATGCAGGAGTACCTAATTCTTGTTTTAGTGTTTTGTTTACTTATAACATATGGAAATCGTCACTAATTGTTGGAAAACTGTAGGAATACGTGAAAATTTACTGAAAAAATTTAATTTTTTTGAATTTGAGCCTATATTTAGCTTTAAAGCGGGAGATTTTGACTTGGTGTTCACTTATATTAACTAAGTTCGAGGGATTTTCGGGGCTTTACAGGTAATAGGCGCCTGAATATTATCTTCGGTAAAAAATAAACAAATAAGGACAGCTGTTTTTAACTAAAATAATCGAACGGTTACAGAGGGATTATTAAATAATATAAATAAATTTTTTATATAATATGAGCTCCACAAAATTAAAATTTATTAAACCTACTGCTTCGAAGGAGTTCCATAAACAATTGAAAGAGACGCAATTGCCTAATGTAGTTTTAACTCCAGACTAATTTACCTTTACTTATTTAACGCTTTTACATCCACTGGCAATATTTAAATTCGGTGAATTTTTGGTGATTTGCAGGTAATGGGTGCCTTACTATTATTTTCAGTAAAATATGAACAAATACGGTTCAGTTGTTTTTCAGCTTAAAAGGCGCGCCCTTGATTCAATTTTTACTTCTTTCGAGGACAGCTTATCATTCCCCCGCAGTATTAATTTCTTCCAATCTTTGCTGCTATACATTGAAATGATCTTGGCAACAATAAAATGTGGATTTTGATTTTGGAAAATCACGTCTCGCAGCTTTAAACCACATTTTTCTGCGTGCGAAATCCTTTGGCACCGTCACAAATTTTTTTCCTGGTGTACTCACAGAAGTACTTGTGCAAGCTGGCACAAAACACCACTTATTTTGCTTACTCTCCATTTGTGTTGAATGTAAATAAAAACGACTGAATTACTTTACAAAAATGCGAACAAATACCACAGGAAACACGAAATAAACCATACGAACTGTGGGACAGCTGTGTAAAGATATGGCCGGTGACGTCATGTCCAACAACGTGATGTTGATCGTGCTGTCGGGCGTTTATGCGGGAAGTTTTTAGTTTTGAACTGAAATCATTTTTTTCTTCAAAAACTCAAGCTGCATTGTTTTTTTAATTAGGTTTTGGTGATATGCTACTAATAATCTAACGTTTGAAACACAATTTGAAAAATGAGAAAATACCCAATTCCTAAAAATGAACCGGTGTAACTTATTAGGCAGGGTGGAAACACTTTGGCATCAGGTTGTTTTTGCTAAAACGATATATAACACGACATTCTTCATAGATTACAAAGACGAAAAATATTTTTTTACTGCATAGTTTTTCCTGAATAACATAAAATTTGATGTGAAAACATAAGAAAAACTATGAAACATTTACTAACAATTTTGTTTTTGAAAATGTTTTTCTATTTAGAGTGGTTAACTAATTAATACTTAAATTGCTCATGCAATGTAAGCATCGGTCAAAGTAATAAATTTAACGATCCAATGTGTATTTTTTGGTAAGACCTGCATAAGTCAAGTGGCTCTCCTCTAATTCCACAGAACTTCATTTCTTTCTAAAAGGTATTCATGCGTTACTGTATCGATTCGAAAGACTCTATTAAATGTAAACTGATAGTAGGGGACAAGTCAGTAGAACAAGGCATACAGCTTAACTGCCTAGGCACAAAAATATCAAGTGATAGAAATTTACCAGATGAGGTTAGAGCGAACTCCCATTAAAGCATCGAGAACCTCTGGAAGCTTAAAAGAAGTTGTGTGGAGAAACAACTACATGTCAAAGGAAAGCAAAATAAAGATATACAGGGTGAGTCGGGAGGAATGGACCAAACTTCAGGAGTGTATTGTACACGTGAAACTAATTTAAAAAAAACTCATACGTTCTTATCCGATTTTCATTCGTTACCACATACGCTAACGCACCAGCCTCAACACCGAAAGGTATAAGAGGTTAACGATTACATACATACCAAGTTATGGCGTAATTATCAAAATGTAATTTTTTTCTAATTTCCGTTCTATTTCCAACGCCTACAAATAGTAGGTTATTTAAATTTTGTAATTCTGATATCTGTCAATGTCTACTGTGTATTGTTAGAGTGATTTAACATTTATTTGCAAGTTTGTACGATTAAAGTGTTACAAAAGCTATAAACTTATTCAAATTTAGAATAGGCGAATATGGTATTTAACAAATGAAAATCCGTTAAGAACATACCTATGAGTTTTTTTAAATTATTTTCACGTGTACAATACACTCATAAAGTTTTGGTACATTTCTCCCGATTCGACCTGTGGGACCAATTCTGACATATGCGGCTGAAACCCGAGCTAAAACCTCTAAAACTAAAAGACTGATGAAAAGCACTGAAATGAAGCAATTAAGAACAATAAAAAAAGTAACCCTACGAGACCACGTCAGACGACAGTGGAGAGATTATGTAGATAGATAGAATTGCTAAGTGGATTAAAGATCATAAGCCACAAAGAAGACCCCTAAAATATGGACGGAGAGCTGGACGTCAGAATCACAAGAGAAGTAGATAGCAGAGATACAGGAGGAAATCCTAAAAGAAGAAGAAGAAGACATTTGGTGTACCATTTTGTATTTTAGTTATCAAAAGGTGTAGTTTAGAAAAGAACAAATTTATGTCACCCGCAGATAATGATTGTTATCATCATCATTCAGCTTTTAACAGGCCATTAAGGCCCATATGTTATATTTTCGATAAATTTTCACTTAGATTTTGTTGATTCTGATGAGGTTGCACTGGCAAAGGTTTTTCACTGAAATCTTTCCCATTTAGGGCCGTTTACACGGACGCTCCAATCTGTCGGTTCTGGAATGCCGCTCCAAAATATGCCACACCGGAGCGAAGGTTTGAAGCGTACGCTCCTAGTACGTGAAGCAAAAAGAGTTAACAATCCAGCCTGCACGTCGTAACTGTAGATCTAGAACGTAGAATCCACAGAAGATAATAAAGCCATAAGAAAAATATGGATGAAAAAATGACAGAGATCGCTTTTAAGAGAACTTCGTGAGAATTACCCTGAAGATTTAAAAAATTATTTACGGATGGATAAGTCAATATTTATTTTTAGATTTAGTTGGTCCATATAAATGTATATCAAAACAAGATACAGTAATGAGGAAATGCATAACTGCAGAAGAACGTTTGGAAGCCACTTTTCGTTTTTTTGCGACTGGACTCAAGATTTAAAGTTTTTCACTTGTAGTTCTGCAGCTGCTTTGTACAAGGATCTCCAATAGATATGATCCACTTTTAATAGATTGCCACGGAAAATCAAACAATAGCTGCTACCTATCAGAGCGACATTATTGTACAGTGATACATGCAATTTCTTATAAGATGGATCGATTTCCACATCATCAACGCGTTTTTGTGGTAACAGAATTTATTAAAACAAACTCAGTTACGTTAGTGCAGAGAAGTTTCCGTCGTAATTTTGATGTTGAACATGCATGGAAGAATACCATCAAGAAAAACAATTTTACGCTGGGTGAATGATTTTAACACGTTGGGCGACGTTAATGGCCGATCTCACCGACAATACTTATCACTAAAGCTTAACTAAGTAGTTCTTAAAATAAAGTTGTTCTTAAATTTTGTGTTTTGTCTCACCAAGCGAGTTAAGTCGCGACTTAGGCAAAGTCTAGTTGATTTTTGCCACTAAAGCGGCAAAGGGCTTTTACATTGGCTAGCACGTTCGAAATCGATAAACGGAACTACCGCTTCATACAAATGGGGATATGACCATTTTTTGAATTCCACTAATTTTAATTGACAGAACGCGGCGACTTATAGGTTATGTACCGTTTTAAGTCACCGAAATTGGTAACTTATATTTAAGACGTTTTTAGAGACATAACTAAGACTTGCAGAAATAATAAATCGTTGCCTAAGTCCATTTTTTGAAGGTTCATTACTTTTTACTGACAGAACGCAGAAGGGACTGATCCACCTCAAAAGATCTAGAAAGCTTCTAAGAAGCGGCGAAACCCCGACTTGGGGTACATACATACATACATACGCGGCAACTTATAGGTTAAGTAGGGTTTTAAGTCACCGAAGTTGATAACTTATATTTAGGACGTTTTTAGAGACATAAGTAAAACTTTAATTGACCGTGAGACCGCATAAGTATGTCTTAAGCAACTTAAGTCTTTCTTAAATTTTAAGAACGCTCGGTGAGATCGGCCATAAAGTGTAGGTTTAAAGGTGGTGTTCGAACTGTACGAACACCAGAAAACATTCAATTTCTCCGTGAAGCCTTTGCGCTAGAAATCTCTCAAACAAGCTTGTTGAGAATCCTTCACAAAGATGTAAGATTTTATCGGTATAAAATTCAAATTTGCCAAAGTTTAACTCATGATGACACGATCAATCGAATGAATTTCTGCCGAGAGTTTTTGCAAATTTTGAATAACGATGAAGATGCACTACATAACTTGTTGATGTCGGATGAAGCCCACTTCCATTTAAATGGATTTATTAACAAACAAAATTTCCGATATTGGGCGTCAGAAAACCTCAAACAACTTCATCAAAAATCACTTCATAATCCAAAGGTTACAGTGTGGTGTGCTGTTTCGGCATTTGGCATTATTGGACTTTATTGGTTTCAAGAAAATAATCGAGCAGTTACTGTAAATTCTGAACGTTATGTTTATATGTTAGAGCATTTCTTGGTTATTGGTCTCAAGAAAATAATCGAGCAGTTACTGTAAATTCTGAACGTTATGTTTATATGTTAGAGCATTTCTTGGTGCCCGAATTGCAAAGATTGCGATGAATAAACGTTTGGTTTCAACAAGATGGGGCCACTGCCCATACAGCAATAGCTAGTCGTAATTTTCTGCAACAAGTGTTCCCAAACAAATTGATTTCCAAATATCGAGACATTAATTGGCCAGCAAGATCGGCAGATTTAACACCAGCTGACTTCTTCTTGTGGGGCTACTTAGAAGATAAAGTCTATAAAAACCGACCATGTACGATCGAAGCACTGAAAGACAATATTTCTCAAGAAATCAATAGTATTCCTGACGAGTTGATAATGCGAGTTATGAAAAATTTTAAAAATCGTTTGACACAGTGTTTAACAGCCAATGGTAGTCATTTATCTGATTTTTTGAAAGTAAGTGTTAATATTCACTAATTCCGTCAAATAAATTAAACAACCACAGATTTTTATTGAAAGGAGCGAATACATTTCCGAAAGAGATATATGAAAACCCCACTCATTATAACATATTCAGATATGATAAACTTTCTTCTAAAAACTGCGTAACATTGAGAATTCTCTGCAGTTACATTTGATTGAACAGAATTATGTGACGAATATATTGAGCCCTACTATGCTTACCGGGTTGTCATAAATAACTGTATTAGAAGTGAGTTTGTTTAATAAACCCTTACTTAAAATACTATTTATCAAACTTTCGCCATAAATAGCTTGAGAATTTTTCATCTTTTCCAACTTTTTACACACACTTATTCCTACTACTTTATATTCAGTGCTGTCATCACTACTTTTCCCTAGAGCACGCTGATAAACTTTCATAAATTCCGGGATTGATTTCAATGCTGCTGCCTTCCTCTTGTTACCTTTTGGCGTTACAAAAGCGTCATTCTTGGTTGCTACTTGGCGAAAATTCCCAACTGTTTTTTCCATTATTTGAGTTTCCTGAAAGCAAAGCAGAGTGGTTGGAAATAGCGCAACGGTTTGAGGAGAAATGGAATTTTATAAATTCTGGAGGAGCTCTAGATAGAAAACACATTCGCATAGATCAGCTACCAAACACAGGAGCAAAGTACTGTAATTACAAAAATGTTTATAGTATTGTATGGCCCTGGTTAACGCAGACTATTATGAGTTTATATTTATTGCTGTTGAAAAAAATGGAAGGATGTCTCATGATTGTGTCATTGAATGAATATACCGGGTTTACACAAGGCTGAAATCTGGTCACCTGAATCTACCTACGGTCTCGGAAACAAAAAATTACCTTAATTTCGTTTTTCTTGGAGAAAGCTTTTGATCTTGGTAGCATCATCTTAAAGCCTTTCCCACAAAAAGATCTAACTTATAACAGACGTATTTAGAATTATAGATTGTCTAGAGCAAGAAATGTCTCTGAAAATGCCTTTGGACTTGTGAGTAGTAGATTTAGAATTTTAAATACAAGTATAAATATGTCCCCAGAAAAAGCTCAATATATTTTGTTGGCAATACGTGCTTTCCATAATTGTTTAACGAAACGCTCTTCAACTTATGTGACATTAATAACATATCACAGAGCAAATAATACCATGACAGTTATAGTACAAGATGAGTGACATGCAGAAGTAAACAATTTAGAGAATTTGCAACAACTGATGAGACCAAGAAATGTAGGTGCAGAGGCTGTACAGAGCCGAAAGAATTATATAGCATATTTTACTAACGATGGCAAAGTACCATGGCAAGATAACATGTTAAACAGAGGTGTTGTATAGTCTCGTTTTATTTAAAGAATAAAATCAAATTTGTAAGAAGCTGAGGTAGGTACTTACTTTTTCCCTCTCGTTACTCCAAGCTTCCTGATTGACTTCTCGCTGTGTAGTAACATCCTGTCCTGTTAAATTGTCATCTTCTATATCGATATTCTTCTTGATCTTTAGTAAATAAGTGAAAATACCAAAAGTTGGGCTTTTATACATCTTCTTCAGCAGTACCACTTCTATGTGTTTCATTAACTTTGTTTGGTTCTTTGCGAAAAGAGTCGCGTATCCCTTAAATCTTTTTCAACACGAAATCAGTGTTAGCGTCTGGGCAAACATCACTTTTACATTCTTATAGTCATCACATTTCACTTTCTACGAACATGGAAATTTTATATAACTAATTCAATGAACTGCTCAAAGTTATCTCTTGACCAAGACACTCGCAGATTTGGCGTGTGCTCTTCAAATCTTGCGGAAAAACCGTCCGTGTAAACGAGCCTTAATACTTTCTTATTATCATCAATGGACTGTTATTTAAAAAAAAAAACTGTAGATCCCTGAGTGTTTCTATCACAACCTTTAACATTTCACTCCTGTTTTTGGTATTTTTTCTTGAGAGTAATTACCATTGGTATCATCTCTATATGTATTTTAATAATTGTTTTACGTCCACGTGATTTTTATCTATTTTACGATTGTATGATAATATCAATATTAAGCTAGTCTGATTTGTGGGGTTATTATTAATGTTGTGTAAGTTATTTAGGAGGGTATTCGATAACGTAAATGGATGTATCTTTCATATAGGAATAAACATTTTTCATGCGTACCATTAACATTGTAGACGTTCGAAACCGCCTGGTATTGCGAATTAAAAGGAATTAAACACCACCAGTTTATTTGCTTATTGTCGATGATTTTGATACTTTTGGGTAACCTCACACCACTCGGGTGAAACATTAATGTGGTACATTAAGTGCGATATTTTTGCACTTTTTACAACATTTTGTCACATTAGATCTAGCTATACTACTACCGGTCGACACCATATCCCTCTATTGTTACTTCCATTAACTTTTCAGATTTTTCCAGGTACATTATAATGCATTTTTATATTTCTAGGTGAGCATTGACAATATTTTTTTTCTTATTTTTTGGAATAATTTAAATTTATTTTTAAGATTCCTTCAGAAAAACCAATAAATGTAAATTCTATGTTGTCAATAGGAAACGTTTAATAAGAAAGAAAAATCAAAAAGTTATCTTGCAAACCATTTTCGCAATACCTAATTATTATCAAGTAAAATTCAGTCATGTCCGTTAGCGAACCTGCTTTCAGCAAACCAGAAAATTACTTGCAGCGTGTACCACCTAACGACTTTCAATATCACTGCACTGCAAGATTACATTTCATATCCATACATAGAATATCAAACAGATATGGTTCTGGTGGAAGGCAAATATTTAACAGCAAACCTGTAGGAGAAATCTCTTAAGAGGATGTTATGGATTCCGATATTATTTTCGACCTTTTTGGGAAGTTTTAATTACATTTACTGTGCCGCATTATTCTCATATTTCTTATACTCAAAAGTTCGTATATTTTAAACTAAAGTATAATAGCACTTTTAGTTTAAATTTATTTCAAATTCAAATAAACTTAATTAAGATTATTCGCATTTCAAATATAAATTTTAATATTAAAATAGTTTTTTTACATTAAAAAACCTTTAACAATAATGCTTTATGATTGCCTTTAAGCCATTATAAAAAGTATCATAGCCTTATTTCTTAAATTTCGCTTATACATATTTAAATATTAATTGGAATACTGATTCTTGGACAAACATCCTCAGATCGTTTAAAATAATATGGTTAATATAAATAAAATACCAAAATAAAGCGCTCACTTTAATTTTTAGTAAAAACTGCTTGTATTTAAATTTTCAACATATGTGGAAATTTACGTTCCTACAAGGCAATAATTTCCTTGGAAAACTATTCCATTTACTTGCTTCGCGATATGCACTGTATTCAGCAAAATACAACCGACGATATTTACGAATATAATACATACAGCAAGTTGCGACTCATTAAATTTATATTAAGCACACTCCGAAAACGTTCAACAAAACATCGCTGTCATCAGTTTAGTTTTTAAAAATTCGCAAAAATAAGGCATACTTTGCATGCTAACATTTTTATTTTGGCGTTTTCAACTGGTGCAATCTGTTCGAACGGGTGGTAATGACATTTACATAATTGAATAAGTAGTCCATTGGATACTGGTAACCGACAAGCAGTTTGAATTCGTTAAATGATTCGGCATTAACTTCAGGCAAATTCGAATTATGCACGAATGCTATTGGCATCGTGCTTTATGATGTGACCATTTAATTACTCGAGTTATGTATGCGTACAGGTTTAAACTAATGCTCTCTGATAGTGCTTAATAACAGGTTGCATAATGCCATAAGGAAAATATGTTAACAGTTTAATTTTTTAATTAAAAATTAAGCTTTGAACATCTCTTTAGTAAGGAAAAATGTAGAAACTGAAAAAAGGCTAAAAATAATCTAACCCTAACCTAAAAAGTTATGCTGTTTGTTGTTTCATATAGCTAACCAACATCAAAGACGTGCTTGAAGTCTGATGAGTTCGCACCAATCCCATAAATAGCTTATTGGTGTTACGGGGATTATCGTGGCTTATAGGATTATCGGTTTTGTGTGGAATGTCAAGCATATTATAACACGGTGCTGATCAATTCCTCTACTGTTTATCCCATGTTTTGGAAAGCAAACTGTTATCGCCATAAGCTAACATCATAAATTTATGTTTCATCGTTAATTCGCACCTATACGAAGGGGGTTATTGACTTCTTTTATATTTTTTCAGGATTAAGTCGCCCGAAAAGCGATGGAAGCAGCAGTTTCCAAGACAACGTGCCCGAAGAAGAGGCAGATTTGGAGCCTATGATAATAAATCGGGGTCCGTATTTTGAGAAGAATGTATCTAAAAATGTGACGGCCATCGTGGACAAAACCTCTTACTTAAACTGCAAAGTGAGAAACTTAGGGAACAGGACGGTAAGCAAGGATAACACTATTTCATTTTCACTTCATAAACGGTAAAATATTGTATAGGTTTTGAATTTTCCTCTCGGGTTTTCTTGCCATTTCCCCGAAAGGGATTCCTATCACTTTACATCGATCTATTTATGTACTTCCTCCCCCTCTAATAACAATAACAAAGGCAATGAATAACCGTTATCGTCGAATCCGGGCCCTGCCGGCTTAGAACAATACTTTATCAGAACATTGGCAACATCGAATGAACTGGCAACAGTGTGGAATCTTAATGGCAACCCATAATTCTTTCGTAACGGCGTCTGGTCCATTTCACTTTAATGTTACACGTTATACTATACCAGGTGCACAAAGTACAAATACATACAAAATTCGATGGACGAAAAAGAATTAGATTTATTACACATTTACGTCATATTTTCATAGTTGCTAACGAAACTAAGAGAAAACGGATCGAAACAAGTTGTGAATGCTTTTATCTCTTTACTGTTTGGTTCTAATTATCACCTAATATGGAATGAATTTCCAAATAACAAGTTGATAAAATATTAATTATTATTCTTCCATTTGGTTTAAAAATCCTTTAATTATTAAGAAGTTTTAACATAAAATTTTAAACCTACCTTATTACCGAAGTCCCTTTGCCTTACTTCGTACTTCGTACTCCAATCCTATGAAATCTCATTATTCCCTCCTAGGGACGTAGGGCTTTAACAGTTCACTCTTGTGGGCAACGTAGTTTATAATTCCCTAAAGATCTACAAATTAGAACCGACACTCCCGCACAACACTAATAATTAAAACGAAACGACCGCGAATTGCTTTTTAAACTGTAAATACAGATCGAACGATTGAAATGTATATACGAACATTTCGGGTTTTGATATTGAAAGTTCGCATTGATTTTTTAACATATCGGGTCCAATTCAAAGCGAAGTCCTAATCTGGAAAGGAAAATATTTTTAAACATCACTGTTTTTAGACCTACTGATTTTTTTTTAATATCGAGTTCGAATTAAAAGGTCGTCTTTAGGGGTACGGATCTTGTCATCATCTTAATAATGACTGTCTAAAATCGTAACAGGGCATCTGATAGCTAGGAATTTTTATTGAGGCACGCCTAATTTAACAAAATTCAAGTCTGTTTCACTTATAAACGTAGATAACAGAATATATTTTGAAGTTTTTGTTTTTATTACTAGTGTTTTCGCATTTTATAAAAAATAATAATAATAAAATACCAATGAATTTAATAATCTATTTCAAGTATTTTAATGAGGATTATTACTAAAGGAAACGTTGGCAGAAGTATTTTATACGCCTTTTGTTATTTGTAGTTACATTAAAGGCATATTTTTAAGAGCAGATATGAAACACCCACAACTTTTTCTCTGAAAAGTTGAATTTCACGAAAGATGTCAGTTTCACGTCTTGGCTTATTCTTTATGATTTGATTAATGTGCTAAAAATAAAGAATGTTTCATCTTGGAATGCCTAAAAGTTTTTTAAATTTCAACTTCAAGAGGCAGTTAATTAAGAAGTTTTTAAAAATCATGTTACTAATTTGTTTTTAAAATTAAAAAAAGTTATTTAGACAACTCAGTTTTTCTGATTCTCAAAATAACATTTGCATTTGCAGGCTAAACGAATTCTCTTAAGAAAGAATATTTAATTTGGTTATTATTAATATTAAGGGGCTCATGTGTGCTACGAATGTGTTAATAATTGTCTTATCAATTTTTGAAAATATTGACGCGTCTTAAAAAATAGTCTGAATATTTAGAAAAACTTTTCCTTTCTAAAAGTTAAGTTAGAACACATAAACGCACAAGGACTATACATTAAATAACATATACAAAATGGAAACCGCGGATGGATGCTGAACTTATCTGCAACGATTTTTAGGTAAAAAGTTAAAAGGAAATCAACAATGTCTTTTACTCAAATAGTTACTTTTTGTCCAAACTTCTACACTTTTCATTAACTTAGTTTATATACTTAATTAGTTGATGTATTGACAGCTATAATATCAAAATCGTCTAAACAGAAGACTTGGCAAACCTTAAATGAATTATTTTCCGCTCATTTTTGCAGGAGGTTTTTATATTATTAGTGGGTTTTAATGAATAGATCGTACATTTTATTCAGATGAAGATTGGTTTGATCTTTACATTTACCTGAAGTAACAAAATATAGAAATATGGAGTATACGAATAATGGTTTAGCTTGCAGTTTCTTGGACACATTTACCTAGTTCAGCATTTCTTTGATGAAACTGTATTTACTGAAAGATACAAGAATAACATTTTAAATATTTTCATAAAACAAGTTCATGATAATGATGAGTTGCAGTACAGATATTTCTAACCTGATGGATGACACATCGTAAGAAATAATGAACGTCAATTTCAACATGGCAATGTAATAAACGTATATGCTGACTCAAAATATCCACCTCGCTCACTAAGTCTAACTCTGTTCAATTATTTTCCTCTTATTTATAAAATGCACTTCGTTAATACCGCTCAGTGGCTACGATAACAAATTAGAAACAAGTTTCTGGATTCTGGATTCAATGTGGAGAGTCAAGCTAAGTTTACAAGTACCTAGGGACTTAGGCCACAAAGTAGGCCCATTGTGCTACGTCCGTCACAACACCCTGCCTGCCTGTATCACTCAAGCCATCTTACCCTTTCGGTGTGCCCGAGGATGTCTGCAGGAGGCATGCTGTGAATTCTGACCATGTCAAGCCAGAAGTCCTCCACCATGGTTCTTTTTATCGGAGCCAGGGCTGGACATTCACACAGGAAATGTTCAGCCGTTTGGTCCTCAGTATTACACCCTCGACACCGTAGGACTGTCTGCCAATCCCATTCTGCGCATGTGTTTGTTTAATGTCCGAAATATATGTTGACAAAGAGTCGCAGTTTTTTCCGTGATAGTTGGTTACAATACCTAAGTATGTAGCTAATTTCTCCGAGAAGATTGGAATATTTACCCTTGCATGATAACATTTGTCCATATTTGACCATCTAACACAGTTCTGATTGTTTAACGCCAATACAGCTGTTTTGCTATCACTGACTATTCTTACTGTTTTGTTCTGTAGTCCGATCCAAAACTATGCTTGCATCCTGCATGATACATATGACTTCTACCTGAAATGCGGTGCGTGTTTACCTAACGCAGAACTTTGTTGAAGCTTCAGGTCTTCTGAGTATACTGAACTTAAACACCTGTTACCGCTCCATTTTTAGACCCATCGGTGTAGATGGATATTTCGGGTTGGGAAGCATTTCCAACATCGATGAAGATGCTGTATTGTTTTCCAAAGTTAAAAGTGGGTTGGATGGAGTCCACTTTCGCTCCCAGAAGAGGTATCCTTCGAACAGCTTCTTCTAGTATATGTGAGTGTCTGTCTCCATCCTTCCACGTCCATTTCACCTTTAGTCTTAAAGCTGTCCTTAAGGCCATCTTTTCCACGTGCAGGTTTAATGGGGGCAGGCCAAGGACATCTTCCATGACTGCAGTTGGTGTTGATTTTATTGCTTCAGTGGTGCTCAAGCATGCCAGTCTTTGTACATGTGTGAGTGCAGCAGCAGAGCTGGCCTGTCTGACTCTGGGCCACCAGATTATGGCTTCATAACAGAGCATTGTACGAAGCACGGAAGTGTATTGCCACAGGACGGCCTTTGGGGTAGATCCCCAGAGTCTGCCCAACAAGTATGTTGGTAAAACTCCATACATACGTACATACATCCGTGGCCCTACAGCCCTTCGTGGGCCTTGGTTTGCGCCAAAATGCTTCTCCAAGTCGTTCTATTCAAGGTTTTCTGTCTGCATTCTGTTACGCTAAGCACCGCCAGGTCTTCTCGACTTTCATCAAACCAACTGCATCGTGGACGTCTGACATCTTTGGCCTTCGGGGTAGTTAAGGAAAGTTTTTCCAGCAGACGAGGTCTCTCTTAATCTAACCAAATGCATCAACCAGCGTATACGTATAACCTCTACAGCTTTGATAATATCCGTTTTCTTCTTGCAATTGTAAAGTTAATAATTATATCTTGACCTCCTTGTTCAGGACGGAATATCTTCCGAGGAACCTTCCTCCCAAAAACGTATTTTCGTATTTTTGTTCCTCTTAACAAAGGGTTTATTTGAAGATGGGATAAGACTCCATAATAAGCACGACTAGCCAGAGCTACACGCCGCGCGGTTGTATTTCAGCATTAATGTTATTATCACTGTTTAGCAGCACACCTAAATACACAAATTCATGCATTATTCTTCAGCATTAAGCTATTTAATGGACGACCCCTATTTTATTTATGCACATATATTTTGTTTTCTGTTTATTTACTTGTAGACCCATTCTCATCGCATTGCTTCATTCCATGATCTTTATATCGCATCAATATCGTTCGCATAGGCGAGGATCTGTATGGACTTATTCAAAATTGCCTTCTACATGTATCTTCGATAATCTGATGGTGTATTCCAGTGCTATATTAAGGAGTAAGCATGACAAGTTATCTCCTTGCGGAACCCCTGGATTTGAGGAAAAGGAGTTTGATGTTTCTCCTTGGATTCTAACCATATTTGTAGTATTGTCATAAAGACGAATGTTAAAATATTAAAATTATAAAATCTAAGCGTGGATGACATCAGTTTATAAGGGGTCATTAGTCTAACGAGATACACGTGTAACGTATCGAATTACATCTTGTGGGAATGCTAGATAAGGCATATGGAGTACAATGTACTGAAACTTGATACCTCATACGTGCTCAGGCGTGCAAAATGCTGACAGCAGAATTCTTGTAAGATAACAAGTAGACATTTCCCACGTTCATATTGGAAGTAGGGGGTCAATTTTCTGTATAAAAGCTAAAACGAAATCACATGAAAGATATAGTTTATCTCCAGCCGTCAAAGAAGCAGTACCTACGAGAAAATTGACACCCTTCAAGGTGCTGTGCCAGTAAATACATGTAAGATTGCTTTATGTTAAACTTAAACTGTAATTCAGGACTTGTACAATATTTGTGTGAATTGTTTAAATTCATTTTATGGAATTAGTCGTTCTAAATGTGATTGGGACTTAGCATAGCATAATTTTGTATAACTTTAAAATGTAAATGTAACTTGTTTATTAACTGTTAAAGACTTTATTTTGAATTTGGGCTTAGAGTAAATCGTGTCGATTGGGACTAATTTTGTGTTCACTTTAAATTGAATAATAATTCATATAACTTGACATTAATTCAGGACTTAGAACAATTTATATAATTTTGTAAAGCTAAAGCACGGATAGGAAAAGCATGAATGTTAGTTGAATTCGACTTTGATTAAAAACCTCTCAAAAAAGCCAAGCAACATTGAAGTGGCGACGTCGGTCAAAGACTCTACCTAAATTAGTAAAGTAACTTCTTTATCTTAATTTCTAACAATAAACCAACCAGCTGCTTCGCCACAGTATTGCTCAAACTGAGTTCTGTGAAAACGATTAGCTTTTAATTCTTTCACGGCTTTTAGTCCTTTTTTTCTTAAGATGTTATCATATGCGTTCTCAAAATCAACAAAGACATGTTAGCTTCCTAGGTTTTTTTTAAATAATTTTTCTGACGGTTGTTGACTTGTTCTATCGAAAACCACTTTCTTTTTCCACTTGTGGTACTATTCTTGAGTGTAGAATTTATGGAGAATATTTTATGGGCTATATTTAAGAGCGTGATAGCTCTCTAATTTTCGTATCTTAACTGATATCATCTTATGCAATCGGCAAGTAATAGTTCTTACGAGAAGCAGGGAGGCTGTCCAACCAGGTGCCTTGTTACATTTCGGGTCACATATTGCCCTTGTAACTTCTTCTAACGTTGGGGGTTGGCAACCTTCTTTCTCCATTTCGGTTTCGTCTATTACCACTTCATCTTTTAACCAGTTTCCTACTCCACCTTGATTTAATAGCATTTTGTAATGTTCACTCGGTTAATATTTTCTCCTTACTGTTAATAATGTTGCCTTATTTATTCTTACACGGCACTGTCCTTGGTTTAATCTTCATTGATTTATTTAGGGTTTGATAAAGCTTCGTGCTTTCAGTTTTACTATTAAACAACTTTAAATCATTCAAAAACTTACTTAATTAACAATTAATAAACCTGCGATTGTGTAATTATTCTGCAAAATATATGGAATGGTTACAATAATCAATTTGCAAACACAATCACCTTTGCGGTTTTCTCTTTGTATGTATCGATTTGTGCATTCGACAGCTTTACAAATATTGGGTTGGGTGCAAAAGCCAAATGTTAATTTAATGTTTGTGTTTGTTACTCCCTCACAAGTAACTCTAAACTTGTTTACAATTTAAAATCAATCTGAACTTAAATTATTAACTAATGGTTTCAGCCTATTGCAAATTAGAGATTTTCTATTTTTTTTATTTATGTGAATAATTTATACAATGTAAGCGTAGAAATATGCGAACATTTTTATGATGGCAATATAGGTACATATTTAATTCTGAATTGTATTTAAGGGGGTTCTTAATCATTTAAGTAAGATATTCTCCCCATAATGATTGATTAAAAAAGCAAACAAAGCATTATTAAAACTAGCTTAAAAACCGTGCTAACAAAGTTCAAACAAATGAAAGAAAAAATCTTTTATATTAAAATTTATTTTTGAAGCTCTACCAATATTTGTTGGATTCGGAGCGCTCATTCGTAAACACAGATAAATCGCTTATCGTAAACAACGGAAGATCAAAGTAAATTTTTAGGGGAAAAAATTCCTTGCAAATTTCAAGTAAAAATGTGTACTTCAATGGCCTCTCCAAACGTTCCAGGAATATTATTTTAATGTTATTTTAGTAATATTTCAACAAACTAAAAGAATGTAAAAATATTTGCTTGTGGAAAAGTTATAATAATACATAAAATGTGAACAACTTTTAATATATCACAAGAAAAGCCTGAATTGCAGGAACAAATATTTAAAAAATTCAAGAGTCTTGTTTACCGAGTAAAACATTTTGCTGTTAAATTAAAAATGATTCTTTATATTTAGGCAGACCTCTCAAAGAATAATATTTTTCAAGCGTCCATTTTGGATTTATTAAAAGCAAATAAATATTCGGGTTGAAAAATTCAGATCCAAACTAAACCCTGAAAATTTTGATTCAAATCCAACAAAGGCCGAAGTATTACATTCAAAACTAATTGATACGATAATGACCAGGTTTACTAAATCGTACTAGACATGTCCAACACATGTTCGCTGTACCGCGCACGACACTGCCTTGTTTTTAAAGCTTATATAATTTTTATTTAAACGTTATTAGGATCAACAGGCAACAATAAATATTAAATAAGAATGCCATGCAGGAACGAGGGTCAAACATGAAATAAATAAACAACAAATAAACGAAAACAAACGACTAAATTCACACGAGCATGTGAACCAACAAAAAAGTGAGACGACAAACAGATGAAGTAAACAGATTAATTAACAAACAAACAGATTCAAGAAACAAACGAATTGACAACCCATTATACGGACATAAATAAGTAAATGAATCTATTACTTAACAGATTTTGATTCTAAATAAACAAACTCCAAGAGAAGATTGGATAAACAACACGAAATAAAGAAATTGCTTTACTCTACAGGAAAGTCTGACTTTAACAAATAAAACTAATTCAATAAAATGAAAAACAGGAAAACCTTTCGGAAACTAAAAATATGAAAACATATAAATGGCATTAAAACTATTTTCCCATTTTCTCGAGCTTGTATTTGTACGTCAGTTTATATATTTTTAGAAGGCACGAGGGCATGCCTAGTAAACATTTTCACTCTGTGCCGACATCTTCGCGTGTAACTTCTAAATGAAATGACAGGTGACAACATACAGAATAAAGACTACTTCATCCACGCTTGGAAGTGTCAGTGTTTCGACCTATTTTATTTTAACACAGCTGTTGGTGTTGTTTATCGACTGCAGTCTTCAGGAATGTGAAATGTCACATCATTTATATATTGAGATGATACTTAATTGGATGTATATAATTAAGGTTAAGTTGTTTGTTTAAGTTATAAAAGAAAAATGTTATTTGCCAAATATAAGTAATGCAGATTTTAAATTATTAAAAATTGTAATATAATTTTAAGATAGCTAGATTAGATTTAAGTTATGTGAAAATGTAAATAAGTTATTGTTATAATGTTTGTTAGTAATAATTAGCTAAATTGGTAGTTATAGAAATGTAAAATAAGTTACTATTAGAAACCTTGTAAATAGTTGTTATAGTGAAAAACAATTTAGATAAAAATATCTTGGATACAGAAAAAAACAATTTAATAAATAAGTGATATTTTTGCGTTAAAAGGGGCAACAACCAAATAGGTTTGCTCGTCCCAAAATACTAAATATCAACCGATTATTTAACTTTAAATTGAGTTAACGATCAAAAGAATCATTTATTGAATCAAAAGTGAAATAAAAGCAGAAGCAAGTGAAAACTGAATTTCAAGCAGATCCAATTTAAGCAAATTCAATTAAAAATTGAATTTCAAGCAGAGGTAATTGAAAATTGAAATTGAAGCGGAGGAAATTGAACGTTAAATTTGAAACAGAGGCAAATTGGATTTTGGTGGTGAAATAGAAATTATTTTGGAAAAGAAGAAATTTCAAACAAAACCCAGGAACCGGTGTAAATAGTGAGTGTAAATACCGTAATTATAAGATAGGTTTAAGGCAGGGTTGATAGGAAAAAACTATAATAAAAATCTGCATTATAAGTATTTGAGTAATTTTATTATTATTTGGTTAAAACACTAATTAACGATCTGAGATAATATCAATAATTTGTCGAACCCAACGTGGAGCGTAACAGTAGAGATACTTATTAATAATTTGGTGCAGCAACGTGAGACGAACAATAAATGTTGATAGCAAAGTGGGGCGATTTATAAGATTTATAAAGTAAAAGGGGCGAAGTATACAAAAATAATATTAAAAGGTTTGTGGGGCAAGGTAAAACGAGAAAAATAATTTATAATTGTCATTTGGAGAAAAGTCAAAACTAATGTCAATGTCATTTGTCAAATTTTTCGATTTTTTGATAATATTTATTTTCAATTAAATACGATTAAAAGGAAAAATACATTAATAAAAATTGAATACTGAATACCTGAAAAATCCAGAATTGAAAAATAATTGTAATAATAAAAAAATAACATTAATTTTTTTAAAAAATTTGTACATAATTTGATAAAAATAAAAGATGGCAGATAGGAGGATGTTACGAAGTAGTTCAAGAAGGGAAGATGAAGAACCTGAAGAGGAACAAGATGAATTAGGGGAGGAGCGAGATGTAATTGAACTGGAGATAGGTGATCATGGAACAGAAGTTCAAACACCTCAAATACATGTTCCAAGAAATGATAATACGAATGAAATGTTACAAATTATAATGCATTATTAGAACAAACAAAAAAAAAGAATTATAAAGATAAATAGAAGATATGAAATCAAACAGAATAACAAAATAAAGAAGAAAATACGTTTTAAGATAGGTGATTTAGTAATAATAAAAAATTTAAAGGTAGCAAATAAAGAAGAGAACAAATGTGCAAAATTACAATTACCTTATATAGGTCCATTTAAAATAAATAAAATAATTTTTGATAATTCCTACGAAGTAAAAGAAATAAATTCTGATAAAATCAGAGGGATTTTTCATGTATCAATGATATATCCGTATATTGAACAATAAAGTGAAAATGAATATTATTATAAAATAAAATGCAAATTAGTAAAAATTTTGAAATGAACAGGGTTGAAAATAAATATAATAAAAAAAATCGAGGGGCTTTTGAGATGATACTTAATTGGATGTATATAATTAAGGTTAAGTTGTTTGTTTAAGTTATAAAAGAAAAATGTTATTTGCCAAATATAAGTAATGCAGATTTTAAATTATTAAAAATTGTAATATAATTTTAAGATAGCTAGATTAGATTTAAGTTATGTGAAAATGTAAATAAGTTATTGTTATAATGTTTGTTAGTAATAATTAGCTAAATTGGTAGTTATAGAAATGTAAAATAAGTTACTATTAGAAACCTTGTAAATAGTTGTTATAGTGAAAAACAATTTAGATAAAAATATCTTGGATACAGAAGAAAACAATTTAATAAATAAGTGATATTTTTGCGTTAAAAGGGGCAACAACCAAATAGGTTTGCTCGTCCCAAAATACTAAATATCAACCGATTATTTAACTTTAAATTGAGTTAACGATCAAAAGAATCATTTATTGAATCAAAAGTGAAATAAAAGCAGAAGCAAGTGAAAACTGAATTTCAAGCAGAGCCAATTTAAGCAAATTCAATTAAAAATTGAATTTCAAGCAGAGGTAATTGAAAATTGAAATTGAAGCGGAGGAAATTGAACGTTAAATTTGAAACAGAGGCAAATTGGATTTTGGTGGTGAAATAGAAATTATTTTGGAAAAGAAGAAATTTCAAACAAAACCCAGGAACCGGTGTAAATAGTGAGTGTAAATACCGTAATTATAAGATAGGTTTAAGGCAGGGTTGATAGGAAAAAACTATAATAAAAATCTGCATTATAAGTATTTGAGTAATTTTTATTTGTATTTGGGTAAAAATATACTTAGAAAGATAACAAACAAGGAACCTAATTAACGACCTGAGATAAGAGCAATGCAAACAATTAAGTAAAATTAAAGAGCAAAGCAAGGGATAATTGTAAATATTGAATGTGGGCTTAATAATAATTAAATTTAAATTAAAATAAAATCTTTTAAAAGAGCAAGACCATTTCAATATATTTTTTTAAATTTGTTGTGCTGCATCAAAAAATGGATACTTTATAATTCAAACAAATTCGTTTCAGTTAGCCTTGATCTACGATAAATACGAAAAAAATTAATTTCCTCTGTAAATAATCAAAACGGAAAGGTTTTTATTGAATCAGGTATGACAACAATAAATAATATGTCAACACTTTTTTCCTAAACATAATCCTCTCAACAGATCATTATTTAGATATAGTCGGGCGTATATGTACAAGATTACAAGGGATCATAACACATGACGTGGATTAATCATGCTTAGAGCGGGTTATTTCGGATTAGTGCAGAAATTATTCGAGACTGTTCGAGTAGGTTTCAACGCCAATGCAGATTTGTGGAGAACGTAACAGGCAATTCTGGTTAATTTCATTTACGAACCTCAATGGAAGTTCACTAAATCATAAACATTCGCCTCAGAATATCGAGTTTATCGAAGTTTAATGTTGCTATAGTGTTAGTTTTGGTTAAATAAATTGAAATTTATGATTTTGGGTCGCCGTTAATAATTCCAATTTTAGAATTGTAATCCATATTTTGTTATTGTATACTGTTGGCATGGAATTTTCATCTTTTCAGAAAATTACTAATCATTTTTCATAGTTGTTTAAATGGACAGTTGAACTTCTGAACAACAATGAAAATTAAATTTTGAATAGATTTCTTATTCATATTCAAATAAACTACGATTTAGGTAATTTTAATGTATGTATTGTGATAGCCACCTGCGTGTTCATAATTTTAATTTTCTATTTTTCATGGATTAGATTTTCAATGTAATTATTTTATTCAAAGCATAACATTAGGGGTGTATTTTTTGAGCAATAATGTGACAAGTTCATTTGGAAACTAAATGCAGCAATATCGTAAATTCTCGGACTTGAAGCAGTAAAATCACGTCCCTTTTGCAAATTAGTTCGCCGCCTATATGTAAACAAGCGGACTCACACGTGTTCTACTAAAGTATCAAATTACAAAGAAATTTAAAATATACCAAAGTATTAGGATTTTAACTCAACTATGAAATTTATTAGTTTTGGAGCAAGGTCACTCATGGGAACATTTTGATACCAATTCATTTAGGAAAATACTCGTGAGAACGGGTAATCACCGCTGGCGCTGCACGCGGATTTCTCAGTATAAATACGAGTTCAAATTTTACCAAAACACCCAGTCTTCACTGTTCAGTTACGCTGTATACTGGTCTGGAATTTCGATTAGTACGCCGATAGAGTGTATTTACCTACTGTAAAGTATACAGTTAGTGGTATTGCACTTTGTTGCTTTTCATTAACTGGTAGAAATCCTTCATATTACGTACACCACGGTAAAGCATTGCTTTCCGATTGTGTGAGTGTATTGATCAAAGGGGTGAAAGTGCCGTAATTCCAATTGAAGGGGTCTCTCTGCGAAATCCAAATTAACCACAACGTAAAAGTTAGCAATTTTAATATACTTCACGTATTCAAGATTAGACTTTATCAAAATTACTTTATGTTGCACTGGTGTAAGGCTGGTCACAATTAATTACAACAAAATGACAATTCTGACTACTGAGATATATCTTGGGCATATTCTCAGTCAACGATAGGGTGAAACATCCCTTACAATATACAAGGGTACCTAGTACCTCGTATATTCTCGTACATGAGAGGCAACGCTTACTTATGTACTACTTAAAGTTATGCATAGCGCATATACTCGTCAATTAGAGGGGAACTGCACCCTCGTCAAAAAGATTGGTTGTAATACCAGATTTGACTCCGGCCGCTAAAGAGCACCTACTTCCAGCATAATTTCTTGTGATTAAACCACGCAAACCACCCTAAGTACATCAAAATCATAAAACAAAAATATAATAATTATTCGTGCCACTGCCGATAATTAACTGGACTAGTCTGATGTTCATACACTATGCTTACTTATTTACTGTATTTGTAAATATCTGTACATAAATATGATTTTACAATACAGGGCGGAGTACGGGGACCAAGTGTTTTTGGAAAGGCTAGTACTCGGCCATTAGGAGAGGGAGGGTCGTGCGGCAGGTGACATTCCATTCCTTGGCTCATAGCATTTCACTTTCAGGTGCCATCATGGAGCCGTGGACGCTAGAACACCGCATGCAGCGGTATTTCATGCAGTTGTCGCGGATTTTCAGCAGCCCAATACCAACAATTTTGTTTGTTGACGGCCCCATTAAGGTGGAAATGGGCTTCATCACTCATTGCCACCATTATGTTTTCATTCTGCTTATAAAGTGCAAGCATTTCCTGTGCAAAATTCAATCGTTGGGTGTAATCCCTTACATTCAATTTCTGCACAATCGCTAACTTGTATGGGTGAAAACGTAATTCTCCATGCAAAATCCGTCTTACAGTACGATTGCTGATTTGAAGTGCAGCTGAATGTCTTTGCGGCGAAACTCACGCTGAACCGCGGCCACGACTCGCCACTCCTAACAAAACAATCATATGCGAACATGCGGTGTTCTGGGGTTCACGGCTCTATGATGGCAACCAAGGAGAATAAAGGTCGATTCTCACTTGCGCGGCACTCAGCTCGGCGACGCGCCGCGACGCAGCGATGCAAATTGTCGCTAGATAATTATCTCATGGTTTTAAATGAATACGTTCTCACTTGCGCTGCACGACAGGTTACGACGCGTCGCTTCGTCGTGCGGCAACGTTGGTATTGTTCCGTGAGCGTTAAATTATGTTATGTCGCGCTGCGTCGCCCAGAATCAATCCTGATTTTATATAGTGTACATGCTATTTAGGGATATATTGAGATGCTCCCCCTTTTTGCTTGTATAAATTATAAATGATTTCTTGTTGGGTTCTCACAATAACCTTTTTCTAATAATAATAATAATAATCAATCGATTTATTTTCATAAATATTAAACGTACAATTTGTTAAATTATGAAAAGATAATCCACCTGCACTTCTATCTATAGAGAGAAAATCATTCGCTAATGTGTTGATGCTGGGTCTATGACACAACGGCCACCCTAAAAATTGGCTGTTACGGTCATGGCCACAACAGCCACCAGTAGTTTTCGGAAGCAACGGCCACCGTGGTCACAACCGCCACCGCCACCTTGGTCACAACGGCCGCCTTTCGTTTTGTCTATAACGCCCAGAAGTAATTTTTTGAATTTGCATGAATTTAATGACAAGAATTATGGAAAATTTTATATTTTTTATGTTGGGGTTATCTGAATGTTTATTCTGTTGGACAAAAAGAAATATACTTCTAGATTTGTGGACTAACAGTTGTTACACTTACAGAATGCGAATCCCTTAAGTGTGTGCTGTCCCTTATTATTTTAATTTTATTATTTTTTATTATAAAATGAACAACTGTCAACGTCAATGTCAATTTCGCGTCGCTGTCGCTCGTTGTCGCTTATATGAGAATACCTACCAGCGTTACGGCACTTTGCATCGCTGCGTCGCGTCGCGTCGCCGAGCCGAGTGCAGCGCAAGTGAGAATCGACCTTTATTGGCAACTGACAGTGAAATGCTACGAGCCAAGGAATGGAATGCCACCTGCCGCACGACCTTCCCTCTCATAATAGCCGAGTACTAGCCTTTCCAAAAACACTTGGTTCCCGTGCCCCATCCTTTATATGTATTCAACTTAATGGAGTATTTAATTCTTGTTTATAAGGTGAGCTACTCTAGATCAACGAATCACAACAACGTTAAGGGTCCTCTGACTAAACAGTCAGTTATTTAAATAAAGGGTAAGATTTTTATTTAACCAATAAGGGTTGAGGGTAAAGGAAATTTTAGTGAAAACTAGACGGCCACAGTGAAAAACTGTAAAGGCTAGCACACCTGGGGTACGTACAGTTACAACACGATGGAAGATAATGGAAAAGCTAGAACAATGAGAAGTACATTCCTTCATCTCACGACAACAGTGGGAAACTGATAAATATACATGTGTAAAAGTACAAAGCACTAGCACTGATGGTTGGAATACGAGGGGTCGTTTTTATATTCCCGGAATAAGTACTTTGTAATTAGGTTGGAATTTTTCTATTTCACTTTTTAAAATCATCTATGCCTTGAAACAACAAGAGAGGTCAAAATGAATAAAGTTGAGTATCGCCGGGTTATAAAATTCCTCGCCAAACAGGGAAAAAGTCTTCAAATAATAGTTGAAGAAATGAGAGCCGTGTATGGTGACCTGTGTCCTTCCAAATCAACCATTTATGAATGGTCCTAATTGTTTAGATGTGGTTCCAGCCCCCCTAAAAAGTTTAAGGTCGCTGCATCAGCAGGAAAAATAATGGCCACTATTTTTTGGGATTGTGAGGGCATATTATTAATAGATTACTTTAAAAAGGGCCAAACAATAAATGCGGAATACTATTCGGGCTTATTACAACGCTTAAGGGATCCAATTAAACAAAAAAGAAGGGGAAAGCTAAGCAAGGGGATAGTGCGACTGTTCATAAGGCAAAAACAGTCAAGGCTGCTATGGACAGTTGCGGCTTTGAAGAACTGGACCATTCGCCCTATTTGGCTTCCTCGGACTACTTTCTATTTCCAAATTTGAAAAGAGACATCCGAGCAAGAAAATTTGCCCATGATAATGAACTTATAGCAGCAGTTGAGAGCCATTTTAAGACAAAAACAAAAGAATATTTTTATCACGGTTTGCAGTTGTTATTTAAACGTTCTAGTACCTCCATTATTAAGGGAGGGGGTTAAATTGAAAAATAAATTTTTCTTAGTTCTGTAGTTGTTTATTTTGTTTTCTATTCCAGGAATATAAAAATGACCCCTCGTACAAAGACCAACACACATCATTTAATATGGGCTTAGTCAAAATAGTAAAATTAATCATATTCAATGGCTAGATACCATCAGGAAATATTCCGGCTTCCCGTCTTCCCGGCTATCTCATCCGACCCTGTATATGTGTATACAGGGTGCCCGTTTTTCGACCTCAAGCATGGGGATCTCTGTTATTATAACAGATGCGAGATCGGTTAAATTAGGGCAAAGTTGCGCATTTTTATGGTGATCAATTATCTGAAAGAAAATTTGATCTGTCATTTTTAGTTTTTGAATTATTGGAGAAAAATGGAAAATTGTAATTTTTGTTTTAATTTTTTTAAACGAAAACCAATAAAACTAGACATTTTTAACTGAGACATTGTGAATGCACTTTTTTACAAGGAATCTGAATCTGGCATCGTGTTTTCCAAGGCATCCTAGATGCAAGAGGTACAACACTTAATTTTTTTTTCTTATGGGCGCCATATTTGATTTTTGCATTTTCGAATAGAGCTATTTTTTCTGATTACGACTATGTATCACATGATATGGTCAAGCTTTACATTTTGATTAGAATTTAAGAAAACTGTTTTTGCGAAGAATGCTTTGGAAACAACATCTACTTTTGTCTAACAAACAAATTTTTGACAATTCAATTAAATTTAGAGTTGAACGTTCACGTTTCTTCCCAATTTACCTACAAAATTAAGTTTTAAATTAAGAACAGAATAAGGCAGAATTTTTGTATTTAAATTGGAACAAAATTAAAAATAATGCAACCGAATAACAATACTTTTTAAAATCAAAAGAGGGCTGATTTGAACGCATTTTTGCTTTGGGAGGACTACCTTTAGACGTGCTAGCCGTATTCTTGGCTTCTCTTTTACGCTTAAAAGCATTAATACTGCTTTTACGAATGTAATTTCGTCGACATTTGACGTGAACTGTTATTGAACTCACAATACGAAATGCATCCACCTTTCCATCTTCTCTATCGACACTCGCTTCTTTTAATTTTTGCAAACTGCACTTAACAGTTACTGTCGCACCATTTTCAAGCGATTTGTTGCAAATGCAACAAACGGTATCCATTTTTGCTTACACTGAATTATGCACTGAAAAATACACGACTTCGAATTATGAATATGACATAACTCGTTACACTGAAAATGAATCTGTGCTTGTAGCCTACTTACTTCCACCTGACTTTACACAGGCAATAGATACGTAAGTCACCACGCACACAGCTTGGTATAACTGTAATATTATACTTCGGATCAACGTTCATGGTCAGTTTTCCCGAAAACGGTTGGTCCCACGAAAAAACTACAAGAGTGCTTCTTTGTACAGAATTTTATTTCTCTGTAGGCTATTCTATACCTAAAGTCAATAGAAAAGAAGATATAAGCGAAAAACCACTTTTTCGCACCTTTGAAGCCCTATAACTCAAGAAGCTCAAGGTCAAATCAAGGGTACTTTTGATATGTTGTTTAAAAACACTAAATAAAGGTGTACACAAAAATTCAGCTCACTTTGAATTTTTCCGAAGAAAAATACTTCTTTGATTGGACACGCGTGTTTAAATGCTAATACCATCGAAGATATCGTGGAAATAGGATTTGATAGAGAAAAAGATGAGATTCAATTAGAAAATCTTTCTAAGGATTACCTGGAACAATGAGATATGGAAGGAGAAGAAGATGAGGATGAAGAAGCTTAATGTAACTCTATTTTGACCTTTTTTTATTAAGTATTATGAATATTTGGACCGGCTGAGGCAGTGGATACCACGTAAAAAAAACGCGCCTCGTACTCAACCTCAAAGGTGGTGTGGAATGGGGTACTTCGTTAACCTTGACTTAGACGTTTAACATCACATTACGCGAAAACGGTTGGTCCCACGAAAAAATCACAAGAGTACTTCTTTGTACAGAATTTTATAGCCTTCAATTTCTCTGTAGGCTATTCTATACCTAAAGTCAATAGAAAAGAAGATATAAGCGAACAACCAATTTTTCGCACCTCTTAAGCCCAATAACTCAAGAAGCTCAAGGTCAAATCAAGGGTACTTTTGATATGTTGTTTAGAAACACTAAATAAAGGTGTACACAAAAATTCAGCTCACTTTGAATTTTTCCGAAGCGAAATGCTTATTTGACTGGACTAATATCCATAAAAAAGTTTTAATTGCGCGCGATGTTTGCAAACTTCATTTCCCTTTTGGAAGAACGCATTGCCGATAATGGGGAGTATTTAAGACATATTGCTTTTAGACACTAATTCCCCAACTGTTAGGTTTACAATGAAGTACTCATAATTCGTCTCAGTTAAATACTCGTAAGTAGTTGCTATTATTTTGTAGACTACATCTAGGAATAAAATAAGTCTATAGTCATCTATACTTAGAGTATAGAGTTGTATCGCTCTGTTTATGTAGTGGAATTAATATTTTTTTTTTATTTGCTTTTCACGGCCTATCTTCTTTGATTAGCTCGTAAACTTCATTTAGTTTGTTTTTGTTACCACCATAGTATTTCATAAGTTCTGCTGTTATCTCATGATTTTACAAACTTCTTCTATTTCATTTGTATTTCTTCCCCTTCTTAGTCATTTAGAATATTTTGGAAATATTCTCTACATCTAGGTATCACCTGCGCTAGGGTATAATAGTTCAAAATGTGAGTCCTAGAATCTGATAAGATGTACACTGCCAAATTAATAACAGATATCTTGTATTATACAAGGAAGTTTTATAGCATCGTAATAATAATATTATTTTTCTTCAAACGTCAGAAAAACACGACATTGTGTCCTTGGATACACAAAGTTAAACAGTCATTTTTCTCCTAGGAGTAAAAGTAGCTTATTTGTCTGTCTAGGAGTAAAAATTACAAATGAGCCAATGATAATTCGCAATTTTTCTGTTTTTATAACAAAACAATCCGTAGCAATGACAGCTGGTATGACGCTCATTTTGGAGTTTTTTTTTTAATTTTCTTGCTGAATTGCTTTTAATTTATGCGTTTGAAGAAAAAATAAGATGTGCTATTAGGAGTAAAAGTGTCATTTTGTGTGCCGAGTATGGCATTTGAACGACGAGCGAAGCGAGTCAGGCAATTTCATACTATTTTGGTAGCCTAATACATAGAATGACAATTGACAATCCCGAAAATATTCGTACATGTTCGAATCGTAATCACAGGCTGATTTAACAAATCTAGAGAGAAAGAGATGGAAATTCTTTATGAAAGTTAGATTAAGATACATCACCAATAAACGGCGCCGTAGGTAGAAAGCAAAGCAAATAAGTGAATGAGTAAATAATTAAACCTTTAGAGTGACATTCATGAACAGTGCTAAAAATAGATGTTACCAATTGTTATAGTAACGTATGCTAATTAAATGGCTTTAATTTCAATAATTTCAACTAAAAGCTTATCAATTTTAGTCGCTATTTATGAATACAGTTGTCATTGTGGAAATTGTCTCATCTTTGATGTAGGTATGTGGGTTTTAATGTATCGTATTTAAATTACTACTAAAAATGCAAAATTCTGTTTTTAACATTAATTATCTGAGCATTGAATACAAAATTTTAATCTAAAGATAGACTGTTTACGCCTTCAAAGATACTAGCAGTTATTTCAAATCATCGGTTGGTTTATCTTGAAGAAATAGCAGCAAGCAATGCATATTTTCTTCAATGTTCAGTTTAAAATTCTGTTCATTTAAACCTGAACTCTTCAGTACAGTAGTCGACGTAAGCCTCTTTTCTTTCAAATGGTGATTTGGTGATATTGTTGGGCGTTGAACAAATGTTTACTATGTATAATAATAATAATAATAATGTTTATTCCAGCTTCATTACCTACAAAACATAAACAGCACAGAGTGCAAAAACACAAAAAAAACTAATAATAATAATAAAAAAAAAATAACAACAATAATAGCTAAATGCTAACAGTAATTTGAAGCCAGAAATCGATGGCAATCAGATGACCACCTACAAAAGGGGTTCCTGCCCTACCTTACCACCGGCATATAATATATAAAAAAATAACAAGTAAAATATAAAGTCCCAAATAAGCAATAACAAAAAAAATATGAATAAGCAATACCACAATATAATATAATACTAATATAACTAATATAATATAATATAATATAATATAATATAATATAATATAATATAATATAATATAATATAATATAATATAATACCCAACCACTCACGAAAGTATATACCTAAAAAAGATGAAAAAGAAAAGAAAATCACAAAAATTAATTTTTAAGTTTAAACAACCAATCTTTAATGCGGTTCTTAAATGTAAAGAGTGAAAAAAATTTAAATTCAGAAGGAATAGAATTATAAAGTTTAGGCATACTATACGAAAATAAACGTTTGAAGATCTCGAAGCGATGCACCGGATAATCTATTAAACCTCTAATAATCTATTAAACCTCTAATAATCTATTAAACCTCTATAACCTCTATAAAAAGGAAACACAGAATTATTCTGTGGTTTGGGACATTAATTTTGTCCATAAAACTCGCAGTGAAGAAAATGGTAAAAACAATCGATTGCCTTTTATACGCCTAATAAGTAACTTTAAAATTTACCTAATTACTTATCCTGGCCCATGGTATAAGACTGTTCTAGTTATAATAATTGTAATAAAATATGTTTAGTATTATGTCTCATATCTGATATCAAAGAACACATACATTTGAAAAATTAATTGGATGTACATGGAATGAACTTCAACACCCTGTTTCTAAGGGGCTGTTATTTATACTGTCTTATAGTTTTTAGATTTAACTATCATGGAAAGGTCTTAAACCTCATTTCTACGTATTGAGATTCGACAAAGCTATATTGTTTTATTTATTTAAAGCTAAACTAAGCTAAAGATGATTATAAATAAAGTTTTGAGTCTCTTCTGTAATAATAAGGTACATTTTATTTTTTATGAAAGACAAACGTTTTTGGTCTTAAATACGAAATTAATTTACAAAATACCTCTAAAGTCCTGTTAAATTAATACTTAAAATAGCTAATTTACGTTAAAAAAAACTCAGAATCAAAGATGAAAGGATCCCTTTAAACACATTCCTGTTATAAAGTTAAAAGTAAATTCGTTTTATTTATAAGCAGACTCGCAGGGCTGTGTACAAATTATACATAAACATCGAGTGGTGCTTTAAACTTTCGTTTGACAGTTCTAGATTTTTTTTAAATAAAAGTTAAAATTGTCACAGACATCAACTAAAAATTAGTTGATTGTTTGTTTCGAAATGTTGTTAGACTAATGACGGGGTCTGGAATATGTTCATCTTATATTATTATCATCCCTGCCTAGTTCTGGTATTGATTAAACGTTGCCGCAGGCTTCATCACTTGCCTGCTGATTGACGTATGGATGAACATTTATCTCTGTTACATGCTGTAATTTTCACACCTATGGAACTAAAATTTATGCCGATGAAAATTTTGATGTTTAAGAAGATTGAACGCCTTGATTTTCAGAACTTCATGAATTCTCTGTTTTAAGGTTTCTCTTTATTTTTGCTAAGAAAATTTGGTTGTATCATATTTACTAATTTTTGAAAAATAAGAGCAATGCAAAAATTTGAGTCATATATCCATTTCATGCAAAAGATTAAATAAAAACTTGTACCTTCATTTTTAATATTCCAAACGTTTCGTGAATATTTTTCCTTTTCAATAAACATTTTCTGTTTTCTACGACTTTTTAATATTTTCAATTTTAATTTCCTTTTTGGATTTAAAAGTAAATTACTTCAATGAAATTAAAACACTTGCAAACATGCGATGTGCTGGTAATAGCAACGTATCTGCATTTAATTTTCTTGATGGAAGTTTTTAAAACGACGTTAAAATTGGCACATTGCTATAAATTATTCACTAAATCTGTCCGATTAATCAAATAATACGAAACGGTGTTCATAGTCGCGCCCACTTTATCAATAATTCATAGACTTTTACAATTTCCTGCATTTTAAGCGATGTTCGGTATTTACAGGATGAAGAATACTAATTTATGAAGGCAAAAAACAAAGTCAAGTTTCGTTTTAAAATAGATTAAAGTTTCGGTATTAATTATTAGAAGGTTTTAGCTTACACCAGGATGTTAAAAATGAATTATCGCTTTCCGATACTTTAAATTGATTGCTAGGAATTTATCCTGTTCTGCAGTTTGTTTTTAATGCGGAAAGTTTGTTTTAATTTTTAATGCTGAAATTAAAGTTTCTTCCGGAATTAAATTATTAAGTTTGAAACTTCGGTGATGTAATCATTGCAGTATTTACGGGAACGAAGTAAAAGGCGCGTTTTAAGGGTTAAATTTAACCGCGAGCAACTTCAAAGGGGGTTTAATTGGTATCAATACTACCCGCCGTTTGTAATACAAACCGATAATGAAATTTTAAGATTTAGAGAAAAGAAGTATTCAGTTTCTACAGTTTACGTCCTTAAGAAATAATCAGAGCGTGAATAAACTGGGAAGTGAATAACAAACTCGGGTAAACTAATTAGAAGTAACCGAACCCGGTTGCGTTGTGTTTTATGAAAAGCAGTAATTTCAAGTTAGGGTTCTAATTTAAAATTTCGTTTTTGTATCCTGATTTTAATGAAGGTTCGTTTTAATTAATGGCATAGTTTTCGCTTTTTTTATTTTAATGTCGATGTCGGGTCGATAGAGAGAATAAATTCGGACGGAATTTCAATAATTGATCGCCCCAATAAAGAACCCTCAAGGGGTTTCCGGCTTCTTGCCAGATGAGCAGCAATTTGTTTACAAAATGCTGTGCAGTCTTCTTTTTAACCCGGCTTGATTGAAGCGGATATTACGAAAAGGCCACGGCTCGATACCTGCGCTAAATTTCTTACAAACATCTTCAAAGCTAAGATTAAATATGTTGTGTACGGAAAGCCAAAGTTTAATAACATTGTGTTAAGAAATGTGCGTAAATGAAATTTTATTTCCCTTCTTTCTGATTTCCTTTATTAAACTTTCCTCGTACTGATTTATTTATTTTAAAAATTAGATTATTTTTTAACGACCAAGACGTTAAATAAGTATGTGTTTTCATATTTTAAATGGAAAGTTAAATCCTAGTTGGACCCTTAACCGTTTTAATAATTATTAATCTAGAAATTTTATATTTGTATGATTTTTTTAAACAATTTGTCAAAACAAAAAGTGTAGTTAAAAACAAAATAGTCTTCTACCATTATTGTAATAAAAATTCCCCCACACTCGAAATTTCTAAAACTTGAGTTATTATTGATGTGCACTTCATACATATCACATTTTACATTGCGGTTGACACGTTTCAGAATTGTGTTAAAAAATGACCTAGGAAGGGTTATAAACTCTCATGTGTATTATCAGAATGCTCCACTTTTTCCGTGTCAAAAGCTAGAACAGGCGTCGACATATAACATATAAAATAATCTGTCATCCGCAGTCGATACTACCACTGACAAAAAAACATGACACAGTTCATTGTGTGTGAAACTCCAGAATATTATGTGGGAATTCATCGAATCTGGTTGGGAACAAAATGAACAATACAGTATGAAATTGCTCGAAACGAGTGGTACAAATTGCACTAAGTATTGATTCGGGGCTAAGAGAAAAGGGCACGTACTTCTGGATCTGACTTCTAATTTCATTTCTTACGAGTGCTAATGTCAAAATGAACAATATATACGGTAATTTCATTAAAGGCCTTTTATTAAAACTGCACCGGAGACTTCAGTGTAAACGAGTCTTGTCAATTACAGCAAAACTGAAGCTTAAATGGATCTACGCTGCAGCAAAACTTGACTCTCTAAGCACACGACCTCTGTAAAGCTAATTTTAAATAGTTTCAGCCTTTATTTCTGCTACACCTAGCGATTATAATACGTATTTTATTAAAGCACGAGCTGAACGTGACGTGGAATGAAATTCGAGTTAATTATTTTACCCCCGGCGAATTAACATTGAAATTGCTAAACTATTTAAATAAACTATTGATGTAACAATCCTTTGAGTTCCTTATGAAAGAACTCATAGCTGTACTGTAACAATTAAATTACATAACCTAAATAATCGCTATTGTAGGGGTTGCTTTTACCAAAACTAGTTGATATTATATCGAAGTACCAAAATTGGTTGGCAAGAAACAGAATATGTCCCATTAACGATGTACATATTTTTCGTCAGATGCGCTATAGGATTCGTGTTCATTTCTCAAATATATACAAAAATACGTTGCCACTGCATACTGAACATTTCTTGGCCACTGAACATCAAAACTATAAAATACTCAAAAACAAAAGCGAAGTACAAAGGAAAGTACCGGGAGAAAGGAAGCAGTGGTACTCATAAAGTCTCCGCGAGAGGTGTGGTTATTGTTTGTACTTACATACTGTATCCACTACTTTTGATAAAAGCCAATACCAATGCACCACCTAGAGCACAATAAATTGTTTTTGGGGCTAAACGTGGCGAATGTTGGTATTTGGGTGTTCAACATCTATAGGCTTCGGTTTTTACTTCGGTTTTGTGAATAGTTTTATAAGTCAGGATCATTTGCAATATCGATTAAAAATAAAACTTCGAAGAATTTAAATAAATTTTGAACCATTTACTTATAGACAAAAATCACTTTTGTAAGGATTTGGACCACTGGACGCGTGGCTATACTTATTAATTCTACCTTTGAGCTAGAGAGGCAAATCACTAAAGATAATATTATATACGATATTCATATGTTGTATATGCAAGGCTTCATTCCTCTTAAGATGTTTTGCGGCTCCTTTCTGGAGCGTTTCTATTCATAATTTTGTATGCCTTTTGTTACTCTATCCGAGCCTATCCCTTCATGCTTTTCTGTCATTAATCTTTTCTTACCAATTTCGTACTCCCATTTCTTTTAAAAATTTTCTATGACTTAATCCTGCCATCTAGTTTTTGGCCGTCCTTCTTCCTTGTTTCATTGGTTGCCATTTTGCTATCTTCTTCACCATCTTCCCTACATCCATCCTCATTACATGTCTCAACCACCTAATTCTCTGTGCTTTAATATTCCTCACTATATCCTCTCCTTTCGGGTTCTGTAATAATTCGTGGCTCATTCTGGAACATATTATCCCTTCTACTGTCTTTGTTGGTTCATATATTGTTCTTAATATCTTTCGTTCCTATATTCTTAGTCGCTCTGCTTCTTTTCCTATTAAACTTAGTGTCTCTGCTGCATATGTGACTGTTTGTATATTCTGAGCTTTGTTTCTTTACTTATCTCCTTGCTCTTTAGTAAACATTTAGTTGCATAGTATGCTTTATTGCCTGCCTGTATTCTAACTTTAATGTCCATTTCGCGGTCGTTTTTGTTGTTTATTATTACTTCCAAATATTTGAATGGGTCTATTTCCTCAAAGATATATTTTCCTATCCCTACGCTTTACAACTTCTCAATTCGTGTGCATTTCATGTACTTCGTTTTATTTTCGTTTATAAGTAGTCTTCTTTTACATGTTTCTTTTTCTGTTTTTCCAAACACCTCCTGCAGCTCTCTTCGACTTCTTGCTGCTATAACTATGTCATCGGTATATGCTGTTATTCGTTTTCCTTTGTTTACTATTAGTCCACGTATGTTGTTCTCATTATGTTTTCCAGGGATATATTGAAGAATGTTGCTGATAAGGTATCTCCTTGTCGCATTCCTGCATTTGTTTTGAATTTATCGGTCATCACTAGCTTTTGTGGTATATGTAAATTTCTCATGCCCTGTATTAAGCGTTTTCTGTTTATTTTGTCAAAAGCCTGTTTGAAGTCTATGATCGGTATACATATTTCTATGTTAAACTCACAATATTTCGGTATTATCTACGTCATTATGTGAATTGTATCAAGCACTGATCTTCCTGGAAAAAATCCATTTTGGGAGTCCCCTATATCTGTATGTTGTAGTAGTCAACGATTTATTAATCATGTTAAACATTTATATGTTGTATTCAGGAGAGTTGTCACTCGGTAGTTATGTGAGTTCCTTTTTTCAGTATTGATACAACTCCTCCGATTATCCACTCATCAGGCATCTGTTCATTTCTCCATATTTCTAAGAAAAGTTGGCATATTTTTTCTCCTCATCCATGTGTTATTAGTTCAGTCTGTATTTTGCCACTTCCTGCTGCTTTTCCTTGTCTCGTTTTCTTTACTATGTGTTGGAATTCTATGTGCGTTGCTTCTGTTATCTTCGTTGCTTCATTTTCTTTTACTGGTCTTTTTCTTCTCGCCTTTATCATAGTCCCGCCTTTCTCCTACTGTTTCGTTTAATAATTCAAAAAATGCTGCATCTACTCGTACATTTCCTTAATCTTCTTTACGTCATATTCAGTATGTCCTTCATCATTCTTCAACCCTCTAATTTTGTAATCCACTTTCTCTTGTCAGCTGTTTTAACTTCCTATTCAAACTTCAGGCATTATTTCGCCTGCTGTCGTTTTCAATTCCTTCCATTTCCTGTTCTATATCCATCCACTTACTCTTCTTTTGTTTCCAAAGTTTCGTAGTTTCTTCTTAATAGCCTTATATGTTTGTTCGTCCTCGTCTTTTCTAGTTCTCAACCATTTTTGCCATGCTTATATTGCTTATCGATTCTCTTTTATTACTGATTCGCATTCCTTTCTCTTTGATGTTTTCGTGCGACCTATCGTACTTTCAACTACTCATCTTACAATTCCTTTTATACTTTCCCATTGGACCTTAATGCGATTTTCAACTTTTTAAATAAATACTTGAAACTTTACATATGGACCTAGAACTTTTTCAAATAACAGTCTTCGATCTAATCCCAATTTTTGCGACTTCACAGTAATCTTTTTAAATTTACCGCCATACCAGTAGTCACGTGGCAGACATCAAATTCGACTTTGTTGAGGTAAACATATCAAGAAAACTTTTTTACGTAAAATTAATTCTTCTTTCATAATAGGACCCAGGGTGTTTAAAAAAAAAATGGCTTTAATATTATTCCTTAATTAAAAACGTTCTTAATTCCCACTAACTATGCTACCGATCAAATTAAAGCTTTCTTATTACTATCAACTTACTTTATATTATACTAAAGTATGATCAAAATTTCTGTTCAGCAAGTATGGCCGTGGAAGTGCAAACCAACGCATTTAAAATTGGCTTATATATATTTACATATATTTACTTCAAACTACCAAATTTTATTAGAATATTATATTGAAATTAACGAATTCACGCATATTTAGTTTGAAGTAAATATATGTAAGCCAATTGTAAAGGTGTTGGTTTGCACTTCCACGGCCATACTTGATGAACAGAAATTTTGATCATACTATATTAGTAAATAAAACGTACCCAACTTGCAATTATACGTTAATGGAGTATCTTTACAAAGAGCAGACATAATCGTTTATTTAGGATGTATATTAAATGAGAAATGGGATTCTTCGGTTGGAATAAAAAATACGCATTGAAAAAGCGAGAACTGCGTGTAATGAGTGGAGAGCAGTTCTATATTATCCAAGGTTAAGTCTGAAAGTAAGAACACTAACTTGTCCTCCAATGTTACATCTTCCCGGTGTTGTTATATGGACCCTCAAGGAGAATATGGATATTTCACACACACATCTAACAGTTCGGTATTACAGCGAATGGGGAATGAAGAAGAACTAATAAACATTATCAAACAAAGAAAATTTAACTACCTTGGCCACGTTATGCGACATGAAAAGTATGAACTTCTACAAGTCGTCGATGAAAAACCTTCGACAGCGGGCTGGAACGTCAACGTCAACCTGTTTTGAATAGCTGTGGACAAAGTTAAATTGTCAATATGATCGCCAACCAACGTCCTCCGAGGATAAGGCACCGAAAGAAGAAAATAAAATCAATTTATGAGCTTGATAGGCCATGATTTAACCTGTAAAAATTAAAAATAAATCTCCCGTGGTTTTTAACATATTCAACAAAAATCTTTTTTTTAATTACAATTTTACAAGGCCGTAACTTCTTAATTTGGCCTTTTAGGAAAAAAATTATTTGAAAAATCGTCAGTATTTTGTATGTAGTTAATGCTGGTGAAATGTCCCCAACTTTCACGGCCACTCTGTACATAAATCATTTTCAGTTTAAAATTAGCCTTTATAAACCCAACGCTTGTGCGTAGAGAGAAAAAATAGTATCTATGTTCCCTAAAGGCATCACATTATTGACGCATAAACATCCATATTCTAGTATTGTAGGGGTGCTGGGTGCTGTTCTGAATTTTGTGCACCTACGTTTGCCCTTACCCGACACACCTATTCATAAATGTCAATGTTTCGTATGACACTTTGTAATCTCATGACTTCCCAAAATATATATTTTTTAATAAGTAAAGGTCCACGAGCTTCTCTTTTATTGAGTTGCTTTTTCTGTGGTTTCAAAAACTGACCTGGGACTTATTTGGTTTTTGTGCTTAACTTAGTTATAAAGGTCGATGTCTTCTTGCTTGGCGTTTGCTAATTAAAAGCGGTTAAATGATTCCGTTTAATGGCAAGGGTAATTTTCGAATTTGGTTCGTTTTATTTGATAAAATGGAAACGAAAGCTATCGAAAGCTTTACATTATGGGTTATTGTATTCGTTTTCGAAACTTAAGGTTGGCATTTTGTTCATTAAAATTTCTTGTCATAAATAATCATTAAAGGCAGACAAAAGTAGGATATAATTTAAAATTATTAATTTTGCATGAACGTTTTGTAAGTCTAGAGATATCCGTCACCTCCATTAAACCCAATAAGTATAAATGAAGCCCCGACCCCTTCGGGTAAAATGATGGATCATGTATGTACGTCTGTATGTCGGTATTAACTTGCTTGAAACTTAAATGGCCTCTTATTCCGTCAGAAGAATTTTAGGTTATCAAGAGACCATCATCCTGACAAATATGACCTGTCAAAACGACCCCAATCTAAAGGAATTGGTTATATCACAAATCACGACCTTAATTCAATATAATTTCTACTAAAAGTTTATTTCACGAAAAATCTTCTTTACGCCAACAAAAGTGCTTACTAAACATTGCTTGGTTGCTTTTTGGTTCCTTATAATCGTTAAAATTATATAAACCAATAATATTCATGCTGAGTTAGCCTGAATATCTGTGTTATATGAAGCAGAAGTTCATTTATACCTATCCTTTAGTGGTCTAGTTGACAACTAAGGTAACCAAAGATTAAGCACAAGCCCGTTTACATAGCTCCTGGTCACCAAGACGCATTTCTGGTTGCAGGTGCGGTTTTAACCAGGAAGCTTAAGATGTTGCACGCCAGCATGACTTATTATGCATTGTCTTGTTTCGTAATTTTATTTCTAAAATACGTCCTTCTATATCCTAATAAACTTCTTTGGACCATTTGCATACAACGTACGCATTTTAACATTTTGTTTTTCTATGGAAACAACTGCTCTAACAAAGGTTACTAAACAACTAATTGGGGGATAATTGTGTTTGGAGTACTACAATGAAAGTTCTAATTGAGAAAATAGTTACCATATATCATACTAAATAATTCAAGAGTAACGAGCAAAATAAATTTCTCAAACATAGGCTTGAAAGCAGAAGTAATAAACAGTTTATCTGTTATAGAATAGTGGTTTGTTATAATTTATTCATATTTCATTTTGTGGTATCGTTTTCCAGTTAGGATAATAGAGCACTTATAATAATAAATCGTTATTTTTTGAAGGTTTTATTTTTATGGTTTATAGATTAATATATCATTCTGAGTGAGCGACATTTCTACTATATTTTTGTAACGTTTTTAATCAGTGAAAGTTCTATTACTGAATTATTTGGATCAAGGTTGCTCTTGGGACTTGTATTATATAGTTTATTTTGTACTCGGTACTTCTTCTGCTTAGAGGGGCATACCCTTTACAAGGCGTTGCACTACAATTGGTAATATTTCATTAATTCGAGACCTTTCGTTTTATAAAATCTTCCGATATTAAGCACGGCACTGTTAAGTTTAAGATTGATTTTAAACCATTTTGCCACTTGTATACCTGATTATGACATTTACTTTAAAGTAATTTTAATTACTGGCATTTAATATCAGTAGGCCACCTTGCAACAAACTGTATTGGATAATGAATTCTCTGCAGTCTACATAATCCAGCATTCAATATTTGACAAAACAACATATTATTCGATCTTCAAATGTTTAAGAAAATCACGAATGCAGCTTTTTCTTTATTCGTGCTTTACGTCTTACAGTTTACTGCAACTTCGTTGTTACTGAAAATATTTAATTATTTGAAAAATTGAAGAAAAACAGAAGAAAAAAGACTGCATGGAAAGAATATTTAAAAAAGAAAACGAATAAAACCTATGAAAACTATAAAACAGCTAGACAGATAGTAAAAGAGGAGGGTATAATAGCAAAGGCAAAGGAATGGGAGGATTTTGGGACAAAGATGGAAAAAGACAGTAGATCTAACCATAAATTGTTTTATAGGGCCTTAAAGAATATGAAAAACAAAGAAAGACAAAACAAAATGAGGCAAATTACTGACAAAGAAGGAAAGATAATCAACGAAGATAGTAAAATAATGCACAGATGGAAGGAGTACTTTCAGGATATATTGGATGGTGTGGATATAAAAGAGAATGAAATAGAAACAGGAGCGCAAAATACAACCATAAATTTAGAAGAAAATGATAGCATAGAATTTGAAGAAGTAAAAAAAGCTGTCGGAAAGCTGAAGAATGGGAAAGCAGCCGGAATAGACGGGATGAAAGCAGAGCTACTTAAATGCATGAGCGAAGAAGGATTTGAGCTATTACATAAAATTGTTAATAAAGCATGGAATACATTAACAGTCCCAAAAGATTGGAGAATTTCAGTCATAGTGCCAATTTACAAAAAGGGAAATCCAAGGGAATGTACTAATTACCGAGGGGTATCACTGCTCTGCACAGCTTGTAAAGTATACGAGATCATTTTAGAAGAAAGACTAAGAAAGTTTATAGAAGATAAACTCCATGGGACGCAGAGCGGATTTAGACCTGGACATTGTACTCAAGACCATATATTTACAATCAGAAATACAATAGAGAAATTTCTACCATACAATAAAGAAATATATATGTGTTGTATCGACCTGGAGAAGGCATTTGACATGGTGACGAGGCAAAACATATGGAACGCTTTGGAGAGCAATGGAGTAGCAAGAGGACTGATAGAAGCAATAAAATCACTGTATAAGAAAACAGATAACATAATTAAAACAAGCAACAGGGAGACTGATAAATTCCGAACTACACAAGGGGTTAGACAAGGAGGCAACCTCAGCCCACTGCTGTTCATCATATTTATGGATGGAATAATAAAAAATGTTAGCAGTCGAAGTAAGAAAATGATTGTTGGATATAACAAATTGAAGGCTGTGGAAGTGGGTGACTGTGTGTTTGCGGATGATGTAGTAGTAATGACAAATACAGAGAAAAATCTACAATTTAACGTGGACATATGGAACGGAGAACTGGAAGATAAAGGAATGAGAATCAACATTAACAAGACGAAATCAGTAGTGATAACAAACGACAAAGAGCAAAAAATAAGCTTACAAATCAAAAATCAGACAGTGGAGCAAGTAGAAAATATAAAATATTTAGGATCAGTTATAGACAATACTGGAAAACTGGATGAAGAAATCAACAACAGATTAGCGGCAACGTCGAAAATGTTCAATAGCATTAAAAGAGGCTTCACCAATAAAAAGGAAATAAGTAATAAAACAAAAATGACAGTATACCAAACCATATATCTACCGACATTTCTTTATGGTTGCGAATCGTGGGTAATGACCGAAAAGCTGTACAAGAAAATTCAAGTTGCAGAAATGAAATATTTAAGACGAGTAGCAAAAGTAACGATAATGGACAAAATAAAAAATGATAACATAAGAGCAACACTGAGCATTGAAAGCACCAGGGAGTATATCGAAAAGGCCCAATTACGGTGGTGGGGGCATATGAAGAGACTAAACGAAAAAAGACAGGTTAGACAGATATGGGAAGCGAAGATAACTGGGAAAAGAAGGAGAGGTAGACCTCGCAAGACATGGGATAAAGAAGTAGCAGAAGCAATGAAGAATAGAGGAATATTGTAGAAGCAGGCCGAGACATTAGCAAGAGATAGAAAGACTTGGAGAAAAATTGTGAAATAAAGACAGTTAGGAAAATGAAACAATTAGTCATCATAATAATGAAATATTTAGTTTTAACAATGTATTATTTAGTTATATTTAAGTATGTAATATTTAGTTATAACGCCCTCTACACTTAACAGTAGAAGAGGGATAGATTATATATATTGATATGATATCGTTTTGATGGGGTTTTGGAATTTTAATAGAGTGGGATATGGACGCCTTTTGAAATTATGGAAATTTATTGTTGATAAAATGTAAATAATTATAAGTTAGAATTTAGTATTGTAAATAGTTAGGGTAAAATATCTAGTTAGTTAAGCTGTAAATATGTTAAAAAAAAAATAGTCATAGTATGTTTACATTTAGAAACTAAGGTAATTTTAATATAAATAAAATAGTTGAACGTTAAATTTTGTTAACGAAAATTTGAGTTTTAAAAGTTAACACTTAAATTTGATTTAATTTCATAGAATTATAATTTGAAAGCAAATAAAAGTTATAATTAGTTAAAAGCAATATAAAAGATTGATATTATTGTATAGAGATAATTTGGAATTGTGTAATAAAATTTTATTTTGTTAAATAAAATTTTACTTGGGAAAAAGGAGTTGTGAATTTGGAGCCAAAGCAGGAGGTGTGTTGTTGAATAGAAAATAAGGCAGGACTTGGTAAATTTGGAATTAAAGCAGGAGGTGTGTTGTTGGATAGAAAATAAGTCAGGACTTGGATAAATTGTAATTGAAGCAGGAAGTGTGTGTTCGTTATTATTATTATAAAAGGTATTTCTGTAAATTTGTTAATTTTTAGAATTTGTTATTGTTATTGTTTGTAAAAATTTGCATAATTTTGAAAGGTATTTGAATTTCAACTTGGTGAAGTTTTAAAGGTTCATCAAGGCGATCCCTTTTGCGACCTGAGATTGAGAGTTTCTAAAAATTTAACTAAATTATAATTAAAAATTGAGCTAGTTGAAAAATTTTAAATTTGTATGTGATTCAGTATAAGTGGAAGATCATACCAATATATATTGAAAAATTGGACTGTTTCTAATTTAAACTGAGAAACATATTTTTTGTGAATTTTTACTTTCGTCCTAGAACTCATTTCCTGGTTTTTGGTATTAACTGATTTTTCTACAAAATGTGTTTAAGAAATAACAAATATAAATTACTAAGATTATTAATTTTTCGTGTTTAAAACAACACACTTTCTTATGATCAAATAATAAATTATTTTGGAATCTCTCGGTAAGTTGCAAGTAAATAAAGTGCAGCGTCTCTTGCAAGTTTTATTATACGTCAGTTGCGACTCTCTAGGATCACAAAATTGTAATTTATATTCTATCGAAATTCAGGAAATCTACAGCACAAAACAATGAAGCTTTTAGCAGAAATACGAAAATATTTCGCTCGATTTTACCGTCAGTTGTATATATTTATGACCTTTTGCGTTGTTTTCAACGTAATCCGTTTAACTACGTAGATATATTTCCTGTTGTGTGTTTCGAAAGAAAATTTTCAGAAAGAATAATATATATTGAAAAACTCACAAAGCTTCAGGACAAGCGAATGTACTTACATTTAGATTTAATCTACTACTTTAATTCCCTCGAAAAATTTGTATTTCGGTCATTTCGAACTTCAAAATCCGACCACGACTGCAACTTAAACCAGTGCCCCTTTGGTTGCAAAATGAGATCACTGTGGCACCAGGAAACTTAAGTAAATATTTGGGATGATAAGAGAAATTAGAACAATATTCACATGTAAATCGGTTCAAAGCTGAGATTCGAATTTCCATCATCTTATTTCAGCTGTCTAATTCATTTAGACAACTGAAATATCAATTAATTAATTAAATAATTCTTTAAATATCACTGAACGAATAAATAAATATTTAATTCACAAGCTGTATGGAGCTGATACCGAACTGAATATTAAATTATAGTTCGTCTTATAAGCAACACGTTTCCGGTTGTTGCCCAGTCTAATCGACGCCGGACAAGAGTAATAATATACCAGCACACGAAGCACCCTTGTCAGTTTGTCAGCTTGTTATCAATCATTTACAATCGGCGGTCTTGTACAAATTGATTAGAATTGTTATGCGACTTGGAACTTCAGACAGAGACTGATCTGTAAATTTTCTTCCCTAATAAACTCGCCTCGGAACTGTTCAAACATGCAACTTGGTGAATTACGAAATGAACACGTTGGAGAAACATTACATTTCCTATTCCCGGCGAAATATATTAAATCTATTAACATAGGATTGCAGTGGCGTATTTATGTGCTTTAATAATATCTACTACGTATTGTCGCTTATTTACTTAAATTGCGGTTAATACGAGCGTGAATTCGTAATGTTACATAATTATTAATTATTTTGATTGGCGTCACCAACAGCACGTGTTAGGAAAATATTGAGTACTTAATATAAAATAAGTTTGAATTCGAAGTCAATGTCAGTGTTAAAAGAATGTTTCCCGGGTCGGGGCCGTGTCATTGTTGAGACAGAAGAACTCAACGTTTCGCCCACTTTCTTAAAGGGCTTCACTAGGAGAAAAAGGGGGCACTAAAAGTGTGCGGTAACTCAACGTGTGAACCACGGCAGAGGAGACACTCTTTTAGCAGTTTTAGCACGAGATAACTTAATTTGTAAACCAAATCTGAGGCGAAACCCTTCTGGTAAAAACAAAAGTTGGTTGAAAATATTTCGTAGATGTATCACAAGAACATTTCGTTATCTTTTCGTTTCTTTTTGTTTGTTTTTTTTTTGCTGAAAAGTATCACTTGGCCTGATGAAGCCGCAATAACCCCGAAATCATTGTCGAATATTACCAATTCTGTTCCGTATTTTAATGAAAACCGGGTTTATTTTAATTTTTGTAAACCTATTTGTTCAACTTAAGGTGGAAACAGTTTGGTTCCGTGTAATTTTTGCCATAAGGAAAGGAAATAGTTGCAAAAAAGAATATAGTGAGAGAAGCATAAATAACGAAAAAGGTAGATATTAAAAAGGTTAAAAAATAAATGAAAAAACGGCAACCAGAAAAAGAAAGAATGAAAAAAAGAAAAAAGAAAACAGGAAAAAAAACGATTTTCATAACTTCTTAATACAAAAACATAAATAAAATCTTTCTATATTTGCAGTAGTTGACAAAATTATTTCTGTTGCCAGAGCTGAGAGTTAAGTAAATTTCCTCTTACAATTTCCTCAGTTTTTATATCTCCATTGCTTAGAACGATCTATGCACAGCAAACTTCAAGCCAGTCAATTTTGAAACACCTAAAATATTAATTTAATGTTCTTTCCCTTAAAAATATAAAGAAAAAGGAGAAACAGAAATGGAACATAAAAGCTTTGAAGGAAGACGAAAAGGTACTACAAAAATTTCAAGAAAAAGTAGTAAACGAAACTAACATAGAGCCCTCAAGAAATAGTAACGACATGTGGATGAATATAAAACAAGGTATTACATCAGGATTAAATGAAGTACTGGGAAAAAATACTGAACAAAACAGAAAACCTTGGATAACCGAAGAAGTAATACGACTCATTGAAGAGAGACGAAAATATAAAAACAACAACACAGAAGAATGACTACAAGAGTATAGAAGACTACGAAATAAAGTAAACAAAGAAAGTAGGAGAGCTAAAGAAGAGTACATTCTAAATATCTGTAAGGAAGTACAAGAAGACTTGAGTGTAGGAAATAGTGATAACTAAAGGGCGGACTTTTAGGCACTAAAAAATATAGTTTTAGGCAGGCAAGTAAGCACTAAAAAAACCAAAAATAGGCATTAAAATATGCAGTAACACCCAAAATAAGCAACTAAATAAGCACAAAAAATTTATTTTTCGTATAATTTACAAGTTAATATTTAGATTATGCTAGGTATTAATGCTATGGATTAGCAACTGCAACTTGATGCTTAGCTTCTAGGTATGTTATCAACAGCTTTTCTATATTTTCCTCTGAAATAAGACTTCTGCGATGGTCACTCAGAAGTAGCTTATAGGAGGAAAAAGATCTCTCCACATCCACCGATGTAACAGGAGCAAATTTCCACTCGGCCGCAGTTTCAACAGTAAATCCAAGTGGAAGTTCGGCCTCCTGACCCTCAAATACTTTTGTCAGTTGGCATACTGTAGCATAGCCTGGATTTTTATGCAAAACAGTTAACAATTTTTTTTAGGGCCTCGATATTTGGGGTGTCGTTTTCCATACTGGTTACCATACTGTTTAGTAATCCAATAATTCTCACAAGTGACGTACCACTGGTTTCCAAAAATTTTATGGCATCAATTAATATTTTATAATGGGTTGCGATGTATACGAGGTCACTTTGAATCCGTTTGATTTCAAAACATTTCTGCGCAGTTTTAATGGATTCTGCTGTTGCCGGATCAAACGAAAGTACAACCTACGAGACAATGTTAGTAGTTGGTATCATTCTATCCATTGAAAGAAATATTTCGTACTTGTTTCACTAAATTAAAATTGGCTTGATAAAAACAAGCCGCTTCCAGCCACGTGCCCCAACGGGTCAGAACAGGTTCTGGTGGAAGTGCAAGGCCTGGACACTCTGGACAGGCTTCCCGATATTTTGCAATCCTTAATAGAGCTTCTAAAAACACCTTCTTCGTCCTTGATATCAGTTGATTCACTTCACTGTACGTTACTCTAATTGTTTCTAAATGCGGCTGTACCCGTGAACAATAAACAATAACCCTTGCTAAATTTAGAATGTTCATCCATCAGCAGGTCTATGGGCGTCGGCGGTATACACGACTTGTACTTAACGGTTAACATCCGGTTTAGATAACAAGTGGAATGAATCATTCTTGGACATTCTAGAATGCCTTATTTTGCCCCTTTGTTCGCTTACCTGTAGGTTCATTTTTACACCGAAATGCTAGAGTTGAATTTGTATGAGTGTAAAGCACAAAAAATTTTAATATTTTTAGCTCAAAACCCTAAAACCTAACAAAAGCTTTAAAAACTATCGATATATGCTACATTCAGGCAAGATAACATAAAATAGGCGCAATGAATCTAAATAGGCAAAATAGGCGCTAACGAGATTAGCTCAAATGAAAGATCTTTTCGAGTAATGCATTTTAAATTAATTTTCCCTACAATTTAAAATTAAATAAAAATAGGCATTATGCCTGAAATCCGCCCTTTAGCTGATAACGCATACAGGAAAATTAAGGAACAGTTTGGAATAAGGAAATTAAAATGTCTAGCAATAGAAAACAAAACAGGGGTAGTCCTAACAGAAGATAAAGACACTGCTGATAGATGGAAAGGATATATAGAGGACCTATATAGAGATGAACCTCCCGAAGAGCTGCTAATGAATGAAGCAATAATAAACGATGAATAATAAAAGCAGAATTTGACAAGGCCGTAAAGGAACTAGCTAATAATAAAGCCCCGGGTATCGACAATATACCTGCGAAAGTTATCAAATGCCTAAATCGATTTATGAAACTGGACACATCCCTGAAGATTTTACCAAGATAATATATCGAAGAATTGAGACCAAAATTGAAAATAGACTAACAGAAGATCAGTTCAGGTTTCGTAAAAACACAGGGACAAGGGAAGCAATTCTAGCAATAAGACTAATTATTGAAAAATGCATTGAAAAGGATAAAATAGTATATTGCGTCATAAGGGAAGATATAGGCATATTTCATCCCGAAGATTTCTGCTGCACGAGCGAACGTAGTGAGCGAGGGCAGCAAAAGCCGAGGGATGAAATATGCCGTTAGATTCCCGTAGGGCACAAGTTATTTTTCCGCATCCATGAGAAGTTCGTATTATATAAAAATAGTTGTAATATAATACGTACCTACGTTTTTGACATATAACCTCAAATTACACATGTCAAATTTTCGTATTAAAAATAACTTCTATAATGAATTTATGTAAAAAATAATCGTATTTGCTTGAATTTAAAAAAATATTTACACTTATCAATCACTTAAATGAAGATTTTTGTATAATCAAATAATAATTTTGATTCTAAATTATATCGGTAGATGTCACGTCAATAGCATGCACGGTAAAAACCCGCAAATATTCATATCGTCCCGCTTTTTCATATTTACCCGCCATCCGCCATTGTTAACCTCAAATGAGATAAATAATCTGTCAATTACATACCATGGATACGGAAAAAGTTTATTTCGCTTTCATTGATGCAGAAAAGGCATTTGACAACGTGAAATGGAACATACTGTTTAAATTTCTGAAAGAGTCCGGTATCGACTTTAAAGATATACGCTTCATTTACAATCTCTATACAAATCAAAAGGGAGTAATATCGGTCAATGACGAAGAAAGAGAAATACAGATAAAAAAGGGTATAAGACAAGGATGCGCCTTATCCTCCCTCCTTTTCAATCTGTACACTCAGTTTGATGAAGTCAATGATTCATGTAACTCAGGAATTAATATACACGGAGAAAAAATTAAAATGTTACGTTTCGCCGACGATATAGCCCTACTCTCCAACAGCAAAGAGGGAATAGAACAAACACTAAATATCATGGAAAAGTTAATGAAAACGGAATATAATTTAAAATTTAATAGAAAGAAGACTAGAATCATGATATGTACAAGATCAACACATAAAACCAAGACTGAGATAAGAATTGATGGGGAAAAATTAGGAGAGGTGAACGAATATGTATACTTGGGAAGCATCATTACAAAAGATGGAAGAAGCAAAAGAGAGATAAATCACCGAATTATACAAGCCAAAAGAGCATTCCTAAATAAAAGAAGTCTTCTAACCTGCAAAAATATCTCGCTATACGTAAAAAAGGAATTTATACAGACTTTCGTGTGGAGTGTCGCTTTGTATGGCTGCGAATCGTGGACTATTAATCTACAAGAAAAAAGAAAGATAGAAGCTTTTGAACAATGGTGTTACAGAAGAATGATGAGAATTAGTTGGACGGACAGAGTTACTAATGACGAAGTACTAGAAAGGGCTGAAGAAAAAAAAAGATGTGGAAACAGATACAGAAAAGACGAGACCAGCTAATTGGACACATTCTTCGCCAGGAAGGAATTCTGAAAACAATTATAGAGGCGAAGATAGAAGGAAAAAGAACTAGGGGACGTCCACGCAATCGATATATTAAACAAATTATGGATGACGTGGGCGCGCGTGACTATGAAGAAATGAAGAGAAAATCCGAGAGAAGACGAGATTGGAAACATGTGTCAAACCAGTCAAGAGACTGAAGACCTAGAGAGAGATAGTGAGTTCTTTCCTACCTCGTATTGGTTTAAGCTGCAAGAAATAAACAACAAGGAAATTTCAAACGTTTTTACCCCTCCTAATAGTGAAGGGCTAAATACATTGGTGGCTATCTTTCCAAACTTTATTATTCTCCTTGGAGCTTTTACTTTAATCAGAAGTTTATAGTTTTCTGATAAAAACGAACAGATAAATGCATCCCCTAGTTAGCACTGCAGTTTACTTATCTCACAGGATGGATAAAATATTTCAGGCCCAAAGAAGAAATCATATAAGAACAAATATTTTGTTTTTGTTGCTATTTCGAATGCTCTTTTACATTTGTTAAATTGCCTTTAAAAATTATCCGAACTTACTGATTGTAGTTTAGTAACTTTAATTAAATGCAGTTTTTTAAAATGCTTTCTCCTCTTCCAATTATTATGAAACCCAAAAATGTAATCGTCGAAATTTATGCAAAACCTGTTTTTATGAAAATAATTATTGAATATTAATTTCAAAGTTAAAAAAAACTGATAAAACAAAACTCTTCAAAAGCAAAACCAAACCAGAAAATATTCAGTTATAATTAAAAAATAAAAACGTCGAATACTTTAATTCTTCTTGTTATAATATTTCCAGTGTTAATTACATAAAATAGAATAATTAAAGATTTCTAACTAAAAATGCCCCTGTATATTCATTATTAGGGAAAAAAATTGAATTCTAAACAATGCCAATTATTCCTCCCCACCTCCCTTTTTAGCTTCTTTTCTTTAATTGAGAACTGCTCTGCAAACGTATTTACTTATATTATAAAAAATAAATAAAATTACCTTACGCTGAATAAAAGTATGCATGTAACACAAATTCAAACGAAAGAACACCAAGCAATCTCAGCTCTGTTTTACAAACAGAAAATGTATTATCTTTTATGTAGAATGGCAAGATGAAGAGCAAAGTTGCTGCTGTGTATTTTGTTATGAAACAGTACGATACATTGCTAAAGTAAACAGATAAAAAGGATTATTTATTATTGTTATTTTTATTTTTAACTTGCCTCAATTTCATTTTTAAATAATAATTGGTTTGCTGTTTATCGTAAAATCTTTGAAAAATGAATTCGTGCAGTGCAGAAGAAACTGAAAAATGTTAATGAGCAAACGTATAAAAACGGAATTTTTAAAAATTAAAAAAAATGTTTAAATAAACCAGTATTAAAAAAAACATAAATAAATAACCAAATTCATTTATAGAGCCTTAATAGGCCAGTGTATGAGATATCTTGCTTTGCAACCAAGAAGACACAAGTTCGAAACCAATTCGTAGTCGAATTTGTGAAATCCAAAGCAACCGAGATGCGAATTTTGTTTAACTTTCATAATCGATGTCGTAAATTGTTCCTAATAAAATGTTTAATATAAATTCAAGAACTCACTCGGGCGATACCTTACCTTGAAAAACGAATATTGCAGATTGATTCATCAAGGATATTATGGCTGCAACCTTGAAATTTCCTGACGTACGAAAACTTGAAATAAAACTAATCTTAGACAAAACTCGCGTGCTTTTCGTTATTATAATGGATACCAATAACTTCGAAAACCTAAAAGGTGATTTGTATTTTTGACTGATTGCTTATTTTGTTCAGGATTGGATATTAATTTCTGTCAGAGCAATGAAAATCGTTAACTGTTACGGTTTCCTCTATACTTTCGATTATTTTACCTTCAGCGTAAAAGAATTTGCATGGCTTATTTCGAACAAATTCCTTAGTAGGTAATTTAAATTTTTGAACGAAATGCATACGTATCTGAATGGCTCAAAACAATTAAATTGTACTTATAAAGGCGGTTGTTATACTAACACCTTTGACAATCGTCTACCTCACGGGTTTATCTTCTCCTTATTCGATGGATTCCAGCTTACGTGCTAAGAGGGTTTAGAGAACTCGTTCTTACGAGTTACTAACAGGTCACCAGCCTAGACTTTGGCCATAAGAGGAAGAAGAAGAAGAATCTTGGCCTAGATTTTGATTTATTGTATCAGTATCCTAAATTTATTTATTTGTAGGAACTCTCAACTTGATTTTCAAATTGGTTTAACTTTAAAAAAGTAAGGTTACCAAACTAAATAAATGAATTGTATGTTTTAAATATTGTATTGCTAAATTGTGATTAAACCTTTGCTTCTGTTTTTAATTAATTTTGAAGAATTAAAAGATAAATTTTCTAAGTTTGTCATCTAAATCACATCAAAAGGAAAATTTCAAAGAATTCTAAATCGACCATTAGCAAAGAAACATTGAACGTGCCGAGCCTAACGCTGAAAACTTTTTCAATTTAAGCGAAATGAATTAAACTTTAGCAATCGAAAGTTGGTGCAGTTTTCAATCGAAATATATTACTGCAGATGCATATTTTAGATAGCCATAAATGACAGTGATGGAAAATTAATTTTCTTTTTGCATTCGGTTAATTTATTCAATTCTCTTTAAGGTAAAATAAAATAATGAAAGCTAACACAAACTAATTCTGAAAATTTTAATTTTGCTACTATTTACTTTCCGAACGGGATTCTTTCATTTTTAATGGATTGTTAGGTTAACAGAGGCGTATTTATATTTGCGAATAAGGCTTTTATATTTCTATTAAGTTTTTATTTCTCATGCCGGCACGAAAATTTTATTTTTCCATTAAGGCCGGGCGATTATTCGAGTATTTACACACCGCTTACTAAGTCCGGCTCGGCTGATGAACGAAATAAAAAAAGAAAGATGAAGAGGAGAAATTCTGAGTTCAGTTATCACTATCCTGTCAAGGAAAACAAACGTTATCCTTAAAATCCCCAGTGAATACATGAAAACCTCGTTGGAGCGTTTTCTCAATGCTCCACTCCTTTTTCTCGTTCCACCTCTCCCTATTGTTATTCGCCGTCACACCTCTCCTGCCAAACCCTTATCATCTTGTGATAAGGATACTGCCTAAGGCCTTCTGCAGCCTTTTGACCTTGTTACCACTGATTTTAGATTAGAAAATACAACACAATGCCACTTGATAATCTGTCAGAACCGTTTTGTTGTCAACCCTTACAAGCTATCCATAATCGTTTATTGAACTTCAAAACTCCACTTAAATATCAAAATTTCTACACGTCTGGCTAATTTTCGTGTAAAAAAGTTTTATGAACAAAATGTAAGATTACTGATGTCATATGATATTAATTAGTCTACGCAAACAGAACGAAACCGAACTTCTTGACACAACTTAGTTTATTACTAGTGAAAACCGCAAAGTTGGTCCTTAAATAATGGGGCACAGCGCAACAATAAATTCTTGTGGTCAAAATATTACGATTTACTTAATCAGAAAGTTAATATTATAAGAAATACAGGGTGCCAAAGCCAATTTTAGTTATCTTTGAAATTACAGAAGAAAATTTAATTTTTGACTTTGACATCCTATATGTATTTTAAAATTAACTTTTGGACTGAGGTCATCCTAGGTAATTACTTAAGGATCACCTTGTATAATTTTGTCATTTAGGGGCTTGTTTTACCTCTCTGATTTGTGCTCTCAACAACTTTCTTGTAAATGAAATACTTTTTTCTGGAATCCAATGATATGTTACATGTTTATTTAAACTACAGTAAAATTTATATAATTTGAAGAAATTTTTATAATATAAATAATGAGTGTTCCAAACCTCCACTTAAAAAACTTTACGCGTTATAAAACTTATGAGATTCCTAAATAACATCTTAGTTTCTATGAGTTAGTATTTCAGTATAGATTTAACACGATACTTAATTTAAGCCGATGTCAGTCTTAACATATGTGTCTCTAAAGCTAGTGTAGTAGTGAGTTAAGATTTAGGTCCAAGTTTTTCTTCTCCTTAGACCTGCAACGAAATACCAGCTTCAAACGTAGAGTGGGCCACCTTAAACCATAGCTTAATCCAGTGACTCCCTAAAGTGAAGCTTAAATGTAAAATAAATCTGGCTTTAAGTGTAGCTTGGGGCAACTTATAAGTAGTAATTTAATCCAGTTTATGTTTAAATCTATACTGATTTGCGAGGCTCACTTGGGCTCAAATTCAAATTTAAACCCACCTGACATACTGGCCTTAAACGTAATGTTAGTCGAATTAGGTCGTAACTTAAACCATTTTAAGTTAATACTGAATTTTGATTCTAAAGTGAGTAGCGTTTGAGCGTGATCTCAAGCTTAACCTCACTTGACCGACGATTTTGTTTAAATTTGTAATGAAATGTTGGCTTTAAATATATCATGAGGCGACATAAGTAGTAATTTGAGCTAATTTACGCTAAGCTTCTGCATAAATCTGTATTGAATTGCTGAATTTAGAATGAGTCGCGGCAACGTTTCATCACAAGCGTAAACCCACTTAAGGCTTGGTTTTAGTTAAAAAATTTTTCGTTTTAAAGTATTTTGGGTTGCCTGACTTAAAAATAGTTCCGAGAGCGGTAAATCAACAGGTAGAATGTTTATGCAAAGAAGATTATTTTGTTTCTATTGTGCGCGCTTAAAACTATGTAGGTATTTCGCAGAAGGATTAAGAAAGATCTTTAGAAAATATACAAACACTTTCAATTCATTCTACCGATATTTTTTCTATTCCTGCCGACGTTCTCTATATTACAACAACATTACACGAGTCATGAATACATCACTTTAAATGAAAGAATATTTAGAATACAGGCTATTCAACAATTTGAAAATGTATCTAATTTAAAAGTAAAAGATTATGGTCTATTTATACAGGATGTTAATACTAAGTCGCTACACCCGGAAGTGGCAGTTAGAACTCATTAAAACAAACAACTGTTCTTAGTTCCAATTTTTGATTTGGTGCCCCAGTTCGTAGTTGTTGGCGTTCTTTTATTTTGCGAGAAATCGTCATAATTCCCTTATTTTAAGGATTATTGAAAAAATCAAAAATTTTCAAAATTAGCTTTCGGCTCTCTAAAACATTTTTTGTATTTGCAATTGTTTTTTATTGTTTCAAATAACAAAATGGCAATCGATCAAAAATTTCAAAACAAGATTTTTTGGTAAACACTCCATCGATTTTTGAAATTAAAGCATTTATAAAATCCTTAAACTATCTACTACAACATTTTTTTATTCATTTACTTGAATTACATACCGGGTGGTGCATTATCTCACGCACCATAGGGATTTTAATGGTAAATTTTTAATTTGTAAATATTTGCTTCCCCAATTATTTTAGAGCAAAAGTGCAAATATGTTTTTGTAGCGACAAAAATACCCAATCCAATGATGCTATTTTGCAGTCTTTCGATTTTTCCGTAACAGAAAAGCCGTGGAAATTAATTCTTGCACTTTGATAAAAATCGCTGATGCCTTGGAATTACTGAAACAGTCTGGCTTGTCAGTTAGTTACACTTGTTACAATAATTTTATTTTCCGTTAAGTTTGTTTTAAAAAGTAATTTCCCTTCCTGTTGAATTTGTTGAATAATGGTTATTTGTTTACCAAGGCCAAAAAGTTACATTTTTCGTATTGAAAAATAATTTCAAACTATCATTGTGACAGAGGGGTGGAGCTATAACAGTGTCATAGCCGAGAGGTCAATCACTGCCCGGAATTAGTGTACAAATCGGCTGGAATACTTGGGAATACACTAGAATACGGGGAATACTCCGGAATATACAGGAATACTTCGGAATAATCGGGATTACCTTGGAATACAAGGGAATATAATGGAATACTTTCGGAATACTCGTTAGAGCATGCGTCGCGTACGGCAGTAGCCACTCAGCCAGAGTCATTTACGAGGTCATTTACTTTTGTATTCACACGTTTGTGTGTTTTGGTGTTTATGTGAAGTATTGTTCTATAGTATATTATATTTCTTCTAATTTATATCGAGTTTCAAGCCGAAAAACACCAAAATCCCGTCCAAAACCTATCAAGGCATGACTTCAAATAAAAAAACAAGTTAGTGACTCTAGATAACACTTCGTCAGTGTCATCTACTTCAATACATAACGAAAACTCTGAAATTGAAGAAGAGTTCGATACTAGTAATAATGAAGAAGAAATGCTGGAAAATATTGATACTGAAAATTATTACGCCGTATATTATGATAATCAGTGGTACCTTGGTCGAGTATTATGTGAAATTTCTTCAGGCTGACCTATTTAATTTAAATGGCCTCGAACAGACGATATACATACTGTACCGGCTAAATTTTTGTTTTATGGTCCTATTTGCTTAAATGGAAATTGATCTTTTCAGATTAAACATTCTGAACGGATACTAATTAATAAAAAATATATAGAGCCATATTCATAAACAGTGTTTAAAGTTAGATGTTACTAATTGCTATAGCAACATATATTAATTATATTGGTTTAGTAGCTACTAAACCCCTACTAACTTTAAATACAGTTTATGAATATGGCTCTAAATGTTTAAAAAATAATATACAGTGACCGGCAAAAAGTTCGCAATATATCGGAAATTGTTTTATTATTAGAGTATCGAAAAAACTTTTCTGGGGGATCGGTTCTGCATGTTCGATAACCTAAAAATCGAATTTGAGATATGTCACGTGACCACTGGTATGGCGGCAAATTTTAAAAAACCACCACGAAGTCGCAAAAAGTGAGGTTATATGACAAAATATCGAAGAAAATCATTTGAAAAAGCTGTGTATAGTGCTCGACTATTCACTCCTGAACAAGCTGTTGCCAATAAAAAAATCAAATATTGTACAATTGAAGATGGAAAGTTAAAATTAAAAAAATATGATAATTATATGTATCAAGTACAAGGACAATTACATATAACTCAAAGAAACGTATGTTATTTTGTAGTTTGAACTCCTAATGGTGTTTCAGTGGAGGGAATAAACAAAGAAATTTCCTTTTTGGAGGAAGAAATGCTGCCAAAATTAAAACACTTTTATTTTTGTGCATTGCTCCCTGAAATCATAGATTCATACATGCACGGATAATGTCAATTAGGGAAGTTTATTTAAAAATAGTTGTAACCTTAGGTATGTATATATTTTATATAAATATTAGGTACCAATTTAATTTGTATTACCTTCATAAATATTTTTGTGTTTTTGTTTACACTTTGGAAAATACCATTTCATTGATATTTTTATAAATTTCTTTACTCTATAGTTTTGCTAGACTTTTTAAATATGCCGATGTGTAGCAAATACTTAGTGGCATTTTACAAAAAAAATATATAAAATGTTGAACCAAAGAGCAGTTTATACTGCTCTTTGGTTGAACTTACAGTTATAGTAATAAATCTTATTCTTGTTTGGTACTCTAAAGTAATATTTTTTCCTAACAAATTTTAATTTTTTGGGAAATGTTATGTACATAAGTAAGTAATTTAGTAATTTAAGTTCGTAAAGAAATGTACATACAGGGTGAATAAAAAGTAAGGAACCTCGATGCTGGGGCCTTTAGTATTAGTTTTAGAAAAAAAAAGTTTTAGGCAAAAGTTTTATAACAAATTATTTTCCACAAAATATGGCAACCTATATTTTTTAGGTCGAAATTTTATAGCATTTTGCTCATGCTTTTTCCAAACAGTGTGAAGATATTTTTGTTAATTCTAGCTGTAGTTGATAAAATGTGAACACAAGTTTAAATATTAAAAAAAATGCGATTGGAATTAGAATAAATAGAACCATTGCCCTTCAAAAGCAGGTAAATAAAATACAAAAGAGTGGGTCTAAGCTCATAAGCAGCTTATTTTTTGTAGCCGGAGAACAATATTTTGTGGCTTTATACAATTCGTTAATTGTGTTGCCTAACTTCCTATATACTTTTTGCAAATTTGTTTGTTAATTTTTTACTTTAATTTTAGGATTACTCTTTTTTGGGATTATTTAAAAAGTAGATCGATATATTTATGTACTTGATACTATTATAATAATATTGCTACAGAAATAATAATACGAAAATTCTTTTTTTTATAATAGTTCTATTACCAAACGCATTTTTATTAATCAGACGTATAAAATCTACAGTTGTTGTAATATTGATTTTTTGGCCATGTAGCATATGTTTACAAATGTTGTTATATACAACCAATAACAGAAAATTGTTTCAAGGGCTATTATAGATGAGCAATGTTCAAAGTAAAATTACTCATTTTTGTGCTATACAGTGACTCGACAGTGTTACTAAAACCAAGCCTTGAGACGATTTTATTTAAACACGTAACGAAACGCCAGCTTTCAACATAATAATCGTCAAGTGTAGTCATTGGATATTAACTAAAAAGATATATTTGAAATTGTAAAACTTTTGAACAGTGATGCTCACAAATTTAGGAAACTAAAAATTTTTAAAACACGAAACCTAACAATTTAACAGTTTTTTAATTACGTCTAGCTTCCAGCACTGTAATTTAACGAACTTTTGTAATTTAATGGATTTGCGTTTAGAGGAAAAGGATAAAACTTTATTAAAATGGAAGGGTCAAAATTAGAAACATTTCTGAACATTACGATTGGTGGTAGAATTTAAAAACGTTAAAATTTACAAATTTGTAATAATGCGATTTTAGCTTATTTAGCTTTTAGGATACTATCAATAAGGAAATGTATCTTGACAAATGTAAAACGTCCGATGTGGAAACGAAATTATTTTTGAACTTTCTAAAATTTGTGGAGCTTATAAAACAATTTAAAAATTATCTTTTATCCTTCTGAATGTTATAGTCTGCGAATTTTCTAAACATGATATGTAAAGTTATAACATATGCAAAATTCTAAGCTCTGCATGCACCAAAAGCATCTATAATGCATGTAGTAGATGCAAGGCTATAAATCTGCATAAAATTACGTTTTCTGAGCTCATGAGGACATAAAGATTTGCTTTGTGCATATTATGTAGATTAGGCCTGACAACATGATTGATTATACACAAAAGATATGAAAATCATTTATAATCCCCTTGCTTGCTTGCAACTAACAAGAAGCCTTTTGAATTTTTTTGCTCGAGTAATCCAAAACGTCGTTTGCGGAAATGTCCTTAAACGACGAATGTAATCATTAATTTCCATTATTCTTGTTCTTGAAAGGGCAATTTCAGAAGCAAAACGAAATTATAATTTTTATTCCTCGGTAATTCTAAAATGGTTTGCTTTACGACGCCATAAAGGGTAATGAAAACCTTTAGAGCATTCACTAAACTATCACTCCAAAGAGAAATGTAAAAATACAGAACGGTTCCCTCATCTAAACTGCCAGTTTCAGTACACATTATATGAGTTTCTATCTACATCTCTTTGTTTTCACTTTCGCTTTTTCACTTCGTATAATTGCGCCGCGAAAGAGCTAAGCTAGTTCAAAGTTTCGTACCACAGCTGGATTACACCGAAATATTATAACATTCATGGTGAGAATTTGTTGTTATCAAACTTTCCTAGTCATCACCTTCCCTTTTCAAGGATTGCTAATTTAAGTTTCCTGTTTTTATGAAGCACGTGCCTTATTTGAAGTTTGTTCTGAACAAAGCGGGGCTTTTAATAACGCAGAAGCCCAAATAATCATAACAATAAGGATTTTATTTTTAATAAACGCATCCTCATTTGCAGTTATTCTGTTTACGATACGACGAATACGAAAAAGGGGTACCGAAAATTACAAAGAATTTCAGAATTATCGGGAAAATAATAAAAACACTAATATTCTTGGAAGTCGGCAATTTATATCCAATAAAAGGCATCGGAATATCCGAGAGAATGGCGATGTTCGAAATGGGAAAAGCTTTCAAGGGCAATATTTGAGTGATGACTTTTAAAGGTATGGCGGGGCTTTAGAGAAGAGAAAAGGTGGCAAGTATCGGAAACCCTTTTGTCTTCCCATCCTTTCTTTGCATTAAAAGGGCGGGAACGGATTTTGGTGCTTATGCGATCGGTGTGCTTCGCAACACAGAGTGGCATCATAAATTTCCTTTAGGTATCGATGTGGCCCATCAGAGACAAAAAGAGAAAACGTAACTACAGGATGGGAACGGAATGAACTAAAGAAGAGTGTCGTAAACGCATTTCACGGCTGTTCGTGACCTATAAAGTAACTCTAACAGTCACACCAATGGATTTCCTGGCGCCTCCACCTGAAATAGTTGCACTTGACGTGAATTCTGTTTCGGTTTTTTCGCTCTACTTTATGTTAATGTATAGAAGATACCAACACCACACCTTACACGTCACTAACCCCAATTGCTATTTAACCAACTCATATTGATCAAAGGGCTGCTTTTTATACTTTTTGAAGGGTAAACGAGTAAAAAAACGGAATATTTAACGACATAAGTAAATAATTTTACAAAGAAAGATACTTCACTAGCTAATCTACTTATATTTCGTATGCTCATGTACAGTTGTGGACAGAAAAAAATAGGACAAGTCGAAAAATCAAGTAAACTTTATCCTATAAAATTTAGTAACTTGATTTTGGCTTTTATTATAATTATGACATTAATTTGTCACATTGACTTGCAATCAAATTACAACACAGGGGCCATTTTAAACTAGAAAAAAAAACACTGTCCTATTTTTTTCTGTCCACAACTGTACATATGTAATTTCTACAATATCTAATTGCCCTCTTCCCCTTGTAAATTGCTAAAGTACGTTTCTCTTATCTTTAAGATTCATCAATAAATGCATAATTAATCAAACGAAAATGCCATATATTTTTCCACATAGGTAATTTATTCGAGGCGTAATTGGTCCCTTCCACTATCCATCCACACTATCAGAATGCAAATAAATTAAAACATTCTTTGGCATCAACACCAATAATATAATAATAGTTGCGACAACAAATTAAACGCGCACTACTTTCTTGTGCATTGCAATTCTAATTAAATCCGCATTCAGAGTCCGTGTTTCGCTATAATTTAATGAACGCAAATGCTACAAGGGTGAAAAATGGAAATTCTAAATGCAAAAAAAGCCCTAAAGGGAAAGAAGATATCATTGATGAGGATTTTCCAAAGGACATTCAATAAAAAAGGAAATTGCTGATACCACAAATGAAAGAAGCAAGACGTAATGGGAGAAATGCACACCTCAAATACAATAAACTGATTATAGATTACTTCGCGTTCGGAATTAGAGATTTGGAACCAAACAAAGTACAGGAGAGAGGAGTCGAGAGAGAAGGTGGGCCCAGATTAGTAAACAAGAGGAAGGTGAGCGAACGGTCTCCTCAAGGCGACTCGCTACAAGACCAGATAAGAAAAATCACAAAAATAGGGCAATAAACTAATAGAGGAGGAGTCGGACACCCCTGAAAAGACAGACTACGGCAATGATTACAGAAATGCGGTAACGGGTAATAAAGAAAAAAAAGTGGAATTAACGATCAAAAAACAAAAGTTGTATGTAGCTACTTGCAATCTACGGGGGACTTTCGAGTAAGGAGTCCTAAAGAATCTAGTGTCAGTACTAATTAAATACCAAACAGGCATTATAGCAGTACAGGAAACTAAACAAAGAGAACTAATAATAACGAATGTGGGGGAATATAGATTTTATAATAGTGGGAGCAGCACAAGGCTGTTTGGGAGAGGTTTTCTGATAAGGAAAAAATGGATAGACTATGTAATATTAGATTAAGGGGAAAGTACAGAAAGTTAAATACAATAAATGTGCATGCTCCATCAGATGTTGCAGATAGTGAGGTAAAGGCTGAGTACTACGAAAAATTAGAGTGTGTTTTTAGATCAACTAAGAAATATGTCGTCTAAATAATGGTAGGCGATTATAACGCAAAAATAGGGAAGGAAGAGAAATACAGACCGTACATTGGGAATTTCAGTAGACATGATGTGAGTAATGGAAATGGGGAAAAAATTATTGAATTTGCAACAGAAAACAATTTACGCATTATGAGCACATATTTCCAGCATAAAAATAGCTCTCTCGAAACATGGATATCTCCCGACGGAAGAACAAGGAACCAAATAGACCACCTGATGAAACAGAATACGCATAATAACCTCGTACAAAACATGAGAAGTTACAGAAGAGCCGACTGTGATTCAGACCATATATTGGTAATTGCGAAAATAAAACAGTTTAAACCAGTAAGCAGCAATAAAAGTAGTAAGAATAGAAATAAATAAGACAATGAAAAACTACAGAACGAAACGCTAATGGCTCAATACAATAACTGCGGGAGGAAATTGAAAGTAATTTTAAAGCAAATGATGTCAGAAAGTTCTACCAAGGAATTAAAAAGGTGCTGTTGCAATGTAACACGGAGTCAGGACAGGGTATATGCGGAGTACAAGAGAGTTTAAAAATTTGGATGAAACATTTCGAGACGGTGCTAAATGAGGAACAATCGATAGAAGAGTAAAGTGATGAGGAGGCCTCGCAAGGAGTGAAAGAAGAAGTAGCACTACCAACGTGGAGTGAATTCTGTGAAATTCTAAAGAAACAGAAAAATAATAATCCCAGAGAAAGCGGTAGGTAGTAATGGATCTGATAAAAAACGGAGCACCTGAACTACAAGAGAGGGTGTACACTGTACAACATGCTGGTTAAAATATGGGAAGAAAAGAAAATGCCGAAGAAATGGTACCAATCCACAAACAAGGGGACAAGACTATATGTGCAAATTATAGGCGAATAGTAATACTGTAGGCCGCTTACAAACTACTGGCCTTTTGTATACGGGAGAAACTAAACAGATATGTAAGAGACTACCATTGCGGTTTTAGGTGCAATAGGTCTGTTATGGATCAGCTTTTCACAATAAAGCAAATAATGGATAATAGTTACGATCAGAAGCTGCCCTTACATATATGTAGTTTTCATACACTTCCGTCAGACCTACAATACTATCGACCGCACAAAACTGTATCAAGCTATGAGTAGCCTAAGTATTCCTGGAAAATTAATAAATTTAGTGCAGATGACCCCAGAGCAAACTAGACGTAAGGTTGGGATGGCGGGCCTTACCTCGGACTGTTTCAGCGTGAAACGCGGTGTACGGCAAGGAGACCCTCTCTCGACGATGGTATTCAATGTAATAACTATTAGAAAAAATATTAAAGGAGGCTAATATAATAGAAGTGGGGCTATCTACCACCACAATGGAGTTGTGCTTAGCGATACGATATATCGATATCATATCGATTCAGTAAACAAGCAGACAATATCGATACACAATTTAAATATCGATACAGGATCGATATGTATCGTTATAAATATTATTTTTTACGTTTCGCATTTTTACAAAATAATTTCTAAAAGGTTTTACATACAGTTGTTTTCTAAGCCGATCGACGTCGTACAAGTTTACTCTTGTAATTGGTTCTTTTACGAAACTGCTTGCTGATTGGTTGACGTTCACAGTTTCACACAGCTAATATGCAGCATAGCATGCTATCTATGTCTGCCATTATTTTTCTTTAATTTCTGACATTTGTTACTATGCAGTTTCAATATATGCCTTAATATTAATTTGCGCTTTATTTATAAAAAATATCGTATCGGTATCGATAATTACCGAGGAATACAATATCGATACAATAACCAAATATCGATATCGTATCGGTATCGTATCGAATGTCAAAAATATCGATAAGCACAACTCTACACCACAAGCATCATTGTCTAGCTTATGCTGAAGATATTGCCATTACCACAAAATCAAGAAGAGAACTGAAGGAGGTTGTACCAAGACTAGAGGAGGTGGCGAGAAAAGGGGCCTTTGTATAAATGAAGAAAAAACCAAATACATGACAATGAACTTAGGAACAAAAAGGGAGAGAGGTAGTTAACAATTTAGTAGCAGTCTTGACGGCAAAATATTTAATGTTTAAGAGGCCGAGAATTTTGTGTATCTGGGAGTGAAGCTTATGAGTAATAGGAGTGAAGACGAGGCTGTAGAAGATATAATTTTAAAGGGAAATATAGCAGCAGGAAACCTACTTAAAATATTCATGTAATACTAAAACTAGAATCTACCAGACGATTATAAGGCCAGAAGTAACGTATGGCAGCGAAATATATACCCTCACCCAAAAAAATACAAAGAAAATAGAGACATGGAAAGGAAAATGTTGAGAAGGATTTTAGGTGGAACTGTTTAATCAGACAGCCATATTCCCTTTTATTAAAGCGCACAGAATCCGGTGGCTGGGGCATGTAGAAAGACTATGGGGAAAGTAATGAAAAGGGAAGGTGGAAGAAGACGCAGAGGGAGACCCAGGAAGAAGTGGTTTGAAGCGGTAAAAGAAGACTTACGTATGCCCCAGGTCGGAAACTGGGAAGCCAAAGCAAAGCAAAGAAACCAGTGGCAAAGAATTGTTAAGCAAGCAATGAATCTGTAATTTTATCTTAAGCTTGGGCCTTAAGCCACAGGCCGTATGCCGTTTAATATAAATGCTTAGTTTGAGTTTACTTAAACCATGGCTTAAACTAAGGCACGGTGTGGGTTGGCTTAAACAGTAGTTCAAGTCGACGTAAGACAAACCGCAACTTAAATCTGTATTAAAATACCACCTACTCTTAAATGAACATGCATTTATACGTTGCCATAAAAAAGAGGGGTATGATTGTACATCACAGAAATTGTATGTTATAAAAGTGTAAAATTGTATTACATACAACTTTTCTTCCTATGTAATTACTTCTGGTCAACTTTATAAAAACAAAACAACAAAAAGCAAGTAAACTACCTCTAAAACTTGAAATACGAAGAGATAACACTTAAGATGTATACAAACCCAGGGCTTTACCCAATTTCCCGTGATAAGTAACATCTTAAATTACCATTCTACTTAGTAATAGTTTCAACTGCTCTGTATTATTTACATACAATAAGGATACCCATCACAACTGCCTTAGGGTGCATTGTAATTTATACTCGACAAACGGATTACGTTACTAGTTCAATAGAATATCACCCTTGTAATTAACTCTTAGGTCTCCTCGAATTTTCGGCAGGGAATTTTTTAATTTTACATTTACCAGCATATACCTAACATTTATGGATTAAAAATTAAACTTTTCGTATTGCATTACAAATTTATGTAATAATTTAAATCTATTTTTTGAGCATAATCAAGCTGTTCCCCAACTTTCATATTCAACATCTTTTGTAACTACTCTTATTGGCTCTGCCTGTCGTGTTTTAGGATTGATAACTGGTCATAGTTATGCAGAAACCTACCAAGGAAAGTAAAAATTAAAAAAAATCATGGAACTTTCAAAGATGTTTCCTGAATCAAATTCACCATTTGATGTAAAATAGAACTAGGTTTTGAAATTCAACTATTTTCAAAATGCACGGTAAATTTTGTGGGTTGGTTGCTTTCTGCAAATTCTAAAATCAACCCTCAATAACGATATTAAAATGTTTATTTTAGAAAAAAATAAAATATTATAGAAGATAAACATTAAATTTAATCATACATCTATAAAAAAAATTAAATTTGATAGACAACATGTATTCCAGATGTTTATTTCAAAATGATAATTATTAAATATAGGTCAAAACGTCTACTGATCTGGCTCAGCTTCGAAATCAAGCTCCATCAAATTAAAACCATCCACATCTTCCTGGATATTGGAAGTACCTTTCAAATTTTCATAAAAGGCAACACAGTCGTTCGGTATTAACTAGGTGCATCATTTCTTATAAATTGAGAAGCTTAGCGTCAGCTATGTGTTTGCCGTTCGGCCATAACTTTATTAGATCATTAAAAATAGTACCTGAGACTTTTGAGGGTCTCCTCTGGTAGTTTACTTTATATTTATTATTTGGAAAGGGTCACTGAAACTATTCTGCTGTACTTTGAGTAGAAAGGGTTCAGATTTTTCCATTCGTATGGCCCTTATCAGAAGCCAACTTATTTTCTCTCCGTCTTTGTTGACTTTTCGATTCACATTGTTTTTCTCACTGTTTGCTACACCTACATAATCATCGGAAGACATTTCTGTAACAACGAGAATTTTTTTTACATTTTTTCATCACATTGATGTAATCTGATGGCAAATATAATCTTTGTTGGTGTTTCAACGAAGACTCAGTATCACTGAAATCGAAGTCATTGGGTAGAAAACTATGTCCAGAATATAAAAACTTCAATGTGATATCACTTAGCTGAGGAGTATTATGTAGTAAAGATTTCAATATCAATGTTAACTTTATGTTTCTGTTTTGTGCCCCACAAGAGTCACTCCATAAAATGAGATGCCGAACTGCAACACCTTCAGCCCAAACGTAGCAGTATCCTCGATCTTCTTTCCCACTTTGTACTCCTGCATCATAAACTCATACAGGCGCTTATAAAATACAATGTTTGTTGGAATCCATGAGAGAGGCAATGTCTTTTGTAGATCAAAGGTCAAACATTCATATTCTTCATTTTCTTTGGCTGTTTTGAAGTCTTTCCTTCTTTGCGCTTATGCGTTTTCAGCTTCTTCTATGTGCGTATCATGTTTTTTCTTTAGGTCATCTTTTTTCTACGGATCGATTTCATTTTCAGTCTCAATCTTCAATCTATCACAAATGTTACAAGTATCCTTTATCAGGGTCTTAGTTTTCAGATTGAAATTTCCGTAGAATATTTTTTTGTGAGATTCAAAGCTAATTGAATTCTCGCATTTCTCGCGATATTTTTCATACATTTTCGGTAATGTTACTTCAGGTGGCAAGAACTGAGCTTCAGTCTGTGTTCGGCAATAATATGATATATATTTTGGTATTTTTTAATCTGGTCAACAACTTCTTGAACTTTCACATCAGTAAGCTTGTTATGCCCTCCTTGCTTAACACCTCTTTGATCCGTTTAAGGTGCACGACCATGGATTTTTCTTAGAGCTGTATTCACTCTGAAAGAAGTAATTCCCAAAGTCTTCACGAAAATCTCTCTGCAAACGACCTACTTTATCCGCTATTTTATAGATTCTACAATATTTCTTCTTATCGGCATTTCTTCCATAAACTCGTTTCTTTTCACCTTCTGTTACTAATGCTGCTATAAAACCGACCTGGCAGTCATAGGACTTCAATGACCAGAATCTTTCAAAGTCTTGTCTCCGAATCTCTACAGGAATACTGATTTTGCATTTCATTGTACATTTGCAATAAAAATCAACAAATATTTTGGGTTCAATTTTTCTACCTTTACCGTTATAATATGGCTTGTTGCTATTGCTGTTGATTTTTCTTTCTGTTCTTGTCTGTTTTCTAAGTTTCCGTTTCCTACCTTTTATTGGTCTACATTTCTTTTGATGCAGTGATATTTTTTGTTCGTCTTTAGCAGCAGAGTTATCTTTGTTGGATTCGGAAGATACGCTTACAGCTTCAAAGATAGGATCTGCTACTGAATCTTCGTCATCTTCTTCGTTCGATTGATCATCATTACTAGCTTCTTAACCTTTAGCTCTGTCTTCGTTCGTTTCTCCTTCGTCATTGTTGAAATCAATATATGCTAAGTGACTACCTAAGGGTATGTTATCGAAGCTTGTTTATCTCCGTATTTTATTCTCTTGGGAGAGTTAGGAGCTGCGGATTGGTCATCTAAAATACAAAACTAAAATTTGTTAATAATTTAATAAAACAGTTGTATTCAGCTCCTTGAAGACCCGGAAGAACTTAACGCTCAAACGCATGACAATAGGACATAAAAATAATATGCAAAAATAAGTAATGAACTTATGTTAATAAAGAAAAAACTTAATAATTTACCTGCCTTTACCAAATCCTTCACTAATGACATTATTTTGTCTGTACGAACACTAAACACTACTGTAGAAGTAATAATCAAAATATTTTTGACAGTAAACAAACGTAGACGTCAAAGCATTTGGTGAACATTTAGTTTACAGGATGCTACCAACCCACTTACATATGTATATGTGCAAAAAACATCTAACCCACTTGGTTGCCTTCTGCATCCAGTAAGTACGTTCAAAACAGTATTGTGGGTTAGATGATATTATTACGGTGCTTTTAATGACGTAAATATAGGTTGGTAGGTTTCTGCAAATTGAAATATACTGTATAATGTAATGTATAATATAAGTAGATGAATGTGAATTGGCAGGTTTCTGCATAACTATATCCAACTGTCACGGACACCTTGCAACAAAGAAGGAAATTTTTATGAAACGATTTCAAATGCCATACACCCAACGATAATTTTCAGAATTCTCATTTTTTTTAACACACCTTCCAACTCATAGCTCCAGTTGTTTTCACTTTTCAGATATCAACCAAATGTTGTAAAATAATTTGGGTGGCTTTCTTTTAGACGTTCAACTTTCAACTTAACAATTCTCATTACTTCTTAAGAGATCTGGTAACTCGTAGCGTCAGTTACCATGTTATCATAGATCATAGCTCACAAAAATACTTAAATAAGCAAAAGATATTTGCGCAACAATTCTGTAGACTCTCTTTTTATACAACCAAATTTTGGGGCTCTTAACTTCAGTTGTCGTTTTCACATTCTGAATAAGTTATGAACTGCCATGTTTAATAAAGCAAGAGAAATTTATTTAAACAATTTTGCGAAAGAAATAAAAATAAAAATAAATTTATTAATTCGATTTTTTCGTTTTTGCAGGTGTCTTGGATTCGGCATCGTGATCTACATTTATTAACAGTAGGGCGTATGACGTATACCTCGGATCAGAGGTTTACCAGCATACACAATCCCTTGACTGAAGATTGGACCTTGCAAGTGCGTTATCCACAACGCAGGGATTCCGGCATTTACGAATGTCAGGTCGGAACGACGCCTCCTATAGGAATTACAATGTATCTCTCTGTTGTAGGTATGTATGCTATTCTGCTAAATATCTGCGTTTGTAATTTACGTTGTTCCTAGTCGACCGCACTACCACTACGTTATACAGGGTGAATAAAAAGTACGGAACCTCGATGCTGGAGCCTTTATTATTAGTTTTAGAAAAAAAAGTTTTAGACAAAAGTTTTATAACAAATTATTTTCCACAAACTGATGGTTTTAAATATTTTTTTCAAGGTCATGCCTTTGCGCTATGACGTCATCGATACTTTTTTTAAATGGCAACCTATATTTTTTAGGTCGAAATTTTATAGCATTTTTTTTCTCTTTCTGACCATCTGAAAATATCATACGGTTGCATAAGCGAAATTTCTAGAAAAATCAATTAAATGTTATTCGTACCAGTATTTAACATACGTACTTTTATCACAAAAATTAAACACATGACTATTAAAAACAAATACAAACAATGTTTAACATTACTTTATTACGGAAGATGTTCAAATTGTTCGCCATTAACTATCTGACAATGTCCAACTCGATGTGAAAATGCCTGTAATGCCCTGTATTGCCCGTGTTTCTTCCCGAATACGAATTTTTAACTCTTCTAAATTTCTGGGTCTGTTTGTGTAAACTTTACTTTTACGATGGCCCCACAAGAAAAAATTCAACCGATTCAAATCGGGCGATCGGGTTGGCCTTTCGTTACTACCCCTTCTACCGATCCACCTATTCTCAAAAATTGTATCCAAATAATTTCGAACGTGAATGCCATAATCGTGGGGCGCTCCATCTTGCTGGAACCAAGGGGATGTTCCCTATTAAATATATCATGCACCTCGAAATGGGATCTTCTTCTTTCACCGTATTCAAGTATCATCAAAATTTTTATGTGTTCTGTTTCTGTTAAACGTATCATAGTTGAGAATCACTTTCTCAAGCAGTTTAAATTACAATAATTATTGTCTTATTATTTAATAAACACAAACTGTCACAAGTGAAATTTGCATTTGTTTCCAAGGCAATCTTTCATTTCTCATATCTCTCTCATCCAATTGGACATTGTCAGATAGTTAATGGCGAACAATTTGAACATCTTCTGTAATAAAGTAATGTTAAACATTGTCTGTATTTGTTTTTAATAGTCATATGTTTAATTTTTGTGATAAAAGTACGTACGTTAAATACTGGTACGAATAACATTCAACTTGACTTTTCTGGAAATTTCGTTTATGCAACCATATGATATTTTTAGACGGTCATAAAGAGAAAAAAAAATGCTATAAAATTTCGACCTAAAAAATATAGGTTGCCATTTAAAAAAAGTTTCGATGACGTCATAGCGCAAAGGTATGACCTTGAAAAAAATATTTAAAGCCATCAGTTTGTGGAAAATAATTTATTATAAAACTTTTGTCTAAAACTTTTTTTTCTAAAACTAATAATAAAGGCTCCAGCATCGAGGTTCCTTACTTTTTATTCACCCTGTATAAACAAAAATATATTATCATCATATTGTTTTAAATAACAGAATTTATTAAATGTTTAAAAAAATGTCTTTTGGAAACATTACGCACAAGAAACATTATTTTATGTATTCTTCCTTCAAGTACATCAAAAGCCGAAATAAATTCTTTCAGAAAAATATAATCTACACCCAAGAGAATGTTATCAAATCCTTTTCAGTAATTACCTACCTACTTGAAGGGTCGAAATGCTTAGTAGCTTAAAGGATTCTTGAGATTAGTGTAAAGGTATCCACCTAAAAAGTAAAGCTTTGTAGCCTTGACACGTATTCTCTCGATAATTGAGGGTGTTCGAAGCTTTCTTGGCGAAAGAAACAATTAATAGAAACCAATTGAATTTTTAGGGGAGATTCTACTTTAATCCTGTGCAATTCTGTAGACAAAACACAACATTTATACATCCAAAAATTATTTAACCATTTGAGGGGTTTTTTTACTTTTAACGAGAATGAATTTTGAAAATTTGCATACATATTTTCATGAAAAAAAGTCCTATAAAACCACAAGCTCTTTTAATTTGGCAACGATTGCAAAAATCATGCATTTTGCCATTTACAAAAAACATGACTAGCCAAATACATTTATATACAGTACCCAAATTAATTCCTAATTATAAAACCGAAAGATTGTCAATTAAGATTTTAATAAACATAATACGTTCACAAAAAAATAATAAAAGTCTGAACAAAATGAGCAAGCCTGCAGAATAAAAAGTAATTAAGAAAGCAATGAAAACAAAGCAAGAAAATTCCAAGCAGTCCCTGTTAATTCAATTTTAAAATACAGAACGTATGCAAAGGTTTCGAGTGTTTAATTTTAGCAAATAATAAAACGCGGCTACCCATAAATAACAGCATCCCAAAGATTCTTGACTTTAACGAGAATGCAGCGCTAATTAATTTCAGAGACTCGATTTTTATTATTTAGTTCAAGATATTAATTGCCACCTGCGAAACGGAGTTTGAATTTGTAAATTGATGAAATCACGATGAGTCTAAAATGAAAACTAAACAAATCATAAAATTCATTAAATATGAATTAGCTTTGTAACCGACAAATGCAAATAAATATGTCCTCAAAGGAGTTATTCCTTGCTAATTTGATGTTTCAGAATTCGTTTTACAAGCTTAAAAAATAAAGATTAATTTTGCAAAGTATAATTAAACACAGTTACACTCAAATAAGCTTATATCAAAGTTAAAAGTAAATTATTTAAAACCGTAACATTAATGCCACACAGTTCCGCCATTTTAATTATTTAGTGCAAACCAAGAAAGGCTGACGGTAAAACTGTAAAAACGCTCGTTTGCGGTTGGATGAAAAGTGTAATCAAGAATTTCCGGGCAGAAGCGTTAATTAGTTGGTAACATTGAAACTGTCAGAACGACTTTGCTCCAGGTAGCGTAACTAAGGCTCTGGAAATAAAGGGGGAAACGGGATAATTAGTGATAAGGAAGAACGCTCTTTTCGATTTCACAGTATCTCTTAAATAATTGTTGTTTATAACCCGTTTGAAAATTAAACCGAGCATACTTGTGTTTCAGACTTAATCAGATACCTTTTGTTTCTCGTTTTCAAAAGAGATAAATGCTTTGTTACCTACTAATTAACTATATTTTTATACACCGATGCTTTTATTGTAAACTAAGTAACTAAGAGCATTTATTTATTACAAACATGTTACATTTGATTCAATTATCAAAATACAGCTTTATTTTTAGTAATTTTGACATATTAACGCAGCGGAAGTTGCATGAATGTTTAATTATTATTAATTGTGAAGAATCTGTGAAATTAACGTTTAGTAAATTCTCACCCTTTTTCGCGAAATAAATCCGAAAGAAAAGAGATAAATCTTAAATAACCTAATTTTTGCTTTCATCTACCCTAATTGCCTTTCTTTAAGCAAACAAAAACACGAGGTTGCCTTAAATTCGGAAGCCACAATTCAATACCTATTTTATATTCACCCTAAATTCATTGTTATATAATTCTTTGTTACCATTTACAATCTCTTCCTGAATCTTGAGCTCATTTCCTTCTTAATGAAACAAAAACAAAGCTACACCGTAGCGTTTCGAATTCGGTATAGAAAATTTAGGCGCATTCAAATTTGAACTTAAAAAAACAGATGTTAACACGCGGTCCATTTCGTGTGATTACAGAATATGCTAATGATAACAAAAACGTCTTTAGTACAAGGTTTCGATTTCCTTGGCCTTATTGTTGTGGCTGCAACATGCATAAGTAAGCACGGCCGAAAAACAAGCCGCGTGTTTGGCCTTTTTGTGATTGTTACACTTGAGTGGCTGCATGAGAAAAGCTCATCACAGAAGGCAATGCAAAATTTAAACGCTGTTTGCGACAAGCTTTAGGTCAAGTACAAGGACAGCCCTTACTTATTCAAAATCAACGATGTTATAAACATGTAGTAAGCTACAGTCGGTTATCATTTTTTAGGGTTTCAAAAAGTGCGGTTAAACAATCCGAGAGTTGTTACATAATTTCTCCCTGCCACTGACTACTATTAACAAACAGTTGATATCTAAAATTTTAACAAAAAATTATAAAATGAAAACGTTCCTTTCACTCTGTATAAAAGGCAATTTCAAACTTTACGACTTACTTCATGTCAAACGAAATGTTTGCCTTCTCTTTCAACCTGAGGCATTCAGAGGTGCATTGATCTTTTTTCCTTTAACCACATGGGAATTTTCAGCAACTGATACCTATCGAACACGATTCGAATACTAACGAAGTAAAATTTTCATGTGAAATTGTCTAGATTTGCAGGGGTTGAGATATCAGCACGTTTATCACTGCGGTACATTAAGACGAATGTTTCCGTTTTATAAAAATTCAAAACGCATTTAGGAAGTTTCAAAGATGCGTGTTATTAATTCAGGCCGCAATGTAAACGGCAATAAAAACGAGATATTCTTTAATATACGACTCTCTCTCGTCGTTACAAAATGGAAAAAAATGCGAGTAATCAGCTTTTCATAATTAAAAAATTCGAATTGAAAATTCTGCCGTTCGTTAAGACGTAAAGCTGTTGGCGTTAATTTGCATAATACTTCTTGGCTAGAAATCTGGAAGACAAAGTGTATTCTTTTGTAACAAAGGAATGCATAATTAAGGGAAAGAAAAAAAGAGACGTAATGAATTGGCGCTGCTATATAAAAGAACTCCTCGTTAATAAACACGTCCTTGCGAAATAATTAGGGTTCCTTTTTAAAGTCTCTAGTTACCACCGAGTTTTATAAATGAAACTCTCCCGACCAATTTTTATTTCCTTGTCAGTTGAATTGTTATGGTAGGAAGACAAATTTAATAAGAGAACATCGTTGTAAAAGTATTACCTCGACCTCAGCTTAACGAACAAATTGTATTAAGTCTCGATTTTTATTATTTTATATGAAAACCGAGAAATTTTAACAATAAAACGGTCGTTCACGTTTCTACTTAAATTGCGCTCTAAAGTTTCACATAAAAGCCCTAAAATCCTCTGATCTAAAGCTTTAAAGCATCGAAGCGAAAGTGTAATATTTGCCCAGCGGAGCAATTTTATTTGGTTGTTATCGAAGGATTCGGTTTTAAAATGTAATTTTTGGTCAAATTTGTTTCCACTTTGTTTCATTAAAAGCGGATTAGCCGGTGTTCGGTATTATGAATTCTTATTAATTAACTGTATGGAGCGAAGTTATAAAAAAATTCATTTTTTGAATTCCCCCTGTGCTCTGTTAATTACTTTTGTGATTCAATTTAGAAAATTCTAACAACAGTATTTTTAGAAGCAAAACGATAAGAAATTAAATTATCTAATTTTTGCCTTTTCACATTTTTACAGCAAAGAGAAGGTTTTTCCACCGTGAATTTTTTCTTTAATTCCGACAGTCTAAATATAAACAATAATGAATTAAAAATCAAAAAAGTAAAGTGGCTCACCTAATAATTGTTTAACGAAGATTGACATAATGTATGCTGAAATAAAATCGGAATTAATCGGTTTTGGACTGACGAATTTAATAAAAGCTATTCTAAAATAGCTACCAGAGTATTGTAAAACCTCTCCGCAAGTAACGCTTTCAGGTTTATATTGATTATCTGCACTTGTTAAATTTTTGCAAACTGATTATAGATATTGGTAACATTAATTCATCATAAATATGCATATGGATATACCAGGTATCCTGGAGGGAACAAACTAAAAGAAACGATTTTTTAAAATAGAATTAATTTTAGTTTAAATATGGAAGGGTTATTATCTGCTTTCTTTAATGGTACGCTCAATTATTCAAATGTAAAACGATTATTGAAATATTCATATGTAATTGGTAGCGACTGTAGCACTATTTGTGTTGGAATTAGATACTGACCGCTGAACGTGCTCCTTTTAAGCACACAATAACATACGAGGTTTGGCAGAAAAATAGGGAGACCGATTTTCTTCATAATGAATTCGAAGACTTCCACGGCCAGCGTCAGTGTCAACAGAACGTCTTCCGAGTTGAAACAGTCTCATGGTTGAGACAGAAGAACTCAACGTTCCGCCCACTTTTTTAAGGGGCTTCTTCAGGAGGAAAAGGAGAGCACTAAAAGAGCACGGTAACTCAACGTGTCAACCACGCCAGAGACGAAACTCTTTTAGAAAAAGAAAGAAGAGAACGGTAACTCAACCTGTCAACCAAGCCAGAGGCGAAAGCCTTCTTTTTCCATCTTTTTACAAATTAAGGTATCTCCATCGAAGCAGTTCCCTTGGACAGCTAGCTATACACCGATGGAGGCGTTTTTTCCATTGTTCGTAGCAGTCCTGCAAGGCTTCTGCTGCGCCTTTTCAGTTTGCAGTGTACCACTCTTGACTTTGGTATATTGTCTCGGGGTCGTATTTAAAAATCCATCACCTGTGATCACGCGAATGAGGAATTCTGGTTTCATATCAAGACACACATTCCTTCGATAGACCTTCTGTTCAGCCATGAGGTTCTTTAGAACCATCTTGGAGCACACTTTTCTCATGACCAAATCCCGTGTTGATATCTGATGGACGGTAAACTGGTTCAAATTTAACACACTGTAACGTCAATCAACGGTGTGGCATCTTTCCACATTGTCGTCCGTTTTTGAGGTTAAAGATCTTCCCGCATGAAGTTCGTCTTCCACTTCTTCTTGGCCCTCTAAAAAGGCCTTGTGCCATCTGAACACTTGTGCCTTAAATAGCGGTGTTCTCCATAAGCCCTTTGTAACTTTACATTTTACAAAAGTTTCTGTTTATAAAAGATACATCGATGCTTTCTTATGATGTATCTATTCAAGAATATGTTGTATACAAGATGTATTCAAATTTGACCGACAAGTCTTTAGATTAATAGAAACTGCCAAGGAGAATATCCTCCCGGCGTTGCCGTCTTCTTTCCATATGTCTGTGGTGTGCGAGTGAAGTAGCCCACAGACATAGGGAATCTACAGCTTTACATGAACGCCGAACCAAGGAAGTGCTTCCACTTCTACTTTAGAGAAGATTTACTAAGCAGAGTGCCTTGATGGTTTGCCATTGCCTTCTAAGGGAAGCGGTCGAAAAAAAACCTACTTTGACCAGGCAAGTTCCCCTTTTTGCGCCCCCCCCCCACTCCTACGACAATTTAAGTGTATGAACTACCATGAGATCGAAAAAAAAATGATTCTGAGCAGGCCTTGACTAGTACAACACTATTGGCTACACTGGTTCTAGAATGCCTATGAATTATAATGTGACAGTGACATTTCAAATGTAAGTCAGTTCTGCAATCTTGTTTCCAGAATTATTTAAGTTTATCGTTGTAATACTAGTGAAGGATCACATTTTGAACACCTACTCTAACATGTATTTATCTTAGTTTTCAGTTTGTTCCCTAAATAAATACTGTTTTGTGTTTTAATTTATTTGACATTTATTAACCTCTAACCTACTGCCACATTTTGAAATCAGTCTTGCCAATCGGGTTGTACTAGTCAAGGCCTGCTCAGAATCATCTTTTTTTCGATCTCATGGTAGGAAAACAATACAAACAATTTTTAAATATACTAAGTATTTATTTTACAGAAAATCTAAATACCGCATATCTATTTCTAAACTTTGCGAGCCTTCGCTTCTGCAAAATCCTTAATGAGAGATTCATAATCAATTTTGCTTAATGTGTTATACTCGCTATACATCATTGCTAACCCAACTAAGCGATCTTGGGATATTGATGTTCGCAAATAATTTAGATTAATTTTAATTCGGAAAAACTTCTTTCTCCTGATGCGACAGTTATTGGCACTGTTAATAAAATGCGCAACGCCATAACTGTATTAGGAAAGTTTACAATCAAACTTCTACAAATCAAACTTAAAACACTTGTTGGCGAACTTTCAGAGGGAACTAAAGACATTATCGTAAGCTCCTCATGAAGCTGCTGTAATCATCCACATCGCGATGATTACCGTCTGTTAGGGATAATTCATAACCTTTTATTTATGGGGTCTTATGAAGACCATGGTATATCAAGAGATTTTCGACCTCGAGGATCTCCGTAACCGAGTGCAAATAGCAGCGGCGGAAATTCGTCAACAAGGTTTGGGCCCTGCAGAGTATGTGGAGTCGTGGGTACGCCGAGCCAGACCTTGTATACAACAACATGGTGACAATTTCGAACAACTTTCGTAGAAATATTAAAAAATAATTGAAGTGGACAATGCTGATTAAGTAGTAGTTAGATTACTAGATTTTTAAACAAATTAACCGTTTAATGTAAAAACTAAAAGACTTATTATCTCGCTTATTAGACAACTTTTACGGGGGCCCGGGTCGCCCGGCCCTTCCGCCGGGCCTGGCAGTCAGGTGTTCTAATGTAAGGAAAGTAACTTTTGTAAATGAACTGTCACAAAATTTTCAAAATAACCATACTTGTTGCAAATCTTCCGCATTATTTATTAGCAAATTTTCTACATTGCGTTCATCATCGTTGTTTTTTCCTTCTGCACTACGTTAATTAATAAACCAATTTTTCCACATTTTCTTCAACAAATTTAGAATTGGGGGTATTATTGCTGGGGTTTTAAAAAGATTTGTGAATTGCTGTTCGCATGTTTATTGAGTGAGATTGTTGAAAGTGTTATATGTTTTCATGTTCCAGAAGACCAGAAATCCACATGATTGTTCGTAAAATACACATTAATTTCTTGATAAAATTTCTTAATAAAATGTATGTATTTTCTTACTGGATGAAATAAATAAATACAAAAATAAGAGCAGTCAGTCGCAGGTGAATCTGCCAAAGAAATTAGAAGAAGCTTAAATAATACTTGAGCTTCATCATGTCTTGAACCCATGTTCGTTGCGTTATTACTACATCTTTGTAGTTACAGTCGCTTCTTTTCAGTACCTACTTACAAGTTCTTACTTGTATGCATGCAAATGTATGTATAGAATGTGAGGTAGCATTATCTAAAAATGAAAAATCTTCTTTTTTATCTTTCCAGATTTTGATCTAGTAGAAGTCTTAACTATTTTATTATTAACACATAAATCATCTTAGATGTCTTATTGGCCTCCCATTTCAAAATATTTAAAATAGCATCTTTCCATCTCCTCATAAATTTACTTATATGATTGGTCTCATAGCAAATATCTGTAAAATTTATCAGGAGATGAGAAAAACCTAACTTTTTGTTTACAGATTCCTCGGTTACTGATTTTTAACTACTGAGATCTTTGAGGTACAAGTCTCTAAATATAAAACGTTCCACGTCGAGTGTACAAAAAGCTAAGTTTGCTATATGAGAGTCAAGCCTGAAATGACGTATCCCCACCACTTTCTTAGAGATCTACGGAGTATCGACAAACTTATATTTGGGGACCTGTACACGAGTTTGTTTGGAAATCACAAGAGTACCAGTATAATCAATATGCGTTAAACATATTTTTGTAGGAAACCTTGAACTTACATTGGGAATAATTATCTGATGTAAAGTTTTAATCGCTGAATCACCAATTTGGGCTTATTTTTGTATAAATTGATTGATGATGATAAAAGAGATTTTATGACAGTTACGAAATCTATTCAACCCACATTTGAGGTCTAAAATGTTCAGTATTTCAACCTTTTCTCTATTTTTTTGCTGGTGCTAAGGGCCCAGGAACTGGATTATTGGTAGAGCATGCTAAATAAAATTTGCTAATTGAAAACTTACATGAAAGGGTGCCCGGTCATTTTACTGCTGTAATATGAAATTATTTATACGCCGAATGATTTTAAAGGTGGACCAAATGGTCTCGTACCAAGGCCGACTAGGTCACCCGATTTAACACCAATTGACATTTTCTTAAGGGGACATTTAAAACCATTAGTCTACCAAACAAAGGTTCATACAGAACAACAGCGGCGGCCATTTACAACATTTGTTGTAAATCCATCATTAAATTTAACACTGTTATTTGTAATTGAATGTAATTTTATTTTATATTTAAGCGCTTGTTATGTTTAGCACTACAGTAACAAGATTATATCTAATTAAGCATAATACCCATTACATAGGTACCTATATAATATAATCGCAAGCTGCGATACTCAAACGGTGATATTACAACCTCTTTTTAAAGAATTGTGCATCTAATCTAAAAATAAAACAGATATAATCGATTCAGTTTTTCATCATCTATTAATCTGCAAAGTTTGGTGGCCTATTTACTTTACACCCTGTATATCCGAGTTATATTGATCGACTTTTGGTGGAATCAAAAAATTATGTATTAAACATACTACACAAGCAAAATATACCAGAAACATTAGTTGAAGTAAAAGACGATTTAAACAACGATGGAAAAGTCCGCATCTGCAAATTATACAGAACCAATAATAGTGAACAAAGGAATTCGACAAGGGAATTCTTTGAACTTCCTATTTAACCTTATTATGAACCAAATTATAGAACAATTTAAAAATTTACGTGGGTACAAGATAGGAACCAACAACGTTAATATAATTTCCCACGAATTGTTGATAATGGCGATAAAAGAGAAAAATGGCCTACAAAGGTTACCACGCAAATTCAATTTAAGAGCTAAATAAAATAACCTGGAAATTTAAACATCAAAATCAAAGATAATGCTTATAGCAAGAGAACCAACAAGATGTAAATTGAAACTAGAGGGAAGAGTAAACGAATGATGTATACGTATCTTGGGATCGACGTAATAAGCGACAGAAAGTTATCTTCCGAAACTCTAAGCACACCACAAATGCAACACAAATTGCAGGATGTCAGTAATATATGGAAAAATAAATACATGTCAAGGGAGAACAATACAATATACAACGCAGTAATTAGATCCATTATGATATACGCTAATGAAACCAAAGCAGACGCACAAATCACTAAATGAAAGCTAAGAACAACAGCAATAAGATCTTAAAAGATTAACAGGGGCAGCATCAAGAGATAGGCACAGAAATGCTGAAATAAGAGGACGGTGTGACGTACTAAATATTGTAAAAAAACGCAAAAATAATGGGAACAACACGTTGAAAGGATGGACACAACAAAATGGTTCCATCAGGAAAAGATCGCCTAAAAGCTGCCAACAGTGTTGGTTTTCGTCGTTAGTGAAATGGAAAGGCAAGAAGAAGAAATAAAACCGCACAAAAACGATTGTAAATTATGCCATTTATTCCTAGCCAAAAACCTGCATATTCGACAGTCGCTATCATTTTTACTTCACGCTTGCAATATGTGTTTTCTACAATGATTTTCTGTACAGCAGTTTACCATGCTGATCTGATCGTCTAGGTTTTTAACACCATATTTTTCAGTAAGTAATAATAACCTTATTTCTTTATTCTTTTAAAATTACCGAATTTCGATAGAATGTCATTGTTCAATGTTGCTGCGTTTTAGTAAAAAATAATTTAAAAAATAGTAAGAGTTACTCATTAAATTTATTTTCAAGAAAAATCGGTAAGTTGAAGTAAAAGTTATAGTAATCATAAATAAATCTACTAAAACATGCGTCACTGTATTCGAAAATTCTACTGACTGGTAATTTATTCAATTCTAAGTATACGTACTTTCAAATTTATCCCAAAATCCTTGTAGACCTTTCAGAAATAATTTCACAAGTTAAACAAAACCTAAACCGTTTTTTAAAGCCGGCGTTCTACTTATCAAGCTTCTTCTGAGAAACTTGGTATTTCAATATGTTTAGGGAGACAGAAATGTTTAAAAATTTAATGAAATGCCATGTGCGTTTGTTCCACGTATTGTAGTTTTAACATTTGTTTTATCGGCACTTGCATTGCCTTCCGTGTATAGCCGGCAACATAGAAGGTTAAGGCCTCCTACCTAAGTCGCTTTCATACTCGGTTGTTTCGCACACTATGCGCACGGGTTGATGTGGTAAGCACAACGCCTTCGACATCGACAACCGCCTACCTTCCCTACTCCACCACTGTGTTTCGGTTCCCAATTATTTGCAGTGACTGGGTAGGTCATTCGCCTAGCATCCGACTCGGGTTTGATTCAAGACTGCCACTAGATCTAGACCACTAAAAAAAGTCTTTTGTAAAGCACCATTGAGAGCCCAAAAATATAAAACTAATTTTTCTAATTTACCCCTACCACCGGAACCCATTACTACGAGTACTAAGTCGGGTATATGTCTTATAGCAGCTGTTTTTTTAAAGAACTTAAACAATTTTTTGCAGATTTTGAAACTGCTTCTAGACCCTTAAACAAGTGCAAAAAACTATTTTAAAATACACATCTTCCACCGGGGTTCTCTGATTCTCTTTGTTTTATAGAAAATTTGAATGAAAACTGTTAAAAAATACCTTCGGAAATGGGAAAAATAATAAGTCAAAAATTTTCTTATGTTTTGAGCAATAATCCAGGGTACGAACAAATGAAGCATATACAGGATGTCCCATAACTTATGGGTCATAGAGCAACTGCGGATAATAGATATTTTGAGCCAAATTTACCTAAGTAAAATGTTATAGGTTAAAGAGATACAGGGCGTTGAAAGATTATCAAAATATCTTCCTGGATGTGAGACGTCATTTGGTAAAAAGCCTAAGAAAATGTATTGAAGTTAGCGGTGGACACTTTCAACATTTATTATAGTAAATTAAAACAAATTTTTATTATTGTGAATAGATTGCGTTGTGTTTTCAAAATTTTCATTTTGATTTTTTTTCTGCCTTTTTATCTTCAAATACGAAAATCTGGGGAACGGCTTGAGATATCGAGATCGACCAAGAGTCCCTTTTTTACGTAAAAATGTTGGTTCTTTTATAGTTTAAAGCATAAATACTACTAATTGTACGGGTAAAAAAATATGGGTGAATTAATTCAACACGAAGCACGTAGCAAGCGCCCTCTAGGAAGTATTTTGAAAGTAATACCAAATCCGAATTTTCCATTCTCGAAAACCTAGTTATACCAATTTTGAATTTGATATCTCTTCAACCGTTTTAAAATTATTATCATTTTTCGAAAATTAACTTTCGCTTTCAACTCTCTGTATCTCTTTAACTTGTAACATTTTACTTACGCAAATTTGGCTCAAAATACCTATTTTTATGTCTATTATCCGCAGTTGCTCTATGACCGATAAGTTATGGGACACCCTGTATATGCTTCATTTGTTCGTACCCTGGATTATTGCTCAAAACATAAGAAAATTATGACTTATTATTTTTCCCATTTCCGAAGGTATTTTTTAAAAGTTTTCATTCAAATTTTCGATAAAACAAAGAGAATCAGAGAACCCCGGTGGAAGCTGTGTATTTTAAAATAGTTTTTTGCACTTGTTTAAGGGTATAAAATAGGATCAGTTGCTCTATGACCCATAAGTTATGGGACACACTGTATATACAATCCTTAATGGCTCGAACCAACTCAAAATGTTGACGTTGATCATCTGCTTGTGAGTAAAATGAAATATTCACCAATTACTACGTGAAACGATCCTTTCCTGCTTACAAACATTTATTGAATGATGGACGTCAATATTTTTTAATAGAAAACTTTGAAAAGTATCTACTAGGTATCTATTCGCTCGTTTGAAAGACACTAAATTTAAATATCTGCTGCATTTTTTGTTATGGAATTGGCAACACCGCATGTTTTTAAATTTTAGTGAGATATTATTAGTTCTTTGAACCCCTGTTGGGTCATGTTGAAGAATGTCAAAATCAAAATTCAATTAAATTTAACTGTAGTTCCCCATATGCAGTCTTTAATTCTTCGTAACATAGAGAAATTACCTTCTGCCCGGTAAAATGAATGTTTCATCATTTAGGTGTTACATTGCACGAAAAATTTTATTTTGCAATTTTTGGTTATAAATGCCTGATTTCAAATTTTGATAAATTTCCCTCGAATAATATACAGGGTTTGTCAAAAAGTCCGGATCATATGGAACTTTTTTTTATTAAAGTATTTAGTTAAAAAATCAATACGGCGTTGGTTTGTGCTTGTCTAAGTACTAAAAACTGTGCACACAGATTTGGTCAAATGACATTCTTTACCTGTACCAAATTTGACACTTTAAAAAAAATCTTCAGAAGTGGCCCTATTTATGATTTTTTCGAAAGATTTCATTTGGAAAAGTTGTTCAGAATGGCATTTTCGTCGGTTTGCAAATTTTGTAGTACTATACTTATACTTGGAAAATTCAAATAAATGAGTAAAAAATAATAGGTCCGAATTTTTAGCTGACAATTTGAAAACCGACGTAAAATGCCATTCTGAACAACTTTTCCAAATGAAATCTTTCGAGAAAATCATAAATAGGGCCACCTCTGAAGATTCTTTTCAAATAGTGTTAAATTTGACAAGTAGAGAATGTCATTTGATCAAATCTGTGTGCACTTTTTTTAGTCCTTAGACAAGTACAAACCAATGTCGTAGTGATTTAAAAAAAAAAACTTTAATAAAAAAAGTCCCATAAGATCCGTACTTTTTGACAAACCCTGTAGTAACCAGAAATAACAACATTACAGAGCAAATTTTCTGTGCCAATAGGTACCAATAGTTCAGTGCATGCCAACATAAATCTGGTGTTTTTGAAATCAATGAACAGACTTGAATTGTATATTGTTATTAATAATAAACCAGAAATACATTTGATAATACATTTGATAATAATAATTTCAAATAAAAATACATTTGACAATAATAAACTTAAACAATTTTTAAAAATAAACTTTGGATTTATTGGCGATAATTACACAAACTATACTAAGCAAATTACTAAAAAAATCCAAACTATAGATTTCTCCGACATGCCCTTACAATCTAGGTAAGTAAACTTGTGTATTGGAAGGGGATGTCGAGGTTTATATAAAATGCAGTTGTCACGTCCCGAGGTTACGAAGAAAATTTATGATACCTTGTATTTATTGTTATATGAGTTATATAGTTTCTAGCAGATTAGTTAATGTGTTTAGTTTATTTGTTACTAAAAGTGAGGTTAGTTTTCTTTTTAATAGTGATAGGTTCTTTATAGTTTTCAATGTAACTGGTAACATATTGTATAATCGTGTACCCAGAAAAGTAGAGCTTCGCGTGCCAATAGTTTTTTGTGCTGTTGACATAATTAGGTCTTCATTTGATATACTTCTCGTATTATAAGTATGCGTAATGTATTGTTTATTTTCTGTGTGAATTACTACCATTAACTTTCTAATGTACAGATTTCTTATGCTAAGTATTTGTGTTTCTTTGAATTTGAATAGTAGACTACTTGAATGCAAAGCGGGTTTCCTATATATAATTTTTAATATAGTTTTTTGTACAACCTCTAGTGGTTTCACGCTATTTTTTTTATTCCACCCCATCCGCTTATTCCATAGGTTAAAAGTGATTGTACAAGAGAATAATATACTGTTTTCATTTGGTGTAATTCTAAATACTGTCTAATTGTTTTTATTAAATAAAACAGTTTTCTAATTTTCCCACACAAACCAAGGATGTGTAAATCCCATTTTAAGTGGCTGTCAAGTCCAAGGTATTTAATACTGTAGGCAATTTCTATTGAATTGTTTGTTCCATGCATAACTATATTTTTATAGTGCGGCAAATGATTTCTATAAGACGTGAAAGGAATACATTTCGTTTTTCAATATTCAATGTTAGAAGGTTTGAGTTTAACCAATTTATCATATTTCCTAACTTCATACTAATTTTATTGTAAAGATCAGTCCATGTATTTGCGCTAAAATAAATTACTGTGTCGTCTGCAAAAGATATAATGAGACAGTCTGTCTGTATTTAATTGAGCTACATCATTGATGTAAATTAGAAAGAGAATAGGTCCTAAGACACTTCCCTGTGGAACATCCTATTCATTGTGTAGAATATCGCCCACTATACCTTGCACTTTGACTTGTCGTTTTAAACCTTTAAGGTAGCTCTTAAGTAAATGATTTGCATTCCCCCTTATGCCCATATTATCAAGTTTTTTTAAAAGTATTTCATGACTCCCAGTATCGAAAGCTTTGGCCAAGTCGAGAAAAACCGCTGCCCCTGGACAACCACTGTCAACAGTAGCATATATTTTTGACATTAAGTTGCGTATAGCATCTTCAGTACTTCTTTTTTCCCTAAAGCCGTGTTGTTGCGAAAAAAGAAGGTTATTTTTTTATAAGAAATTTAATACTCGATTTTTTATACACTTTTCTATAACTTTTGCTAGGTTAGATAGTAATGATATGGGCCTATAATTGCTAACAGTTTCCTTTGAGCCTGCGTTATGAATAGGCACGATTTGGGAAACTTTTAATTTATTTGGAAAGATTACATATAATATGCTGTAATGGTATTTTAATGTTTTCTCGACTTAGCTTTAGACTTTCGACTGTTATATTATCAGCGCCGTTTGAAAACAATGAAATATAAGTTTTTCACATTTATTTGCATTTCTTAGGTATTTTTATGTCAATAGTTTTAGGTGTTATATTGTATATTTAATAATTAATCGTAAATTTCTAAATATTATTTTATTTACGCGGTTAAATTCTTATTATCGTCATTTTTTTAAATACATGCATATGTGTCAATGTTGTCGCGTATATTCAGTTTTTATTGCCTAATAAGTGCATATTTTGTCATTTTATAGTGCATAGTTTTCTGAGCTCTACTCATTAAAAATCTCGATATGTTAATAATATAGCTGTATTTTAAATATTTTTTTATAAAAGAATTTCTAAAAGCTTGAATTTATTTGAGAAAAACAAATATGGCCGTCATTTATGTCAACGATAAGTTCAGGTTTGTAAAAGCTAAACTAAAATAACAGTTTGAACCTTTCTTTTTCGGTTGACACTCGCATTATTACATTTTCTCCCTTGAAGGTCAGAATCCTTGAAAGCGTAGCTTTTTTGTATATACTGCTGAATATTCGTATTTTATATAAATGTGCCAATCAGACAAACTGAAAGCTGTAACTGTTAAAACGTCAGATAAAACAACATTTTTAAGGGAACGCCTGTTTCGCTTTAAATTACATCAAAGAATAACATTTTTGCTTATTTGATGAAAATCACTTTATCGACCTCTATAGAAATTAAAAGGACGAAATTACGCATTCATAATTCTGACAAATCAAATATTTAATAAAGCTTTTTTTCCGACAAAAGTCACCGTCAAAACCAGACAACTTAATTCCACCGATAAAGTAATTCGATTATGTAAATTCGTTCTTTTGATTCGAATTTTTAAAATCGTATTTAATTTTATGAATCTTACGAATAAAATAAAACAAATTTGTCTGGTAGACGAGTTGTTTAACCGTGTCGATACAAAGCCCGTTTCTTGTTCTTATTTTAAAACGAACCCCAATCGATAGGCATTCGTGGCTTTGCAAAATTTATTTCTGAATCGTAGAACAATTAAAACGAGTGTAAAGGTGCCGCAGTTCCGTTAAACTCCTACTGGTTTTGCCTCATTAATGTAATTGTTCTGCAAAGTCCTTTAATTAAAAAGCATTAGTACGTCCGCAATGATAATTGCAGTATGGAATTATTTTCTAGCCAATTGTTACTTTGCGGTTCAATTTTATCATTTCAGATATGCAGATTACACAATCTTAACCATATTAGCATAATACTGATTCCAAAGTCAGCCATGCTTTGTATTCGCAGGCTTACAATTTTGAGCTGCTCTAATAATAATTAATTGTACGTACAATATATTTGCGATTTGCTAGGGCTATTTTTGTTAATATAAATAAGAAATTTTCTGATATAAATTCGTCTTTCTGGGAAAACACACTGAATTACAGAATATCCTTTATATGGCATTCGATATTATTTAATATGGTATTGACGGACCACTCAATTTTCAAATTAATTTTGTAATAAAATAATAAGCTAGGCTAAGTCGTCCACAAATTCAAATAAAAATGGGAACAAACCGGAATTTCCCGAAAATTACGGAATTTCAAGCACAAATCAAAAATAATTACCGATCCTTATTAGGGAAAAGTTTGGGCTCAAGAAGGGTACTTTCGAGAGTTTCAAAATAAATCAACAAAACTGTAAAATCAACCACGAGCTAACTTTGAACTTAAAGTGTACTTTATTCAGTAATTAGCAATTACTGTCGAGAAGTCTCTTACAGATTTCGTTTCAGAAAGCTTCTAATAAGGAAGTACTGTGAGAATCCTAGCCCAATTAACTACACCTTGCAAAGTCACACAAGAATTGCAAACAGAATAAAAGTCAAACCTTCCATTCCTCCATCTTTTAATACGTTTATCTCCTAGTTGTTTTCATAGAAAATATTTGTTAACCATAAACTTTATTAGAAAATTATAAGTACGAAACTAGCTTTATTATTTTTGTTCTTTTAAGTCTGTAAATTTAATAAATGTTAGCTTTAAACAATAAACAAGCGGAAAGTACACCGGCTGTTTACTTACTCCAACACAAATATTATGGGGTTAGTTGCCAGACTGATGAAAGACGTTATACTGATTAAATTGATTACTGATGCATCTAATAATATTTAATTCAGAATAATTCAAAAGAAAAGTTGTTTTTAACTTGATTAAATCCTAACTACTATGTATATCAACTAAATTTAAGTTGGGTTCAAGCCAAATTGATTGACTTTAAATTCACTGAATTTAACTAGATTTAAGTCTCGAATTATACGTATACATATTGACATGGATTTAAAATAATTTGGTTTCGATGTTCACAATAGATTACAACGAATTTAAGTTATATTTAAATTAACTACATGCAAAGTTGTATTTTAATTGAGTGATTTTGAATTTCAACCCACCAGAGCAGATTTAAGACAACTGCATCAGATTCACATTAATTAGATTTAAACTCACAGGCCTGAAAATAATCACAGATCGGCTTTAAGCTAACCTAATTAAATGTAAATTATACTTAAATTAAATGCAAATGCCTCTCTTTCAATATAAAACAATAATGTTAGCTTCAAATTTTCCACAAATAAACTGTAAAATAGTATCGATCTCTGCTTAAAAAAATCAACAAAGAGGTCTGTGATTTGCTTTGTGGCAATTTAACTTTGTCCACGGGATTTCCTAAAGTCATAAAAAATTCTGTCGTACTGCGGTTGGGTGATCTCCAATTTGACACTATTAAGGTCCGGATTTGATTAAATCTTGGTCATCAATCATTCGACGTCAATTCGAGTTAGCTTAATGCGTATTGGCTTTAGAGTTTTCTTAAACTATTGTTGATGAACTTTGGTAGCTGGTATACAGGGGAAAGTTAGAAAATAATTAGATGCTTTCTAAAAATTGAATATGAAAATAATAATTTTAATTCTGTCTAGTTCCAGATTTTAGAATTTAGAAAGTTCCTACTAATAGTTATTTTGGTTATTTTACCTTATGTAACTTTACTTTATATAATTAAGAAACCCAAGAGAGCTGGTAGACAACCAATCATTTATTACCACTCAAAGCCCTGCTTTTTAAGAGAATCAGCCCTGATATCATTAATTCGAAAAACGCAATGTCGTTAGCTTCAGCATGGCTTAAGGATAATAAGAATTAAGCATGGTCAAGTTTTATGTTTTGCCGTAGTAGTTCTAATGTGACCTATATTTTTGCGGATAAAAGAGGAATTAATATACTTTTTACTTGTTTACAACGTCAACTTGAAGTCGCCAGACATTCATACAGCGTTGAAACTGGTTTATTAAAGTTTTTAACAAAAATTGCTCTTTTAATGAATTTCAATTAATCTTCGAAAAAAATTTATATTAAAATATATCACATCTACAGAAATTTAAACCAAAGTGGCCAAATTCATAAAAAATATATTCCTAAAGAAGTAAATCCTTAAAATCTTTAGAAAAATCAAAAATATGTAATTTGTCCGTAGAAAGGGTTCTCCTTTCTTTATTTTCCTTTGAGAAAAGTAATACCAAAATCAAAATACAGAACGCATATTGTTTGCTAATAATTCTAAGGTATTTTTACAATTTTGGAGTAAAACAGTCACAGTTACATAATTAATTACGTGAGTTTTTGTTCGTTTTTACACGAGACGAGTTTTGGTACTCTAAGTTCCCACCAAATGTTTCCTTTTGCTAATGATTTATTACCTAAGTTATCGTTTTTGCCTCGCCCAGTGTTCCTTCAGTTATCTCCCCAAACAAACAAAAAGTTTCTTGAGTTGATACAACATTGTTTCTTTAAAATGAAATAACCCGTAATTATTTCTTTAGATTTTTGTATTAACTCTTTCTGCTACTTCTAAAAACACGCTCTTGACATTTTTTGCTTTTTGTTTTAATTTTAAAACATCGACTGATACGGTTATTCTGTCGTGTAAACCATGGCAATTACGCGATTTACTCTGGCTGCTATGGCTGCAGGCCCCTAGTTCACTCGAGCTACAATCTTTCGAGCTCGTTGTAGTAAACCGCTTAGCTCTCATGGTATGTACGATATTTGCCTATTACCGACATAAACTAACATGCTTTGATTTTAAAGTGTAGTTACTTCCCTGGGAAAATAAATTCACACTTAGTTTCCTATAGCGACCATAAACAATACAATATGAAAATGGCAATGAAATTAATTCAAATCTCAATAACATAGGATACCACCAAAGAATTGGAATATTTTTAAAATAGTGATGTAAATATGAGCTAATTTTAGCGGTTAGAATAGTTCCTTCCCGAATTTGCTTGTACATTTGAGTTATTATTATTAAGTCCTAAAAAGTCCTAAATTATAACTAATTATTTATTTATTATTATTAAAATCCCGTAAATAAATATCTATTTCCCATTATAAAACTGAGAGTTTGATCTCATTTATGTAGAATGCTTCTTCAAGATATTTTTAAACATTGTGTTTCTAAAATACGAAAACCTAAGTAAGTAGGTATACTTTATGTTTTGAATATATCTTTATGGTACAGTCAATAACGATTAAGCTGTCGTAGGCTTGTTTAAGATATACGAATATTTGATATATTGGGACGTTATATTCACATCCGTTTTCCATTATTTGCCCGACCGCAAACAGCTGGTCGATTGTGGATCTACCCTTTTTTGAATCCTGCCGACAACAGCATCGATAGAATAACCTTATACGATACCATGGAAGAACTCAAGCTTATCAGGCTCTCTCAGATGACTATGACCAATTCACGCAGCCAAGCATGGATTCAGAATAGGGTAACAAATCAATTTAACACAGGGTACAAGACTGAGATAGAGAGATGGACTAGCCCCAGTACCATTTAATATAATCTTGGAAAAGGTACACAGGGATAAGAAAATCCATACAAATGACACAATCATGAATAAATCATACCAGGTGGTGGGCTATTCAGATGACCTGAATATTATAGGGCGAATAACTAAGTGTTAAAGAAGTCTTTACCATGTTGTAAGTAAATGCCTACAAATTAACGAATGCAAACTAAATGCATGGCCACAAAGCCAACCCGAAGAGTAGGCCAAAACTTGAGTATCGAGAAAAACAACATAGAGGTGGTCACGAAATGCAAATTTAAATGAAAACAATGACATAACACAAGACCGAGCATATTATGCGGTACAAAAATTTAAATCTAAGCTAATAGGCAGAGTGGCCAAGATGGAGATAACTGTACCTAAGCTCCGCAAGAAAAGTGACACGTTTTTAAAAAATCGATTAGCTAACAATATGAAATAAAAATTAATGATAGCTTATCACTGATCTTCATGTTCTAGGTCAGCTGAAAGTCACTTACCTAAAATTTTGTCTGAACAATTTAAGAAAAAACTGATTTGAAGAAAGCCATGTAACTTTTTCGAATGTTGTTTGTACGAATTAAATCCAAACAGCCTGCTTTCTTCTTCCCATGCATAGGTTATTTAGTCTTATAAGCTAGCTACAGATTCTGTTAGATTCTGTTTGTCTTTTTCGTAATACAATTTCTCCAAATTCCAAGTCTTTGTATGATACTTTATAAAAAATGAATTTGGTTTCGTTTTTTCAAACCTGAGTACTTTGGTATCAGTAAGTCTTACTGAGTTGCCTTTAGTATCTACTATCACTTCGCTTAAGTGTTTAAGATCGGTGAATTTTGAATGAGACAATTCATGTACCTGGTAAGGAGAACCACGTTTCTTTGCTGTGCAAATGATAGTAGCATACTGCTCAGAACTGAAAATTTAGTCAGATTTAACGGATTTCTCTTTCTCTATGACTGAATGCATTACGTCTCCTTCGTTTTGTATGGCCGCAAAATAGAAATTTGTGATTTATTCCTTTTATCTTGAATGACCGTACAGCGTATAAGAACATTGTAATAATATACCGATTCTTATTTTGGCCACAACAATTATTCGAGTAACATGCGAATTTTAAGTCATCGTCATCGATGTAAGCGACTTGCTTTTCCAAATCTTGCAACAAGCAGGCACCTACATATTTCATTGGAACCGCGATGGCCTTCACCTTCATACCAGAAGTAACAATCTACGTTGTCATTCCCAATCTCACAAATTCTGAAGTTGTAAGAATTTATTACCGATTTATAATAAAAAATCGGCACGTTTCCTCTAGGGCAAGGCATCACAGCTTGCAGATCAAATGAAGCTAAAACTGAAGTCTTACTAACATTCTTTTTATCGACTTCTTTTTCTTTCTGGTTTAATACCTCTTCTTCTTGATGAGTGACGTATTGTTCTTTTAAGCCTTTCTCTTCTGAAGCATTTTTGTAAGATTCATATAAATTACATAAATCCTCTTTGGTGAAAAAAAAAATGAGATATTGAATTCTTGAATTCATTGAAAACGCGTGAGTACATCATGAGATTTGTGTACGGCTCGTTTTTATCAGCTGGGCTTGCTGATAATCTCTGTGTTAATCAGCCAGACTCTTGCCTCCTTCTATGTACTCTCTAGAAGTACTTGCCCTTAGATAATGGTTCACCATCCAGGGAATAGAATTAATGTGTGTCCGTACCGATTCTTTCGCCTAGGAACTTACTTGAAAATGATTTTGATGTTTCCCTCTTCCATTTAATTGGATCTAAATCCATGTTCATCTGCTTTCTGTATAACAGTTCTAATAGTTCGATCGTTAATACAAAGTGTATTCTTGAAAAGTAATTTAGACACTTTCATTCTTTTTCCATCTATCACAAAATAAAATGCATTGTTCAGTTATCGTCCGTTTGCTGAACGAATGTACATATATTTCGGTTTGACGCGTTCTAAATTTCCAGCGATAAAAGCGCGGTGCGCTATTGCTCTAAATCACCTAAATTCCAATACTTATTAAAATTCTCCAATCTCTGGTCAGAACAAGAAAGTTTACATTTGTTAGTACTACACGGTGGCTGCATTCTTCTGTCTGTAAATACTTTTCCAGATTTAGACACTAACTGATACTTTGTAAAATCGTTTCCTTGATTTCTAAGGTGCCTGGCTATCTCTTTTTTGCTTGCTGCTATTTTAACTTTTCTCTTCTTACCACGTTTAGCCGATGGCTCTTCCACTACATCTGGATTATATGAAATGGGTGTATTTTCATAAACAGAGGACGACTGCTCTGTTGTGGAACATGATGAGCAATACTCAGGATCACAAACCGAATCATCACTCAAGTTAGGTTTTTCAGGCCTGGTATCAAACGAATTATAGTCCTTGTCTTCATCACCAGATTTAGATCCTTCACTGTCTACTTTTAGCCGTCTTAATACTAAAACTGTTTCATCTCAACTGTATACCGCTGGATATTTAATCTTTCCTTTAAATCAAACTCGCGACAGGTATTTGGAATATTAGTTTTATTTTCCGTAAGCGCTTTCACGTTTTCCTGCAATATTTGAACATCGTTTGTAGGTACGATTTCAATGCAACCTTTCAAAACTATTTACATAATACGCTCATTACATTCTGGCACTGAGATAGTTGTTTGATGTTGAACATTTTCCAGAGAAAGGCGCCAAATTTTAGCAACACGTGAAGATGAATCCATTTTCTACAATAGAAATAGAAATACGCGACAGGAAAAGTGCCATAACATAACTCAAAATATAACCGAAAGAAGTGTAATATTGTAACACTTTTCCTGAAGCCCTACACATTATCTTTATCTCTCATCAGCTCCTAAGGCACGACTGAATAGTTTCACTGCACAGCATTTTATTATTACTGTTTGACCAAGGCCAGCTAAATTAAATATTACGTATTAAGGCCTTTCTACTTTATTTAGCCAAGACGCAATTTAGAAAGGACGATGGCTCCATTTGAGGTGAACTATACATTTTTTCCTTTAAAATAACTATCAGAATTGTTATGCCTAAAAATGTTTTTATACCGAAAATAATTACATTACAACGAAATCTTCTTTCTTTCTTATTTCTTTATCCATTTGCCCTTTAGGGCATCGGATTAAGTTCTTTGCTACTTGTTTCCTTTACGCAGTTTTTCAATTTCCTCCGGTCCCAAGGTTCTTATTTCATTCAGTATTTTGTCTCTACTTCTTCTATCCTTGTTACGAAACTTATCCAAAAGATAATAAAAAGCCATAAAAATAGTGCAACAATTTATTTTTGTCGGAACTCAGATAATCGGCGCAAGGCAAGGATTCAAAATAATTATAAAAAAAATTAAATGTTGACTAGAATAATTGTTTAAGACTTGACATGATAAGATATACTAAATTAAATGTACATGAGAAATATAAATTTAAGACTAAATATCAATATATAGACATCTAGAAATATCTAAATGAAAGATAAGTGAAAATTTAAATATAAAAATATTATAGCAATTCATCCATAAATTAGGGAAATGATAATTTATAGGAAAAATTTAAAAGTATAAACATTAATAAGCAAAACCTAATTCATGAATGAATCGTACTATGCAAAAATTTTACATACAAAAGTTAATTACTTGCTAAACAAGAAAATAACATGCGGCAAACACATATTAATTATACTAAAAAATTATTAATAGCAAAAAAATTATAAAGTACCTACAAGAAATAATAATTAAGCACTTATCTCAGTAAAATTCGATGACAAGAGCAGGTGTTGATGTAATGTAGAAAGCGAAGAATTTATTGAAATCCAAATCGACAGCACCACATGGCGACAAACGTAATGGCGTTAACGTAATGGCGTCCTCCCACGTGTTTCGAGAAATTGCAAATAAAGCAAAAATTAGGAACTCCAGCCAGGAACCATTAAAATATAAGATATATCCTCACAGGAAAAAGGATAATTTATAACCCAAGCTAGGCGCGGTAAATTCCAATTCAATAGGAAAATGGAGATTAAAGAAAATTTCAACTTACCACTATATCAAAACGAAAGTGCAATTACAAACAATTAAATATTTAACACATCGAAGCAATTCCAAAATGCAACGAAATTAATTCCATTCAAACAAATATAATTACGAATCAATCGTAAATTAAGTTAAATATGGAACGTGGCCAACAGGTCCGTCCATTCGAAAGTTTTCCTGGCAAAGAGAACGACCTCGTGTAAAACTCAAGCAGAACACCTCAATATGAAATCAACACTGCGCATGCGCGAATGCACATGCAAATCAAGTGGCATAACTTAAGGCGGAGAATTCACATAAAATATGAATTTAAATTGAAAGATTTCAAATACGAAATATACACGGTGCGTAATCAGAAATGGAATCACAACAAAATAAAAATATTAAATCAATTCAATGAAAAAAGTGAAATTTTGAAAAAAAGAAAGTTAAACAAGCACAACAAAAAAAATTCTTAGCGCTAACAACATTGGCAAATCAAAAAAACATGATACGATTTATTGCTAAGCAAAAAAATCGTAACATCCTTTCCATCCAATTCTTCCCCGGTAACAAAACTAGACTCAGTTTCTTCAGATTTAAAAATTTGGCTATGACCGACATGTACGTTCTCATATCTTTGCAAAACGGTTCAATCTACTACACCACCAAAAGACCAAGTAATATTTTTGTCTGTTTGCTTGCTTTAAAATTAAACCAAAAATCAGTATACAAACCTTGTTATTGGAGATTGTTACTTAAAAATGGTAACGGTGCCAAAGCAACTAAATACTCTTAAGATTATTTTTAAATTTAAGAATAAAAACAATAAAATTTTTAATTTAATAATAAAAGGCCTTTGACCAATATCAAGTTCCGAGTTAATAGTAGTCGAGTCAATAAAGCCGAAAAATCGTCAAAACTTCTAAACCCGCCAAAACAGAACCGATTTTGATGAATTTTTTTTTTAAATGTTTGTTATGCTAAATTATTCAAAATCAGAAACATTTCAGCTGGCGCTATCAATTATTTATATTGTTTAAATAATTAAAAAAAAAAAAATTTTTAACAATTTTTTTTTTCGATGAAATTTTAACTAGAAGTGACTAATTTTGAAAATTTAGTATATTAAATAATTTTTGAATTAAAAAGTTTCAAATTTTCCATTGAAAAATGTTAATTATTCAATCATTCGGATGCAAGAATTGAATTCTAAACTTGAAATTTTTGAAAACATTTCGTATAATTTGAGGTTTTTATATATTAAGTCCGGTTTTCGATGAAAAAATATGACTGAGGTATGGAATAAATGAATCTTCACTGAATTTGAGCATAATGGAACAACTGCTTTTAGTGCTGGCAGTCCTCTTGTCACTTGTGTAAGTTTTTCTACACTTTTACTCGAAGTACTTGGTGTATCTGAACTCTCTTGTTCTTTGCAAATGCAACAACAATTAACTGTAGAATCTACAGTATCTTGTTGCTGTTGCTGTATCATATAAAAAAATGTTGGGAAATGTTTTTAACACGTATGCTTTTAAATATGAGGATCAAATTCAAAGGGAAATAGAGCTGTAAGATAGAAAATGTATTTCTAATAATTTAAAAAGATTTCATTACATTCAAAGAATAATTTAACACAAATTGTTTTAGCAAATAATCTTAGCGACGAGAATGACGCGCGGAAAATCCATTGAAAAAAGTACCGTAAAATTAAAAATATTACACTTAAAGGGCTAAAATTTTTAGAATCGTTAAATCAATATGTTTCAAATAAGCTAACAAAATTTAGTTAAGATTGAGTACTTATTTATTAAACGGGAAACACTTTTTAACTTACATGCAACACAAGCGAGTTTGTTGTAGTCACCAAAATTACAAAAAAAATATGATTTTACAGCATATAAATGTATCATAATAACTGTAATAATGTAATATAAATGTAACATAATAATAAGAATAATAATTCGATTCTTCCAAATACATAAACAAACTTAAAAGCAAATGTAATCCAATTATTTTCAATACAAACCAAGAATACATGACAGATAATTACTTTTTCCATCGTGTTTGTACTTGTATCTTTGCACCTTTTTCTGAATTTTAATCAATAATTCAGTTCTCTTCAACAATTTTCACTAATATTTTCAATATTTAATGTTAAAAACTTCTTTTAACATATTAATAACCTCAAAACACATGCGTTCACTCCGAAAATCATGGTGAAACACCTGGAGTTTGACCTGGAATTCCCCTACCTGTGATACAAAAGGTCAATTTCTTGTGCCTGTTTATATATTCTCATAAAAGTATTGATTTTTAAGGTGAAAATATATATATGTCTATATTTTGTATATTATATTCTTGCATCCGAATGATTGAATAATTAACATTTTAAATGGAAATTTTGAAACTTTTTTGTTCAAAAATTATTTATTATACTAAATTTTCAAAATTAGTCACTTCTAGTTAAAATTCCATCGAAGAAAAAAATTTTTTAATAATTTTTTTTTTTTTTTAATGTTTAAACAATGTAAATAGTTGATAGCGCCAGCTGGAATGTTTCTGATTTTGAATAATTTAATATAAGAAACAATTTAAAAAAAAATTCATCAAAATCGGTTCTGTTTTTGTGGGTTTAGAAGTAAAAACCTTCATTGACTCGACTATAGGCTTAGTTCAACAAAACATAATGACTACTCAAGCATGCACTCTAAGTTTCGGTTACTTTCTGTAATAATTTGAAGAAGAGAATATTTTTAAAAATTTACTTCAGCCGACTTTGTTCAAGAAGTTCTCTCGTTGAGGATAGCAACCTCGTACTAAGTCCCAATTTTGTGGTATTCGGTGTTATTCAATGTTTTATTTTAACAAAATATTCATAGGAATGGCTATAGATTTGAAATATAGAAGCTTGGAGCTATTTTAATCTAAAAAATGACCAAGTCAAGAACTAAACAAGAACTGTAAATTAGAAAAAAGATGGATAATACGCCCTAGTTCAAGCTTTCGAGTCATGCTGAGATTGAAATATTCCTAAAGTACCCTCATGGAAACAGTCTTTTAGGTTTTCTTTAATATTTGAAATTCAATCAGTATACTGCAACCTTACTCATGTATTTTTCTTCAGCAACGCCTGCCTCAAAATACTTCGAAGGTTTTCGGTAAAATCAGGAAATTTTATTGTAAAGATGATTTTGTCTCTTTTCATTCTGTTAATCTTTTCAATATCCTTCCCTCGTCGTTGATATACATTCATATATTTTAGTAGCCCAGCCGCTACTAAGCAGTGTGTTTACTTTGTGTTCCATTTAGCTTTTTCTGTTTGTTAACATATTGTTTATGTATTTTTTGTGATTTTAATGTACGTGTGTGTCTTATCTCTCATCAATTTTTCGTATTTCAAAATTACCTATAAAAATTTTTCAGCTCGTTTGGTCTAAGTCGTGTGGTAATTCTTTCATAAGGAATCTCTTCGTACATGAAACTTTTAAAACTACACTACTCAAAAAAGATTTATTTTTTCCCAAACACTGATTTAACTCCGAAAGAAGCTTATTCAGTTTCGTTTTTTCTTTGCTTTTATATTTTATATTTTAGTTTTGGTCAATGTGAATATCATTTCTTAAATCAGTTACAAAAAAATTCTACAAACCCTAAATGAATAAAGGTTTACCTTATCAAAGCTTTATACCAATAAACATACACATTTTCCTTCAACTTTATTCGACTCACAACCCATAAATTTAAAATAAATAAAGCAAAAGGAAACAGTTCCTCTTTTATCAAAATTCAATGTGCTGTTTTAAACTAGTACTGTATTGCAGCAGCATCTGCGGATTGAACAATTTATTCCTACTGCTGAGCTAAGCTTTGTACAATATTAGTATTGAATTTAACACATTTTGTAGAAGAAATGTTCACATATTTCTACTTTTAGTTATAAAAAAAAAACACACAAAGCTGTCACAAGATTTATCGAATCTTTTTATTATGCATATCGGATGTTACTCTTAAAAATATCTTTAACAAACATTTTTCTAGGGAAGTAATTGTATTAACGAACGTTACCAAAGAAAATAATTAAAAGATAAAAAGGTTGACACTGAATATATTGGTTTTATCTGATAATTTTGAAGTTTATGTAATTAGGCTTTTTGTTGCGAAAATCTACAGTTCGAGTTGTAAGCAGCCAAATGAAGCATTATTGTTCTTCGCGAGAATTTAAAAGATAATCGCCAGAATGCCTCCCCAAGGTCTGAAGGTAATCAGAAACAAAAATATGTTTCATTATAACTTTTAACAGCACATTAAGGGACTAATAAAAACGAAAACATTTCCGTATAAACTCAAAATCGCCCACGTCAGTCCCACAAGCGTAAAAAAACCATCATTTCAATTTATTTACACGTATCACTGTCAAATTACACAGCCTGAGTGTTAATTAAAAACCACTTTAAAGATATTAAAAGCCGCGGTACGAGAATTTAACGTCAGTAAATCTGTTACCAACACGAAAACTGTCACGACACGTATGTTGGTTAATTTGTCAGATTACCAGACAAATCGAATTCGGATAAGTAATTGTCTTATATTTTGTTTAAAGAAGTTTAATTATAGTGATATGTGACGACAATTTAAGTTTTTTGGCTTTCTACAGGTTTATAGGTTTGTTCAATATGCAACACCCAGTTTTTAATATAAAAAGCGGTGCTTTTATAAATGCTCTTTTCGTTCTTTGAAATATGAAAATTTTAATTAACGTGTCAATATTGTAAACTAAAGCACCATCGCCTCCACACCCGAATGATTAATCACATGGTGTAATCGAGTTTGATTGGCTTTTCACATGTTGAACAGGCTTTGTTTCTTTTTCTTCCCCTTGTTCGCTGGTTTATTTATAATAAATATGTCTGGATGTGAATTTAATAAAATTAATGGCCGAATTTTCAATACAAAAGGGGTACTTAAATCTAAAGTATATATTGGAGGGCTTTAGCTTTTCGGAGTGAAATGTTAAAATAAAAACTTTAAAGTTTCAAAACCGAAAATAAAAAATCGATATTAAAAATAAATATTTATAGTAATATCATGTCATCAGTAGAATTACATATGAAGTATGTTATGCTTTCGAAAACGTATGTCATTGCAGTTTCTCCACAATACGAGCTAAATGCAACCATACTACTGACATTTCCAGATTATGTTATAAAATGTAGCTTCAAAAATCAATCAACCCCCCCCCCCCCCAACGGCCCAACTTGACAACATAACATCAAAAAGTCATTGTGACAGCTACATTTAATACTGCCCTTTTAGGACTCGAAGCAAAGCATGGCTTACTACAACTTAAACAGGCTTCCATTGCGTACATAACGGTGCGTTGAAATGAAAAATCGTTGCATTTTTTTAAAATTTGCAAGTAACATTACATTCTAATTAGAACATTGAGTAAATGGTTTGATAACAATAATATATGACTTTTATTGGACGTTGTCTTTTGCAATGCACCTCAGTTTAATCTGTTAGTTTGTGCCGTGGATTACACTGACATGAGAGCTCATTTGCAATAGGTTCTAAACTCCAGTTCAGATAGGTTAAATATAAGCAATATTTCGGCAGTGGTAAGTGACGTGTATTTAAAAATAAAATTAAAAGCTGTGATTACAAACCAAAGCTTGCTGCAAATGCATTTAAACGCCCTTTAGTACTTAAAAATAGTTACAAGAATTCTTATGAAGGAACTATCTTTTAACTCTCTATAAACAGTTTCCTAAACAAACTTAATTTTAAGCTAAATTTTTTCTAAAAAGTACATAGAAAAACTAAAAAAAAGATCGATATGATTAGACGGAATACCAAATAAAATGTCAATTTTGTTTGTGAATTTTATCAAATGTCGACTAACTAAATTTTAATACATTTGTCAAACTTCTACTGCAGAAATCTAAACTATCCATTAAGCTAGCTAATAACAGTTTTTTTAAGAGTTGTTGAAAGGATTTTGCCCTATAATAATTGAAAAAGATAATCTGAAGAGCTTCCCTATTTTTATAAAAGCTCATAAACTGATCAAACTTTTTAACCTGCTTTAAATAAGTTCTTCAGTAAAAGTAATACATAATACAATTGACTGTAAATATTCACCTTTACTTTCTCCAAAACAAATATTCTGAAACAACAGGACTGCGATACTGTAATAAATTAATGAATTAAAAAATGTTATTAAAACCCGATCCCTTCTGACTCCTTTATTTCCATTCCACTTGAAGATGACAATAGCTGGTTTGCGGAAACGTGCAACGCTTTGAATTTTTCTGTTCGTAATCAACAAACCCTAAGGAAGTCTTTTAGAGGTTGAAGCAGCTACATTTGCTACGCGAATTTTATTAAATATCCGGAATATTGAAACATTCGAAAATTCTTGGGATTATAAGAAAAACGCCAAGAATTTAAAGTCACATTCGAAAATATGAAGCATTCCTTTAGCCCCACACCACTGAACAAGTCTACTACGAGTATTCCCTCGACGATTTTGTAAATTTTTTAAATAATTTTTGGGGATAAAGTAATATTTAGAAAATTTCTACTTTAACGTTCGATATTAAAAGGACAAATACATAAAACCTTTTATTAAAACGACGGTATTTTAAAATTAAATATCCCCCGCTCGTTAATACAAACGTAAACCAGTGGGCATTTCCCATTTAAATTTGTTTAATTATTGGGTAACCCCTTTTTTCACGGTTTCGCATCGATAAATCCATTCAACAAACGGATTATGGAAAAACGAGAGGAAAATCCGACGTACGTACATGGGATATTTGGTTGGTTGGAACAAATCCGAGCTTTTATAGTCACACTAAGGCTATATTTTTACTAACTAGACGACTTTATTAAGATAAATGCGATCCAGCCCAGTGGAAGTTGCCCATGCTGTACGGCAAACAACGTAATTCCGTACAAATTTTATCGTTTTTATGGTAAATGGTGCAGTTGAAGTCTAATGAGGCGACCTACAAAGGCACTTCGTGTGTAATAGATTGTAACGATGCAAATGAAGCACATGTGCTGGCAACACAAACACCAGCACGAACCCGAATTGCAGTAACAACCACCAATTCGCCAGTTGCTGCTGGTTTCGTGCATTATTAATAATGGATGTCGATCGTGTTAGTTGATTTTACCAAACTGACGTTAAAGCTAATAGCACGTAAGGGGACGTGATTAAAAACGATTTACGTCAATTAATAAAATTTTCAAAGGAATTAACATAACGAAAATACCTTTCTGAGTAGATTTCATAATACACTGCGTATTATGAAATCCACTGCGGAGAAGTTGTTAGTTCGCATCCATAAATTTATTAGTTATGTGCAGCGGAAAGATTTGGCGAACTTAATTTAAACACAATTAACAATGTTGTTTTCTTACAGAAACACTAATATTACTGTTTCAGCAAAAACTGAAATTCGGTACAAACAGTTATTACTTCAGAATGTAAATTTCACATTATAACTAGGGATTTTGTTCTTTGCTGACGTAAATGCTATTTTTGTAAAAAAATTGCAAAATCTAAAAGCTTATATACCAACTTGACGAGACAGAAGAGAATTTCAAAGGCAATAATTAATTCATATATAAAAGACAGAAAAGCAAAACTAACCAAATGGTATTTAACAACTCATTAATACCTATATCATAAATTGGTTTTTTATTACTTTAGGGCTGTACCTTTAAGATTCAGCTAACGCTTCAATCAAATATTTAAAATGTATTTAATTTATTTGTTTTTTCCCATTTTGGAAAATTTTAAAACATTTTGGAGAATTATCTGTAAACTTTCTCACAAACGCAAAATCAGCCCAAAAACTTTTGACAACAAACCGTCCCAGAAAAATTAAAGCTACTGAATTTAGACCTAAATTTCATTTATCTTTTATCCTTTGCAATATTTTAAATATTACAATTACGAAAACATTATTTAGAAAATTCTACCAATCAAGCAATACTGTAAATCTAAGTACCAAGGCTCAAACATATGTATGCTTTCAGGTGGTTTGATATCGATAAATTTGTTTTTGAAACGTAAGACGTTTTTTATTTAACCTTTAAAGTATATTAATTAAAAACCCCGAAACCCTACCAGCAGGGATTAAAATACCTTCACATATTTTACTTTAATTTTAAAGTTCAAAAGCGGTTATTTAACTTTAGTTTATATATTACAGAACTTATTTAATTATGCAAGTAAACTTAAATGAATAGGGTAACTTGGGGGGAGATGGTGAACAAAACTTTAAGCGGCTATATTTTGTTGTGAAATTTTATTTCAACAAAAATGGAAATGAAAATGAATTATATATGAATAAACTGACACGAAGTAAATATAAACTAAACAATATTTGGTTTAAGAAAGTAAATATTACACTTTAAAGAATTTATATGATTCACCATCTCACCCATACCACTATGGGTTAGTTGGTGAGTGATATATGGGTGAGATGATGACTCCTAAAACATGACTTTGGCGCTATTATATCACATCTTTTGCTGCTTTTTAAGTAAAAATTTCCCACAGGTGTCACACTTGTTCCCATATTTGGTACAATCTTCGTGCAACCAACGCTCACATCGCACACACTTAATCCAGTCAACACCTTTTTTAGTAGCCTTGAACTCTTCGCCACACCCCACACAGTAGTCATTGTCATCATCGATGACTTCTTCCTCATCGTTTAGTTCTGGTTCGCTTTCCTCATCTGATGTGTCATGAATTTCTACTTTCTTTTTTTTTAACTTTTTATTGCTTTGTTTATCCTTACTCTTCTTATTCTTCTTTACTTCTTTTTTGCACTTCTGCTGTACTTTTTCCTTCAACATTTTAATATTGTCCTCAGTATTCAACACTGAAGCTAAGGCTCTTGCCCTTTTGCGAGTCATTTCTATTCGAGGTAGGTTGGGTACTGGAGAAATGTGGTCCAACATTTTGCCAGGTGTGATATCATCATTTGAATTAATTGGAATCGGATCACTGCAGTTGTTGTATAGAGCCGCTTGTGGTAACTCATTTGAAACAAAATTTGAAGTTCCTGGTTCAGGAGTAACTGAATTTCGTCGCCTGGTTGTGGGTGGCTGTTGTGAAGGGCCTGGCTGCTGATTTTCTGCTTGAGGCGAAACATCTGTTAGGAAGGCATAGTCCGGAACTACATGAGGATTGAATGGAACAATGCCTGTGGCGCGAAACCCTGATATCCCATTGCTAACGGTGGCTGCTTTTGTCCAAGCTTCAGATAACAGTCCACCAAATACTAGTCGACTTATTTTTCTAGTAGGGTTTGCTTTCATGTATGAATTGCATGAATTGTAATAGAATGCCTTCAATGATTTGAAAAATGCTCTATCTAATGGCTGCAAATAATGTGTGGTATGGCTGGGTAAGCAGAGTAAAATGATGTTGTGTTGCTCTGCAAATTCCAGCATCTCTACTGAGCTGCAGTGGGAACTGTGCCCGTCCAATATCAACAATACTGCTCCTGCTGGTTTTCTTGGCAAAAAATGATTTTTTAGCCATAAATTGAAGATCTCGCTTGTCACATATGCCGACTTCTGTGACATATAGATTACTGACCCAGGGGGCATGCCATCTTTGTACTCGGGCTTTATGTTTTTGCCTTTAAAAACACACGCTGGAGGGAGAAACACGCCTTCTCCATTACAACAAGCGATAACGGATATTGTCTCCCCCTTTTCTCCAGATGTTACATTTGAAACAGTTTTAGAGCCCCTAGCGGCCACAACATACCCGGGTTTATTGTTTAGTTGGAGTCCAGTTTCGTCAATATTGTAAATATTACCAGGTTTGCTAATCAAATCGTTTGCTATTAAAGTATCCTGAAGTAAGTCAAAGTAGTTCATGACGTTTTCTTTGTTCATATTTTGAGCACGAGCTTGGGAAATCCCCTCGGCTTTTCTTATAGAAAGCTCAGAATTGCGATTTAAGAATAAATGCAACCAATCAGTGCCTGCCATTTCTGTTCTTTTATTGAAATAATGTTTTATTTTTAACTGCTCAGCTAACCTATAGGCCATTGACCGCACCTCATTCCTTGTAGGTGTGAAACCATATTTCTGCATTTTCTTGATATGCTGGACAATTTTCTTCTCATTTGCGATACCTAACAATGATGATGGACCAAGAGATTTCTTTTCTAGACAGTTGTTTTTAATTCGTCGTTTCAGAGTAGACCACGGTACTCCAAACAATTTTGATGCCCTATTTAGACTCAGACCCTCATTTTCAATGGCGCTTACTGCATTTCTTAATGCTTCTTCTGTCCAGTTGCCTCGTGTGGAGCCCCGTTTCCTTTTATAAAATGTTGGCATCCTAATCTGTAAGCAACACCCCAATGTAATTGTCCGTAGGGATCCACAGTCAGGGTTCACCATCTATCCCATTTCAGGGTTCACCATCTATCCCATTTCCATGGGATAGATGGTGAATGCTTTTACGAATAAGCCAGTACATGCCATGCTTTATTTTGAGGTTAGAACACGTAAATGAAGTTGAAATCATAAGCGTAAGCAAGAATAACAACTTACTTGCGATTTTAAACAATAATTTTGGACGTACACTGTCGACTGCAAATAAATTTCAGGTACCACGAAATAATATTCTATAATTTACTTGAATATCGAACAATATTTAACCGCGTTTTGTTAGCACATATAATAAGTCTGCTCTGTAGAATACGAGTACGGTACTGCCCGAGACATCTGATGACCAATAGCCGAAAAAATGTGATTCACCATCTCACCTGATATCACCATCTCTCCCCAAGTTACCCTATGTCCTACAACTCAAACATTAGAAAAAAATTATATTTTTGAAAAAGTTAAAGTTTTTATGCATGTCTCTTGTCTCTACAAAAGTATTACCACATATCGGTAGCAAGATGTTAAGGTACCTATAACTTAAGTTTCAGTTGAAAAAACAAATTGAATGGATTTAAAATTTTTTAAAACCGAACTTTAATTACAGAAACTGAGTTCCTGCTGTAATTTCATGTAGTCAGGTTTTTTGGCCGCTGAAGTCCGTCAGCCAATGGAAATGTATACAAGAATGAAACCTGAATACGGTAACTATAGTTATCATACGGCAGTGGTTGAATGGTGCAATAAATTTCAACAAAGAAGAGAATCTACTAAAAGTTTGGCCTGTCCAAGACATGCTTGTGTTGCAGCATCAGATGAAATTCTGAGACAGTTGTAAATTGCTTACTGATGAGCAGAAGAATTTACGTTCGGTTTTATCACTACAGTATTTGACACGCTATCAATAACAAGATAATGCCTTTTTAGGCAAAATTGTTGCCGGTGATGAGTCTTGGTGTTATCACTAGCATAGTATGCAGTGGAAGCATGCTGAATCTCCGAAGGCGATATCAGCCTTCATCTGAACGATATGCAGACATCTTAAACTGTTTTAAGTGTCAGCATCAAGAATAAACGTCTCGGGAACATCACAAATGGTGTCATCCTTGTGCACGATAATGGTCACCCCCATGTAGCCGAACGGTTCAAGATCTGCTTGCTCATATGCGTTGGGAAGTCTTACAACATCCGCTTTACAGTACCGACTTGTCTCCGTACGATTTCCATGTGTTTGGCCCTTTAAAACAATCGTTAAAAGGGCGGCGGTTCGATTCAGACGCTGAGGTAGGGTTTGCTGTTAGAGAATGGTTCCGTAAACAGCCGCGGGGATTATACCAGCAGGGAATCTATAGATTAGTGCACCAGTGGGACTCATACCTTAATACTAATTGAGATTTCTTTTAAATTCATTGAATGAAAATTGCTTTACAGCCTCTAAACGTGTTTCTATTAAACAATTCTCGTACATATCTCCTTTATCGTATGGAACTGTTTTTACATATATCTAATATTTTAAGTGCTACTTTAAAATTTTCAAAAGTTTGATAAGGTTTTCAAAAGTAACAACTTCGATTCCTTGTTTCAAAATTTACGGTTCAAAACAATATAAAAATTATCTATCAAGAGAAGTAGAAAAAAATCATGCATAGGTACATAATTTATTTTAAATCGGCCATTCTATTTCGTATTAATTGAAAAGAGGAGAACTTTTAAACACTTAAATCAGGACACCTTCTATACCTATACCATGTGGGAGAAAAAGATAAATCAAGAGGCGGAATAAGATTTATCATCTTCAGGGTTAGGCATCTATCTGGTATCACCTATTTTCTTCGAAAAAGTATGGTCCTACGATACCAAACGTCGAAATACCATACCATACGGTGACTTTTTGATCATGTAGGGGTCTTTCATGAACATATTGTGTATTTATCTCAGACCAGTAACGATAATTTTGTTTATTAGTTCCCCCGATTTGACGGCTAACAATTTTATCATCTGGGGATATATGAAGGGAAAAGTTTATGAAAGGCGACCGCATGCAATCAAAGAACTTAAAAATGGTATTTCGGAAGAAATAAATAATATTGGAGCAGAAATGTTGGAACGAGTTATGCAAAATTTTAGATACAGATTGCAACAATGCATAGAGAATCAAGGAGGTCATTTATATATAATTTTCAAAACATGAATTGCACATACTAAATTTGTTATTTACGACAATTTTTTTCAATAAAATATTTTTTGGCCTTGTAGCATATTTTGGAAAATAGGTGATACCAGATGCCTGACTCTATATACAAAGCACGAGGACAATATCAAAATAATTAAAAGCATTTCATTAAGAGTAGCATATTTAACACTTCAACTATTGCAAATGTCATCTAAAAATTGTTCAAGGATATGCCGCCACAATAGACTTTTCTAACGAAGGTGTGGAAAAATGGCTTTGGAAAAAACAAAAAACCAATACACCATCGTGGATGCAAGGGTAGCCGTAAAAATAGACGAAAGTGAGACATTCTTGGGAAGTTTCGGAAGTGCCCAAAGAAACCAACACAGAGACACTCTTGTAAAGTTCATGTTAGAAAATAATTTGTTTCTGATGAACAGCTTCTTCTACAAAAGACCCAACAGAAGATGAAGTTGGTAAAGTCCCAATAGGAAAGCTAGAAATGAAATCGATTATATCATTTCAGATAAAGAAACAACATTTCAAAATGTAAGTGTGTGTTATCAACCAAGTTTCCATCGGAAGCGATCACAGAATTGTGAGAGGAATAATAAAAATCAATTTGGGAAAAGAGAGATACAGAATAATAATAAGAAAAAGGGTAATAAAATGGGTACCACCACAAAAACCAAAAAAGTTCAGAGAAGTTGTTACAAAAAGTCTCACGGAAAATCCAACACCGATCACGAATATCGAAAACCTGGACAACAAAATAATCTATACGCTCCTGCAAACAGTGAAGCAACATTGTTCCAGACGAAGACAAAATAGCCAATTAAGGCTAAAAACACGCATGCTACTAAACCACAGAGGAGAGATGAAGAAATAAAACAACTAAACAAGAAAATATCAAAAGCAATTAGAAAAGACATAAAAGAATAATGCACATAATATAAAAGAAGAAATAGAGAAGAAATAGAGAAGAACAAAAACCTGAAAGTTCTTATAGGAAAATTAAGTCAAGGGAAAATGAAATTTTGAATCTCAGAAACAGCACAGGAGAAATTACAACAAACAGAAACACTTTGCTGCATGTGGTGGAAGATTTCTACAAGAACTTTATGTGAGCGACCTAACAACAAAAGATGAATACAAAGAAGCAAACGAGAAAACCGGAGTGAAAACCAGGGATGTGAAAACGTAGCTGAAATAGGCATAGATGATATAAGGTAGTAAACGAATTAAAGCAAATGAAAAGAAATAGATCTCCCGAAGATGACGAAATACTAATTGAAGAAGTATAATTAGGAGAAAAAATCTTGACCTAAAACACACAAGCCTTTTTAAACTTTGTCTAGCACATGGCGAAATACTAAAAAAGTGGAATTGCGTTAGGTAATGATACTCATTCACAAAAAGAGAGATACGACTGATCTGGAGAATTACCGACCTTACTGTCCCATCTTTATAAATTATTGATCAGTGTACTAATAGAGAAAACTATCGAATGCAACAGACCCCTAGCTCTTATATTAGTAGATTTTAAAAAGGCGTTCAATACATACATACCGAAACTGAAGTCATTTTAACAGATCTCATTCAATGTCGCATAGGCTATAGATATACCCGCCTTATCCATAACATATTATTATGTACGTATGTAAATACTCAACGACAAGCGTAAGAACTCACAAAGAGACTACCATACAAAAAGGTGTCAGGAAAGGGAACACTATATCTCCCAAACTTTTTAATGCTGTGTTGGAGTACGCATTTAAAACACTCGAGTGGGAAAATAAAGGAATCGGCATAGACGATGAAAAATAACTTAAGATTCACCGACGACATAATGATAGTATCGGACAACTTCGGCGAAGCAAAAGAGATGTTTTAACTGAACTAGTTCGAGCAACATGAAGGGTAAAATTCAGTATAAAAACATAGAAAACAAAAATTATAACTGTAACTGTACGAACCCAGGTGTGTTACCCTTTATAGTTTTTCACTAAGACTTTCTGTACCCTCAACCCTTATTGGTTAAGTGAAAATCTTACCCTTTATTTAGATAACCGACTATTTAATCAGAGGATCCTTAATGTTGTTGTGATTCGGTGATCTACAGTAGCCTTCAAACAAGAAATAAATACTACGTCCAGTTTAATACATATTTATATTATAAAGTCATATTTATGTACAGATATTTACAAATACAGTAAATAATTAAGCATAGTGAATGCACATCAAACTAGGCAAGTTAAATTATGGGCAGTGGCTTGAATAATTATTATTCTTTTGTTTTATGACTTTGATGTAATTAAGGTGGCCTGTGTGCGTGGCTCCATCACAAGAAATAATGCTGAAAGTCGGTGCGTCAGTCAGATACGCGATACAAGATCGATCTTTTAAGGGATTGATATTTAAATCAATCTTAAGTGGCCGTAGCCAAAGGTGATATTACAACCAACCTTTAAAGTTTGACAAGGGTGCAATTTCCCTTCCATTGACGAGTATATATGACGAGTACTCTAAGTACATGAGTAAGCGTTGCCCCTCAGGTACGAGAATGTACGTTCTATACAACTCTTAATGTACGAGGTACTAGGTATCCTCGTACATTGTAAGGGATGTTTAACCCTATCGTTGATTGAGAATATGCCCAAGACATATCTCAGTAGTCAGAATTATCGTTTTGTTGTAATTAATTGTGCTCAGCACCTACACTAGGGCAACCATAAGGTAATTTTGATAAAGTCCAATCTTGAATACGTGAAGTATATTAAAATTGCAACTTTTACGTTGTGCTTAATTTGAATTTCTTAGGGAGACCCCTCAATTGGAATTACGGCACTTTCACCCCTTTGATCAATGCACACAATCGGAAAGCAATGCTTTACCGCGGTGTACGTAATATGAAACATTTCTACCAGTTAATGCAAAGCAACAAAGTGCAATACAACTAACTGTATACTTTACAGTAATAACCCCTAACGTTAAGCTTCGAATAAAATGAAATACCTTCATTAAAATATAATCCCTGCAAAATAGAAAAATAGAAATATAGACGCGCAGGTGGCCAATCACATAACAAATATGGTACTCGGAAGAACAATAACGATATACAACGAAATCATAGAAGAAGTTGGAACATATACGAGTAGTAAATACCCTGGCCACAAAATTACACTAAGTAGAGGCAACCAAGTACATAAACTGGAAAGAAGAATAGGCTTGGAATGGGCAGCCTTCGGAAGACTTACAGATATCTTAATCAGTAATTTGAAAATAAACGTTAAGAGGAAGCTATATGATCAGTGTGTCTGCCTACGATGACATATGGAGCTGAAACCCTTATATTAATAAAGACACCTATATCAAAATTCCAAATTGCACAAAGAAACATGGAACTGGACAGGACACATCGCGAGACTGACGTCGGTCAGACTCCAGATGGACGCAGTAAATAGTGGAGACAATTAAGGGAGGCTTACGTCCAACGATGGACTCAAGAATAGGCTAAATGATGAAGATAATGATTAACTTTTGGAACGTTTGCTATAAAAATTTGTAAACTACGATGTGCTGATGAATCCTAAGCCCAGAACAAATTAAATACATAAAGTGTACATGGAAACAGATTCACCCTAGTTTCTGCTATTATCATGGTTTAGTCGCCGTTACGCAGAAACACACAGATAATAAAAGAGTATCATTAATAAACATACGAAAATAAAGGCATAATAAAGCAAAAGAAATGATATGGAGCAGAATGACACGTAGCAGATACATTATTAATTCTAAAGAAGAACAAGATGTAACAGAATACAGAAAACATGAAGAGTATCAAGGAATCGATGTAAATAGCTTTGAAGCAGCAAAACAAGATTTTAGGAAGAATTTGAAAATAAATTAAGCTAGAAATATAATACAGACAAATTTTAGATTAAAAATTAAATAAAATCCATAAGTAGAAAGAACCAAAAAACATCTCAAGGGATAAGAAACAACAACCAGCTTTTAGCCTCAAAACAATAATTTTTGTTAACACTGACCTCAATAAGTCAATGTCATTTTCTAAAGTTCAAAATAATAGTATAATAGAAATAAAAAAGGGACCAAATCTGTGTTTTTTTTAATATACAATGAATCTGACTTTCAGTCTAAAACTTCAGCGCCCTTCTACTTATTTAAAAATATATATTCTAAGAAATATTGGAAAACTACCTTCCAGAAGGTACAGACTTTTTACCTGTAAGAATAATTCGAACTCTTTGTCAATTAAACAGTACGAAATTATACGTTCAGATCAAAATATGTAACGATGTTATATTTATTTCTATGTTTATTGAGCCGTACTGAAAAGAACGCCTTTAAAACCACACTCCAATCATAAATTAAAAAAAGCGAATTCTGCTTAAACCTACCAGAAGTAATTTCAGTAACCGAATATTTTAGTTTCAATTAAAAAATATAGCCCTTTTAAATTACTTTTTAAAATATTTACTAGAAACTCTTCAAACGCTACTTTTTCTGTTGCTGCTGCATTATTTTTGTTTAATCGGTACTAAATAAAATATTTCTCAAAGAACATTTTCTCAAAAAAAAAAAACAAGCTTAGGAGCTTCAAAAGTACGATAATCTTATCAAGAATAATTAAAATAAAAATATTTTAACGTTTGTTGACAATGCGGGCTTCGCGAAGTCTGTAAAGTAATATAGGTGCTGAGGGAGCTTTCAAAATGAGAAAGTTGGTGGTATAAAAGAGACTTAGGTGGAAGTCCCGAGCTTTCATTTTCTTATAAATTTGATGTCGCTAATTTAATACACAAAGGCATAAACACGATTTCCATAAAACCCCGGCAAATAATTGCCAGAAAACAATTTATAAGTTTTGGGGTTTAAAATTAGGGTTTTAAAGCTCTCCCATTGTTTGCCTTTGATGGATTATTTACCTTTCTTGACGTCTATAAACAGTTTCTGATTAATTAACGCCAAGTTTATAATTGGATAAATAACCTAACCTAAAAGTTTTATAAGTGGTAGTCGATCTCTTTTTAAGATTTAATCGAGGAAGTTTTGTCGCCTCCTTCGCCAACTTAACCAAGATTACAACACTCGTTTTATACTATTATTGTTATTAAAGCGACTAAATTTGATAACAAGAGCATCCGCTCGATCCGTGGCGTGCTCACATAAAAGTTTAAGGGCACATACAGTCCACAAGTAATAAATCTTTCCGGTTG